>JAMXBD010001331.1:0-399883 GCA_024138025.1 Combretum micranthum
CTTAGTAATTTTTTATATGATCCTTGGAGATTTAGCAGGGGAAATGCCCTCTAAGACTTATGTAATGACTCTTAATTATTATTATGAGTTATCTTTATTTCTACATTCTTGTATGTTCATTATTACTTGCTTAAACTACACTTCCCAATAGTGTTTCCTATTACTGTATTGTACGCCTTACATATAATACCAAGACTTTCGCGTGACTAAGGTAATCATTCTTAAGTCATGATATTGTATGTGTCAAACTATCACGTTTAGGGTATACTTTGGAGCATAACAGTTTAAGTTGGTATTAAAGTAACAAGTTTAAAGGAATAAAGGTAATAGAATGAATCTAGAAGAAAGGGTAGATAAGTTAAAAAATATTAAGTAGACAAAGGCATAGATCTAGAAAAGTTAGATACGCTTAGAATATTCCAAAAGGACTAATGACCTTTCTTGTCTTTTATAGCTTACCCTTGGAGAAGTTAAAGCTAAGGTCCAACGCTTGGCCATGAGAAACGATGAAACCCTTATGGATTATTGGCTGAAAGTTAGGGTTATATGTGAAGAATTTACTCTTGTAGGATGACATAGGTCCGCCCGGAGATGTACAATATGTGGAGGAGAGGACTTTGAGATACCATATGGGATTATGTTTTTAATGATCTAAGGTATGATGCCGAAGGTGCTCAAATTGGACAGATATGGAAGTCATATACGGCATGGAATGGCTTATTGTGTTATTACAGCAACACTCCCATGCTCCAAGAAGCCACATTTATTTTCCGAAATGATAGACACCCAGTTTTCCTTTACTTTGAAACTTGGAACTCTATAGGGTCAATGTACATTTATGCCCATGACAAGCTAGCTAACCATACCGATTGGGGCTAAGCTGATGAAGAATCTTATTTCTATTGGTATGGAGTATATCAGAATATGTTAACACATCCCGATGAGCCAATCTCGACTCAACCACAAGATAAAGATAGGGGCGAAGATGAAGGAATGGAAGAAGAGAAGGAGGATCCAGAAGAGGATGAAGAAGGACGTCAAGAAGTGGAACCTATGGTGAACACCTTTAGGAAGACCTTATCCCTGAACCCCATGGAGTTAATCATAATTTCGAATGGCATGCTGAACTAGCTCCGAATACGAATGCTCCAAGTAGAAACCGACCTCGTACTCCCATGCTAAGAGAGCAAACCGATGATGTGATGATGGAATTAGATGAAGGAAATTCACCACGAAGCACCTAAGAGCAAGGGGAACCTAGCACATCAAGGGTCCGTCCCTCTCACAAGGGAAAGAGGATGACGGTACGAAGCCACTTAAGGCAATTTGTAGCAAAGAGGCCCAAGATGACTCCTAGCCCCGATCACCACGGCATGACCTTCTTTTCGTGAAAGTCGATTGAAGAAAGATGAAGAAGGAATGAAAGAATGAAGTATCTACCCAAGCAAATTCCATAATTCCACATCAAATTTTGTAGTAAAAATCGACCCTAGGTTATAGGATCGATTAGAAATTTATATGATATTTTCGGAAATGTGTTTGGTGTTGTTGTGTTTTGTGATTTTGTTGTAAGCTTTGTTATTGATTTCTTCTATGTATGCGTCTTGTACCCATGGATGCTTTTAAATTAATGAAGTATATCTGATTTGAACAATTTCTATTTCTTGATTTGATTATTTAAACTTCTTTTATGAATTGGATATATACTTTATCATGTTAGAATTTTTGAAATTTCCATGATTCAATGCTTAAAAGACTTAACGATTAAAAGTCACGTAACGAAAATTTAAATAGGCTACCTAGACAAGGACGTGTGAGGCATCAAATGATCCACTAAATGAAGCAAACCAACAAGAAGTACCTCCGGTGGTTTCGCCCCTAAACCTATAAAGCAACTTACAAGCCACACTCAATCAACTAACACTGCTTCTGAATATGTTAGTATAACAACAAAATATAAACATGCCAGTACCCGCACTAGCATAAGCACCACCTCAACAAGTACCCCAAGCATCTGTGCAAAGACCTACACCCCATGATGCCTAGTGGCATATCGCGCCTTTGCCACCAACACTACCACCACGAACCTATTGGACTTTGCTTCCAGATTTCATCAAAAGCAATCGCTATTTTCATGAAGCTTTTGGAAAACCAGATAAAGCCGAAGATTGGCTTGTGCAGATAGAGTGATCTTTTGCTGCCTATGAAGTACCCCATCACCTCCGTCTAAGCTATGGCACCTACATGTTGAGATTTAATGCCAAGATTTGGTAGGAGTCAAAAAGCCAAGAGTTTCCACCACCCATCACTTGGGTCATGTTTCGAAATGAGTTTTTGGAGAACTACTTTTAGAAAGCTTAAGAGTAAGATATAGTGTTGATTTCTTGCACATATCTCAAAAGGGAAGGACTATAGAACAATATGAAACGGAATTCAGTAGACTTCTTTTCATGCCCCAACGGGTACCTTAAACGTGACAGCCCATCGTACGTAATATTAAAACTTAAGAATGACTATCTCGGTCACTCGAAAACTTCCATATCGGTACAAGGCGTACATTCACATCAAAGGGAGATCGGTGAAGTAATGCATTTTAAGATATTGGCTATGGAACATGCAAAATAACACTTAATATATTGAAATAAAAAGTCTTACAACTTCTAAGGGGCATTCCCCTGATAATAACAACATGGTCATACCAAAGCTAGAAGATTTTAGAAGAAATCTACTCTAAGACTTCAAAGCAAAATTCCTTCAAAAGCTTCCCAAAATAAGGATTCTACCCGGGTGATCAAGATAGTCTCGGGTGTAAAACAATAATCTCGCAATATCAAAAATCTATAGGGGTATAAGCATAACTAGCTTAGTGAGATATTCCTTACGCAAAAGTACTCATAACAGGCAATCAACCAAGTTTATTAATCAAGCATATAAAATGAAACAACCATATGATCAAACATTGCATACGACTATCTGATTTCTTATGTATGATGGATTTACCCCTCCATCAGTGGTTAGGGAATGCTTTGAACTGGGTCCCAAACGACCTCCTTAAAGTTGCACGCGTCTTGGGGTTCCAACGAACCGTACTACTAGTCCCCGGGATTTCTTTACCCAAAGCGATCGATCCGGCTCGCCTACAACTTGAGATCATATTCCCCGAACGTCCTAAACTCTCAAGATTGTAGCAAGGTAGCTTACCTTTCCGGTCCCACGCTAAGGAGTAGTTGTAAGCCCCTAGATTTTTCGATAATATAAGAAAACCCTAGAACCGGAAGTCAAAACGAAACCCTAATATTAACCTAATTCTATGTTTAGTCTAGTGAATCTAGATCCGGCAATCCCATGTTCTTAAACCCTAGAAAACGAAATTGAAATAATTGTGGAATATGGTTCGTAATAATATAAGAAAGCCTAGAAATATCAGATTCGTAATTGTCTAGCGTCCTTCGGATCTGATCGGGATCAGTTTTCAAAAACCGTGCCTCGGTGCACTGGATAGTGAAAATATTCTGACAACACCAATAGATTCATAAAAATATAAGGATTTCAAAAATATCAGTTTTAGAATTTTTCGATAATTAAAAGTATCATATATAGGCCGTTTATGTTTATTTTCTTTACTATCGGTATTTTAATTGTCTAGTATACTATTCATAGTGCTTTTTTACTATTTATTACTATTCATCTATCTCTACTTTTTCTTACACTCTATTTTACACACTACCATACCTATACCTTATAAGTTACCTTCCCCATACAACTTTAATCACATCATACTTTACATATTACTTATTTTTATTACAAAACAACAAATTTAATTAATTTCTCCCTCTTGCAAGCCCTTGTCGTCCACCCTCTCTCTCATATCACTCTCAATTTGTTTTCTTTTTCAATTTATTTAATTACATCTAATTTCTACTCCAAAACTCTATAAGCACCCCCTTCCTCTTCCATTCTTTCACACAACACAATTCATACTGAAACTCTACAAAATCACTCCATAAAATCCCTCTCAAAATCTCTCTCAAGTTCTCTTTTTTCTTTAGAAAACCCATTCCCACATATTACTACAAACCATTCATTTCTTCTTCAACAAACACATAAACCTTAGGTAAAATTTCTCTTATTCACTCATCATGTTCATACAACTTAACATGAGTTTAGTGTATATTTCTTAGACTCATGAGAGTTAAAGAAGCAACAATTTATTCATGTTTTGTTTTTGTTCATGTTTCTATTCTTTTCTTTATTATGTTGTTATTGTTATTGTTATTATTATTTGTTCTAACCTAACTTATATAAAGTATTATGTATATTATGTATATATATTTATTTAGAGCATATAAACTCATTTGTTATTTATTTATTTTTAAGTCTTGCAATTTATTTATTTACTTGTTTTATGCAATTAGTAAGACTAGTCTTTCTAGTCTTAAACTTGTCCATATCAAGTCAAAACAATTTTCTTTCTTTGTTTTCTTTTCTTTTGGGACTAGTCTATTCTTAGTCCCGGGATACCTTGATGAAGCTAAGGTTCCCAATACTTGACTTTACTTTTATACTCTTATATAATTTATCTTATTATGTTATTTCTCATAGTTATATATTCTCATGCATGCATGAACATGTTGTTATTGTCTCAACCATAATGAAAATGAGTTTTCTTAAGTAATAAAAATGAACTCTCTTTAAAAATAAATTTTGTCATATAAGGAATAATTTCTATCTTAAACAAATATTTTCTAAGATTAGATAAGTTTAGCTCAAGTTTTAGTAATAATACTATATGGTATTTTATCAATGAAAATAAAGTTATCACAAACTCCCTTTTAAACCAATAAAATAAGAAAGTTTCTTTAAACTTAATTTTTGATTTAACCAAAAGTTTTCCTAAACTCCTTTATCAAAGTTTTATACCAATACTCTAAAATACTAAGGTCTAGATAAGTTTTTCAAAATTAACTTATAAGATCATTGATATTATTCTTTTAAGGTGGATCTAACGTTAGAAAAGCTTTAGAACACATAACCATGAAATATTTAGAAAAACTATGTTTTTCAAAACACTAGAAATAAATTTATGGGAATCCTAAAAGATTAAAAATTTCTTTTTGAAAATGTAATTATTCTCAAAGTTAAGAAATGGAGTTAAAAGAAGGAAATACTTACTAATAAATTTTCCAAACAAAATTAAAAAAGGAGATTTTCAAAGTCTTAGCTTTTCTCACTTTTAAGACATTTTGTTTTACAAAAATCATTGTTGAGACAACACCACTAAATTCATGCATATGGTTTGAGTCTATATATATGTATTCAAAGGATTTTTCAACCATACAATTATCTATATTTTTGTACAAAAATTCTTGAATGAAGAAAAGTTTGAAAACTTAAGTTTTGAAATTGGAATTTTCGTATCAAATCTGTACGTTACTATTCTGAGACCCAAATAACTTCTTTTGATAAAAATAACCTTAGAAATAGATAGATCTTTTCGAGTAGGTAGAAATCGGTATATAATATGTGAAATTCCGAGTTAAAATGAGCAAGTTATGGCCATTTTAAGTTGGAATTTTCATTCATACGATTTTTAACGAGTTCAATATGATAGATTAGAGAAATTGAGTGGATCTTAGATGAAATACTCACTTCGGGTATTTCTTTTGTTTAGTGTGTTGAGGACCAAGATCTTCTCTTCCCCGAGGATTACTTCGACTCCTAGAAGAACGCTATGGACGAGTGAGTTTCCTTTACGTTTATGTATAAGAGCATGTGCTTATAGAATAGAGCACTAGATGTTAGGAAAAGATAAAATTGATATGCATGCGGGTTATCATGGGAATTATGTATGTGAATCGTTGTGTGTGATCAATGAATAATAAGTATATCGGAACCCGATTTGTGATTGATATAAATGTTTCCATGTATGTATTATTATGTAATCAAATATTGTTTGATCACTTTAAATGATTTAATGTCATATTGAAATCCTCATATAATAAATTGCTCATGCATATCACTTAGAATATCATTTCGAAATTTTTCTACTACTCCTTAGCGTAGGACCGGAAAGGTAAGCTGCCTTCTTACAACCTTGAGAGTTTAGGACGTTCGGGGAATACGGTCTCAAGTTGTAGCCGAGCCGGATCAATCACTTTGGGTAAGGAAAGCCCGATGACTAATAGTATGGTTCATTGGAACCCCAAGACACGCGTAACTTTAAGGAGGTCGTTTGGGACCCAGTTCAAAGCATTCCCTAACTATCGATGGAGGGGTAAATCCATCACACATACGAAACCGGATAGTCGTATGCAATGTTTGATCATATGGTTGTTACATTTCATATGCTTGATTAATAAGCTTGGTTGATTGCTTGTTATGAGTGCTTTTGCGTAAGGAATATCTCACTAAGCTAGTTATGCTTATAATCCTATAGACTTTTGATATTGCAGGATTCTCCTTTTTGTACCTGAGACCATCCTGACCACCCGGGTATAATCTTTATTTTGAGAAGCTTTTGGAGGAATTTTGTTTTGAAGTCATAGAGTGGATTTCTTCTAAAATCTTCTAGCTTTAGTTATTTTATCTTTAGTAGAACCATGTTGTTATGGAATTTATCGGGGGACTGCCCTTTAGAAGTTGTAAGACTTTATGTTTTTATGAAATATATTTAATGTTATTTTGTATGTTCCGCTGTCAATATCTTAAAATGCATTACTTCACTGGTTTCCCTTTAATGTGAATGTATGCCTTGTACCAATATAGAAGCTTTTGAGTGACTGCGGTAGTCATTCTTAAGTTTTAATATTGCGTATGGTAAGCTGTCACGTTTAGGGTACCCATTGGGGTGTGACAGTAGTAGCAAAATTTGGAAATGATATTTTAAGTGATATGCATGAGCAATTTATTATATGGGGATTCCAATATGACATTAAATCATTTAAAGTGCTCAAGCAGTATTTGCACACATATCAATATATACATAGAAACATTTATATCAATCATAAATTGGGTTCCGATATATTTATTGTTCATTGATCGTACACAACAATTCACATACATAATTCCCATGATAACCCGCATGCAATCAATTTTATCTTTTCCTAATATCTAGTGCTCTATTCTACAAGCACATGCGCGAATATATAAACGTAAAGGAAACTCACTCATCCATAGCGATCTTCTAGGAGTTGAAGTAATCCTCAGGGAAGAGAAGATCATGGTCCTCGACACCTAAACAAAAGAAATACCAGAAATGAGTATTTCATTCAAGATCTATTCAAACTCTATAATTCTATCTTATTGGATTCGTCAAAATTCGTATGAATGGAAATTCCAACTTAAAATGGCTATAACTTGCTCATTTTAACTCGGGATTTTACATATTATATACCGTTTTTACCTACTCAAAAAGATCTATCTATTTCTAAGGTTATTTTTACCAAAAGAAGTTATCTAGGTCTCGAAATAGTAACGTACAGATTTGGTGCGAAAATTTCAATTTCAAAACTTAAGTTTCAAACTTTACTTCATTCAAGAGCTTTTGTACAAAAATAAAGATATTTGTATGGTTGAAAAATCCTTTGAATGTATTTATATAGAATCAAACCATATGCATGAATTTAGTGGTGTTGTCTCAACAATGATCTTGTAAAACAATGTGTCTTTGAAAGTGTGAAAAGCTAAGACTTGAAAATGTCCTTTTTTAATTTTGTTTGGAAAATTTATTAGTAAGTATTTCCTTCTTTTAACTCTATTTCTTAACTTTGAGAATAATTACATTTTCAAAAGAAATTTTTAATCCTCTAGTGTTTTGGAAAACATAGTTTTTCCAAATATTTCATGGTTGTGTTATAAAGCTTTTCTAATGTTAGATCCACTTTAAAAGAATAATATCAATGATCTTATAAGTTAATTTTGAAAAAACTTATCTAGACCTTAGTATTTTAGAGTATTGGTATTAAACTTTGATAAAAGAGTTTAAGAAAACTTTTGGTTAAATCAAAAATTAAGTTTAAAGAAACTTTCTTATTTAATTGGTTTAAAAGGGAGTTTGTGATAACTTTATTTTCATTGATAAAATACCATATAGTATTATTGCTAAAACTTGAGCTAAACTTATCTATTATTTTTATTTCCTAAGTAAGGCTTATCCTTAGAAAAGCTTAATGAGAGTGTTGAGAAGATATGCCTATGGAATTATCATTTTCACCTTTGTTATTGTAAAACTTTTATTTTCTAATTGAATTTGTAAAAAGTTATAACATAAGAAAAATTTATTCTATATAACGTAAGATAGATAAAAAAAAAATTATTTCTTCCCTTAACTAATGCAATGCTATTTTTCATATAATATAATTTTTATTTCACAAGCAGCCCCAGTTAAAAAATAATAATAATATCAAAATAATTCTTATTCCTCCCTATCATTAATCCATTCTAATGAACTAAGTGATCCATGTAATTCTATTTGATTTTGGTACCAAGTTTTTAATTGAAAAACTTCAAATAGGAAAAACTATGAAATCCTTAAATTAGACGTTTTATCTAAAGTGATCCCCTTGGAGATGGGAATTCGTTATAGTTTGCAAATTACATTAAAAGTGATGAATTTTTTGGAGACATAAAACTTGCAAAATTGGGATATTGTTTGCATAAGTCATTAATAAAATATGATCAAAATGCTATTGATCATGTGACAAAGGCCTAACGTTTGGACTCTATGGCATAATGTTTAGACAATAATTGCCTTTCAATTGCAAAAAGCTTTTGACCTTGCAACGTTTTCTTAGGATTTGAATGCTAAGGCATGGCGTTCAATCAAAACTTATTCTTTCTTTTTTATTCTTTTTCAGCATCGTATGGATGATAGGAGCAAGAGACGAATGCAAAGCTCATTCTTAGATGACTCCTGATTAGTATGCTCAAGAAATTAATCATTGGAGTATTTAATTATGGAGGCAAACTTGTCCAGTGATGACTTGTTTTTTCTGTAATAAACTATTAATATTATGTTTTTGGTGGATTGTAACAACTTTGGAACTACCTACATTTCTCTACAAACAAGTTCCCTTAATTCTCTTATCTAATGTTCTTAATTTGCAAATTTTCAATGAGAGAATATTTTAGTAGTACTTTTATGAGTTATATTGTAATGTGTAAAAGAGCACTATTTTTGGAGTTGTGTTGAATTTGTATTGTGGTGATTGTATGTAGCTCAAAGTGAACAAAAGTGTAAGTAATTAATAAAAGTTTGTGAAGTCCTCAATTAGAGGCATGTTATTTGTGGATATAGGGGGCGATTTGAACTCCATGTTAAATCTACGCTCAAATTCTCATTTCCTATCTCTTTTACATTTCTAGCACTTTCTTATTATTGTTTAATATTATTTTTATTACATATTATGTAAATTTATAATTATTTTCAAAAATGGTTAAATTAAGTGACAAACTCAATTCACCGCCCTTTTGGGTTTAGTTAGATAGAATTTTAATTAATATCAATGTTCATCTCTAGTAATTTAGGGCTTAATGCATTTAAGAGTAAAGATCATGACAATGACTAGGCTATCACATTTTGTTGGAAATAACTATCTTTATCAGAAGTGTAGAATAATAATCTTTTCTAAAAGTACAAAACAAACTTCTATAGGATACAATTAAAGATGGTCACATTAAGATTGAAGACGAAAAAGAACAAGACTATGCTATAGTAGAATGGAAAAGAGTGCAATTAAATAATGTACTTACATTACTCTATAGCTGACTTTGTATACTTCTTGAAATAGACTTGGTGATGGGATACACATCAACTGAGCTTATAAACAAAATGAAGTCCAATTTACTGAGGATTGTCTTGGATTAAATTGTGGCCTTCCAATGCAGTTATTGTGGAAATGAAAAAAGCTTTTGAGGAATGACTGCACACAACTCAAAATCCTTAACTCACCAGTATCGCACCCAAGCAAAAGAAATAAGAGATCCTTCTCATCCTTCTCATTCTCCTGCAGTACTAACACACACTAACATCTCTAGCATCCATCTTCTTAATCTACGATCACAACAAGTGAAGGCAGCCCCTCACAATCCACATCCATATGAAGCAAAAAATTACCTCTAACATTAACGGTGAAATTACCCCCACTCCAACATCAACAAAATACGTCTTCCTTAAGTTAGTCCACATCATGTAAACTCATCCTCCCTAATTCACACCCTCATGGCAGAGGTGGTGACAATTGTAGTTATGATAGTTATGGTCATGGAGGTTATAGTAGAGTTAGCAGTGGTGGAGGGAGGTGGCGGCAGAGGTTATGGAGATAATCGAAGTAAGTTGTTCTTTAATTAAGATACAAATAATTTTTTTCTTAATAAAAGAAAGCTCAATCTTTTTTGGTTCTTTATCATATGATTTGAATACTTTTTCATTATAAAGAAAGGTATGGTGGAGGTTGAGGTGGTGGGTATGGAGGTGGTCACAGTAGTAACAAAAGAGATGGCGATTGGCTCTACCCAAACCTTAGGTGCTTCTTTAATTCTTCTGTTTTGTTTTATTTGATATGGACTAAATTAAGTTTGAAGGAAATGAATATATAGATAATTCACAATGCAATGATTTGAATTGTTTAAAGAGTTTTTTTTTTTTTTTTAAGTTGTTATTTGAATATTTTCATTGAGGTATTTCAATACATGAGAGATCATTCCTCTCTATAGAAGAATCTTTTAGGGTTGAGCTCTTTCTATCGTAATGAATAATTATTCGAATGTGTTCGTTAAGGTTCTTTTTATATGCATGTAGCTTCCTCCTTGATTGCCTCCATACCCACCACAAATACCTCCTCTATTGTAACCATTATGATCATTCCCATTACCACGATCACTAAAAGAATGGAAATCCACACTTGTTGGTACTCTTAACAAAAAAAAAAAAAAAAAGAAAAAGAAAAGAAAAAGGAAGGATTTGGTAATACAAATTTTGCATTGCCATCTAAAGACAAGAAATTGGTATCTTAAAGCCATGTTTTGAATTCGATTATCAAAATCAGCTTCTTCATATTTTGGAAATTGATAAGGTTAACTCAATTCTTTTCACTAGTTGTTAATTTGTAACAAAAAATATTATCAAAATGGTGATACAATGAAATTCCCATTCTTTCTGCAGGTATAAAATGCCTGATGGAGTATTAGAGTTATCCAAGGTTGTGCTCTCTCTTGATGATTATACTGATTATGATGGACCGCTTGGGGTTAAACTAATTGATGTTACCTGTATAGTACCATTTCAATTATAAATGTTATATAAGTATAGGTAAACAAGAATTTGGTGTATGTCGATTTAGCATGTACTTCAAAAGTTGAAATGAATATTATATTTAAGTTTGTTCAAATTCAAATTCGAATTCGGTGTGATATGTCATTTTAAGTTTTCTTTGAAAGAAAAATATGCTATGATAACTTATACTTTTATTGGAACTCAAATTTTAAGTCAACTTATTTAAAATATAGAATATGATTTCGAATAGAGTTAGTTCATTATATACTTAAGTTGTTATAATATTTTTGTCCATAGTATTCTATTTTAGTGTGTAGTATTACAATTTTAAGAAATTAAGATTCATAATTCATATAAAAAGTGTAATGATATTATTACGATTCTAAGAATTTTCATGGTATGCAGCTTTAATTGCAGAATATATGTCATTAAGTTCATGGAAGCAAGGAGTCTACAAAGTGAAATAGGTCACATGGTGTGTCATATGCCTATAAGAAATGTAGATTTGACATCCCTTTCATTTTGTGTTATTGAATTTTGTATTCATTTTGATTTTTCATACGTAGCCCATTACTATGATAGATGGAAAGTGATTGTTGGACTTGTTCTATGGGACATCAATAAGAAAAAGTACGTGGGCATTGCACACTTATGTGGTAAATGATTGCTTGGAACATGCTACTACATAAGGAGCAATGTTTTTTTATGGGAAGGTCAACAACAATGTGACCCTAATTACTTGTTATAGCTCACTGCAATTTATCTATCCTAGTAAAGTTTTTTGGGCATGAACTGAAACTAAAAATGGATAGAACAATATTCATGAAATAATCTTGAAAAATAATAATATTTTTGTTTTGTGTATTATACAACCATAAGCACAAAATATATATACTTATATATAAGATATTTTAGGTAACAAAGCTATACATACCAACCTAAGATTCAACCCTAATTAATGAAATAATCAACTTGAGAGTTAACCCCAATTAATGAAATATTCCAAATATAGAGGATTCTAATCAATTAGAGGTTTTTGACTTCACTATTCCCTACTTTCAAGAAAAATAAATATCTATCGTTCCCAACTTGCTCACATTTGACTCAAACTCAAGTTTCAAGAGAGCTTTAGTGAGTACATCTACTTCTTGTACCTTTGTCAGCACATAAGACAAGCTGGTTCTTTTGCTTTCTACTTCAGCCTTGATAAAATCTTGATCAATCCGAACATGTTTCATTTGATCATGCTGAAAGGGTTATGAACAATTGCTATAGCTAATTTACTGTCATTATGCAGTGGGGACCCTTCAAAGGAACATTCAAATTGGAGAGTATCTATCTAGCCAAATTAACTCACAAATCCCTTGTGCAATTGCCTTTTATGTTGTTTCGGCACTACTCCTTGCCACAACAGACTGCTTGTTACTTCGCCAAGTGACTAAGTTACCCCATAGCTTGGTACAGTACTTAATGATAGACTTTGAGTCTTCAACTGAACCAACCCAGTCTGCATCTGCAAATCCCTCTACTTCTTTGCTATCACTTTTCTTAAATAGTAGCCCTTTTCCCAATATCCCCTTTAAGTATTTGAGAATTCGACCAGTAGCTTCTTGATGCCTTTTGGTTGGAGCATGCATAAACTGACTCACCAAACTGACAGCGTATGCAATGTTAGGTCTAGTTAACAATACATAGATCAACTTTCCTACGAGCTGTTGATATCTTTCCTTATTGATAGGAGGATCATCTTCAGAAACTTTATGCTTCCAATTTTTTTCTAAGGGCGTGGTTGCTGGTTTATAGCCTAACTTTCCTGCCTCCTTTAATAGATTTAAGGTGCATTTTCTTTGTGAAATGAAAATGCTAGTTTTGCTTTGGGCTATTTCCATCCCAAGAAAATATTAGAGTCTCCTAAGATCTTTTACTTTGAACTCTGATTGCAATAACCTCTTGAGGTTCTCAATCGCTTCAACATCATCACCTGTGATAACCATATCATCTACATACACAATTGGAATAAATTTCTTACCATCTTTTGATTGCTTGATGAATAAAGTATGGTCGGCTTGCCCTTACTTATACCCAAACTGCTTTATTGTTGAGCTAAAGTAGGTAAACCAGGCACGAGGAGACTATTTTAATCCATAAAGAGATTTGTTTGACTTGCATACTACATTTTCTTGTCTTATTTTTTCAAAATCGGGAGGAAGCTTCATATAAACTTCCTCTTCGAGTGTTCCATTCAAGAAAGCATTAGATACATCCATCTGATGGAGTTCCCAATCTAAGTTGGCTGCTAGAGATAATAAAAGTCTAATAGAGTTTAACTTTGCAACCAGTGTAAATGTTTCTTCGTAGTCAAGCCCATATGTTTGAGTGTAGCCTTGAGCCACCAATTGAGCTTCATACTTATCTATACTACTGATTGATCTAATTTTCATTGTGAAAATCCACTCATACCCAACCAGTTTCTTTCCTTCAAGCATATCCACAACATCCCACATGCCATTGTCTTTAAGAGCCGTCATTTCCTCCATAACTGCAACCCTCCATCTTTCATCCTTCAATGCCTCATAAATATTTGAAGGAATATTCACACCATCCAATTGAGATACAAAAAACTGTATATGTTAGATAAATGGCAATATGATAAATGGTTCGAAATAGGATGTTTTGTACAAGATCTCACCCCTTTCCAAATAGTAGTAGGAATGTCCAAATCATCAATCCAAGGTGATATGTGAGGTAGTGGTGGTGGATCCCTCTTAGGTTTTAATGGTTGGTCATGCTAAGTAACTCATGGTCTGCTTGAACGCATTAGGAGTTCTCATGTTGGGGTTACTGTTGAAGGGGCTTTCCCCTTCTAGGAGCTCTTCCTGTTGAGGTTGTTTTTGAAGGGGCTCTCCCCTTCTCTTAAATTCCCTAAAGGTGATGATTGTGTAAGTGGTGAATGTAACTCAATTAGTCTTTTAGATGGGGTCATCAGAGGCATGGGAAAAGAGATAGGATGAGAGACGGACATTGATGGATCCCGATGATTCTCTTCACTTAAATTCCCCCTAAAGAGAAGAATGTGGGTAAAAGGACTAGTTTTTCAAGAAGGATACATCATAAGATACAAAGAATTTTTTTAGGTGTGGACTGTAGCATTTATAGCCTTTTTGAGTAGAGGAGTACCCGAGAAAAATACACTTAATGGCTTTGGGATCAAGCTTTCCTTTTATGGGATTTGTATTGGAGACAAATGCAAAATATCCAAAGATTTTGGGGGAAAGAGAACTAAACTACCTAACATGGGGAAAAATTTTTTTTAGACAATCCATAGTGTATGAAATGAAAGGGGCTTGGAGAGAAATCTATTGATAAGGTAAGTTGCGGTTAATACAGCTTCACCCTAGTATCAATGAGGAATAGAGTTTTCAAACATGATGGATCTCGCTACATTTGTAAGTGATGATTTTTCTTTCTACAATGTCGTTTTGTTGAGAGGCACAGGCACATGATGTTTGATGAAAGATCCCATTTTTAACAAAATAACTTTTCATAATATTTGCAAAATATTCTCCCATATTATCTGCAAGAAAAATATGGATGCTTGATTGAAACACATTCTTTACCATTTTGTGAAATTGCTGAATTACAAGTCTGGCCTCAGTTTTTTCTTTTAGAAGGTACACCTAACAGGTTTGAGTATAGTCATCTGTAAATGTGATGAACCATCTTTTACATGTCAAACTGGTCATTGGAGATGGCCCCTAGATATCACCGTGAACAAGATAAAAAAGTTTGAACATTTTGTATTCATAAACAGAATAACTTTTTCGTGGCTGTTTGGTAAGAATGCAAGTCTCACAGGAAAACAAAGTTGGGTCTTTATTAATGAATAAATGTGGATATAAATGTTTCATATAACAAAAATTTAGATGACCTAGGTGTTTATGCCATAGAAAAATATCAGCGTTTGACAAACTAGACATAATGAAAGACGCATGGATTTTTGTGGTTATAGGAGATCCAATGAGGTAATAGAGACCATTTCATTCCTCAGCATTGGCAATCATCTTCCCTATTGAAGAATCTTGAAAATTACAATGATCATACAGAAAAGTTACCATATACTGTTTATCCTTTGTTAACTTACTCATATAACGAAGGTTGTATTGTAAACTGGGAACATGAAAGATAGATTTCAAAACAAGATCTCCACAAATAACATCACCGATTCCAACCACAACTGAAGAACTCCCATTGACCACAAAAAACTTCAAATTATTAGAGGATTTTCTATAATTTGTAAAACATAGAACCAGTTATATGATCAGACACACTAGTGTCAGCAATCCATTCTCCACATAATTCCTTTTAAGTAAAGCAAGAGGATGAGATAATACCTCATTGTGCCATGACTACTTTAGAACCATTTAATTTATGTTGGGTAATTTGCAGTGAATGATTCACATCTATTGAAGGGAATAAGGTTTAGTTGGATGGACTTGTTGAAGACCTGGATGTCAGATCTTTTATGGTTGGAGTTTGATTTTCAGGGCCAGCAGGATTGTGCTAGCTTTGATACTATGAAACTAAAAATAGAGAGAACAATACTCATGAAATAATCTTGAAAAATAATAATATTTTTGTTATGTGTATTGTACAATTATAGGTACAGAATATATATACTTAGATATGGGATATTTTAGGTAACAAAGCTATACATACCAGCCTAAGAGTCAACCTTAATTAATGAAACAATCAACCTAAGAGTTAACCCTAATTAATGAAATATTCCAAATATAGAAGATCCTAATCAATTATAGATTTTTGACCTGACTATTCCCTAATTTCAAGAAACTTGCCATCTTTCCAATGTGAACAATGTTTTGGTTATGTGGAGGCTCAGAACACATCATGAGACCTAAACCTAGTTTCATCTCCTTTTGGATGAGGTCATTAGCTGTCAGATAAGTACTTCATTTTGTTGCATTAATAGATGCAATGTCTTCGAATTTAGGTGATTCTAAACACAATGGGTGAATCTGTAAAACATAGGAAATGCAAGCCATGTGAGGTGAGGTTGTCACCAATAACATGCTAGGGGCTGTCACGTGCATTTAGGCAAGTTTTGGGTATCATGATTGTGTCGTTGGACATGCCTTCACATGAAATGGGGGGGGGAAGGGGGGTGGGGTGGGGTGGGGTAGGGTGTTGGGGTTATGGAGGCATCCAAACTTGTGGTGGCATATTGTTGTTGCTGCTAATAATTTAATAAATGTAATAATGTAAATAAGAGGCGATCGTATTCCTAACATTATTTGGGATACGGAAGTCCTACGTTATGGGCAATTGGTACGAAGGGTGGTAGAGGAGACCACAGGTCAAAAAATCCGGTGAATGGAACATCGTCGTGAAGCCCTAATCTATCGATCCAATACCAACAGTAACAGGAAGGATTATTGGAGACGACTAGAAGGTGATGCAAGGATCAATTCTGTTACTTGTGATAATAATAATGAAGATGAGTTTTATGAAAAGCAGCCACAAAGGCAAGGCTTTGATGGCAAATTTGGACGAGGTAAATCATATGGTAACATTATATGTCATTATAGAGGTAGAGATAATAATTTTGATGAATATTATGAGGAAGGTATAAATTTGGAAGGAATGATTTCAATTTACCGATAGATATTCCATATTTTAGAGGGGATTTAAGGAATCAGGAATTTGTTGATTAGATTGATGAGATTGAGTGGATCTTTAAATATGTAAGAATTCCTAAAGAGAAAAGAGTAAAATTAGTTGCTTGTAAATTAAAAGGCTATACTTCTGCTTGGTGGGAGATGCTACAAAACAGGATGTACCGTGAGGGTAGACAACCTGTTAGAGCGTGGTTTAGGAAGAACTTGTTAATGGGAGATGAATTTATTTAACACAGCGTGAAAGCATGAAATAGAAATCAATCTCACTGGATGATGTCTAAAAACATACAATTGAAAAAATTACAATTTCCCAAGAGAAAACTCTATCAATTGTATTTCAAAATGTATAAAATATCAAATGTTCTACAAAGATGAGTCTTAGGTCTATTTATATTGTTACATAAAAATCCTGAAAAGGTAAAATAATAAATACAATATTGACTAATAATAAAGACAAATAAATACTGTTAAGTCCTCTAATAATGTTTTGATGATAATAAAAGGAATTTGAAGTATTTAATATGTTTATTTATTTAGTACAGGTTGAAAATGAAATACAAAGTTATTTTATAATTAGCCAGAAGGTGTTTCAAAACCTTGTTTAAGTATTTTCAATAAGTATGGTTTGGCATAAATTAGTTCAAAAACCTAGAAAGAAAAGCTAATTAAAGTTTAAAAGGTCATAGGCTCTTTTAGAAGTTTTAAGCAAGGATCAAAGGTTAGACAGAAGTATTTTTAGAACTTTAGAGCGAATATTACTTGAGTGATAGAAGTAGTTCTAGAACCTTTAGCGAGAGTAAAATAAATTCGACAAAAGCTATTTCAGAACCTTAGGGCTAGACACGATTTCTTTTTTTTTTTTTTTTGGAGAGTTTAAAAGTTGGTTTTTAATATTTTTCAAGGCCCAACTCCACTTGTCAAGTATATTTGGGTAATATACTTGATGTGTTTCACTAAAGTTGGATTTAATATCAAGGGGACTAAATCACATCAAGTTATTTTCAAGGATTTTATTAAAAATTTTCTATTCTTCACGATATTCTTTTTGCTAGAATGAGTGAAATAGATACAAAGGTGTTTCATTATGGTTTTCAGATATGGAAGACAAGGATAAGGTTTGTTATAAGTGAAGATATGGAAGATAAAGATAAGGTTTGTTACAAGAGGATAAGTCTTCATTTTTTTAAGGGATATCACAAACAACTTTTTGGATATAGCTTACAATATCTACAAGTTTATCTTTTTAAGCCTATCAAGTTTTTAAATTTAAATCTCAAGAGAAGATCTCGACAAACTACCAAATAAATTCTTGGATGAAGATCATGATATCTCATCAAGTCAATCTCATTTATTGTTGGATGAAGATCATGATATCTCATCAAGACAATCTCGTTTTAAATTCAAATCATAGTAGATAAGGAAGAGAAGATCATGATAACTTCCAATTATCTTATCAAAAGGATTTCCCGAGAAAAATCAAGGGGAAGATCATGTCTAATATTTCAAATTCAAAATAGAAGATGTTTTCAGCCAATGATTTCAAAAGAATATAAAAATGAGGAACAAGAAGCACCATAAAAAAAATAAGAACAAAAAAAAAATATTAGCAGCACGAACAAGAATTCTTTCGAATGTAGAAGTCCTTTTTTCCTCTATAGTTTTTTATCTTAGTAGTAGAGGAACTTTACATTTTATTCCTCATTGCTATCTATTAATTCTCAGAGAAGTTTTGAGAGATGTAAATCACTGTAGTTGAGTGTTAGCTTAGTGTTAAAGCTAAGGAGACTTAACAGTGAGACTTTGCCAAGTTGTTGGCTCGATTGTACTCTTAATTTGATTTTGATATAGTGAAACATAACCATAAAGGACAATTGGATCCCCATCGTGGAGCTGGAAGAGTGGACTAACGCACAAGACAGAACCACTATACATCGCGACCTTATTTTCTATCCCTACTCTTTTATTTTATTGCATTTTAAATTTGTTTTAATTGTTAATTTTTTTCACGACCTCAACAAAATAATTTAAATTTTGATGGGAAAATTTTTTTAAAGTATTAAAAATTTGCGAAAATCTTTTTATACTTAATTAGTTCACACCACACCCCCCCCACCACAACACACACACACACACACATGTCCGCGCGCGATTAAGTTAATGAGACCAACAAAGAAAAATAATTAATATAAATCTAAAAAGGAAAATAATAAATGCAATTTAGACCAATAATAAATACAAATAAACCGTGTGACATAACCAATAAAGTAGGCCAGCTTAAAGACTAGTCAAGGCAGCGGTATAGATGGTTAAGGCCACCAGTATAATACCTTGTCATTTGCATCATTCTCTTTGACCTAAGAAAAACTTGTCCTCGAGTTTGAGGTTGACTCTAGATAAAAGATTCATCAACCTTGAAATAAGGAAAATACACTTGGAATCATGAGTATCCTCCAAGATCAAATATGAACTCTTTTGCATATATACTTGTACTTTGTCTTGCAAAACTAATATTTTTGTATTTTGAAAATCTTATTTCCAGAGATTCTCTCTTAATTTGCAATTGTTCAGCAATTGTGTGATTAATTTCACTTTTTGAAATCAATCGTTGAATGGGTTTCTATTATTTAATACTTTCACGTTGCATCACTTAGTATTCTCATTATCACTATTCCATTTGCTTCCTCCTTTTTTAACAACATTTATCTTCACATCCCTTATGGCATAAGTTATCATTTAATTACTGTAGAATTCTTCTTCAGCCTTATCATTATTACAATATTTAGCAAGATGTTCTAACAAGCCACAATCAAAACAAAAATAAGAGAGCCTCTCATACTTAAAATTCACCCAATATTTATTTCCATCTTTGCGATTAATCCATGCTCTTGATCTCAAGGGTTTTCTCACATCCACTTTCACTTTCACACGCAAAAAAAGGTCCTTCAGACACCATTGGGAAGACAAATTGGTTCAACTTTAACCATAAGACCTACCATCTCTTTAAGCTTGTTTGCATTACCCATATATAAATGGTCTAATGACGAACCGTGGATTTGAACCTAGAAATTCAGATTGAATATGCTTAACTTCTAAGCTTGGTTTCCATTCTTGCAATACGAGGCAATGACCCATTACTATCCGTGGACCTTCATTAACAACTACCATAATTACATCCGTGCTTTCAAACTCAAATAAAAACAAATTCATATTCATCACATGAATTCTTACACTTCCAAATGTCTTCTAAGCTTTACTTAAGACATTCATCGCACTGATCTTGTTAAGGGATTTATTAGAGACAATTCTTCCAATCATGAGGTATTTCGCATTATCAATGAGTTCCACATTTGCCTCCACATCCAGGCGAATCGAAGTATTTTTGACCTCTTATTGGAAGAACTAGGGCTAGAACTTGAGCTAGCAGCGACCATTAGAATGGATCAGATAGAGTTCTTAAAATCAGTAATATGATGCAGACACAAGCCGAAAAACATATAGAAAAGCAAAAAGAGCATGTGGATCAGTGATGGAAAGATGATGTATGATGATGAGGGTATAGCAAAGGCAAAACAGCATAACAAAAAAACGACTACACAAAAGTGAGTGGGACCATTCTCACACAGAGAAAAAATTATCTCTCTAAAATGATAGAGAGAGACACGACATCAAGGAGAAATATTATATGAACATTAATGTATTAGCAATTATAAATTGATGGTTGAAATCATTGGTAAATTTTTGCATGCATTTCTAATCATAGTGGATATATACAAATTTATAACTTTCGTTTGATTATTTACTATCCAGATTTATTAATAGGCCATTCAAAACACAATTTTGTTATTGAAATAATTATAAAATTTAATATAAAATCATTATAATAATTTGATTGTAGTTAAATATAGATTTAAGCTGTTTAATAATATATTAAATTGACCATTCAGAAAAAATACAAAGCCATAAAGTTTTACATCATATATACATATCTTAAACATCGATCTGGGATGAGAAAGGATAGGAACTGGAAGAAACGCGCTAATTAAGCCTAACAAGGTAGCCAAGACAATTTCAAAACTAAATTGGTTATTTTCAACAATGGTTTCATAACTGGACTAGAGTTTGACCTGGACATGTCAGGGGGTCAGAGGTTGATGGGTTGAATCGAGTTCAACTAAGAGTCTAACCGGGGTCAGTAAAAAATTAAATATAAGGCACATTTTAATTATATTAAATTATACACATGATCAAAGTAATTAAACATTTAAGTATAATAAGATGCATTACTACTTATATGATTTTTAAATTGTAATGTATAAATTTAAAGTGCGGATTGTATTTCGTAAAGAAAAATAAAGGTGTGAATTGTGTTTGAATTGATTAAAATTTTAAGTATTTACTAAATTATATATAATTTTTAAATGGTAAAATATAAATATAACCTGTGCATTTGGGCACGTAGGAACGAAAGCTTAATAAATATAATTTTACTTTGGGCTGGGAGGAACAATTTTTCTTATTACTTTAAATGAGTTTATGATTTTTTATTGGGAAGTTTACTTGACGCAGTGAATTAAAAATTTCCTCAATCCCTCCGAAATTCCAAGTCTGTCTACACGTGTCTTGAGAATCCTTAGTCCTTACCAAGATGAAATCCAACAAAAGTCTTTTTAAATTATGCCTTAAATATTGTAAATAAAGCAAACTCACCATAATGAAAAGAAAAAAAGAAATTTCAAACTCAAAACTCGAGTATATTAACCGAAGGCTCAAAACCCAAAACGTCTTTCGACATGAAAAATTGCGACTTAGGCAGAAGGGTCTTCTCAAAACCTAAAACGCCTCCAGCTTATCAGAGACAGGACTTCATCGATCAACAACAGAAGCGGGTTCATAACATGACTTTGGAGTTTGGAGTACTAATTAAGCTTTGCACTGGGATGCTTCAAGATGAAGGAGCTATTGGGGTTAGTGTTTGTTCTGTAGCAAGAAATGGGTTTTAAGGAATTTGTTCTCTTGTGAGGAAATGGAAACTCCATACCTCGAAGAGAAGAGTTGCCTAGTTTTTTTTACACTTTCTTCTCTCTTTCGTCATTGTCCAGTTTGGGATATGGGAAAATCTAGGGTTGTTGTCAATGACACGGTTAAAGGTGAGGCAAGCCAATTAAAATTTAAACCTACCACCGCTCCAACCTGTTTCCAACTATTTCAAACTTTCTAAGTTTTGTTACACTTACACATACATCCTCCAACTAGACGACTAGACCAGATTTGAAACGGAGTGGCTGATCGTTACATTTTTTTTTTTTTTTTTAATAGTGAGCGTTTAGATCGGGCCGATCCGGTCCGGTTGACTGGTTCACGGTCGAATCGGCCGAGTCAACCGAGTCTCTCCGGTTCGCTTCAAAAACGGACGGAACAAATGACTCGGCCCGCCTTCAACGTCGATTCCGGTCAGACCAGTTCAAGCCGCCCGGTCCGGTCCGGGTCTAACAACCTTGATTTTCAATGAAAATAAAAAGAAAATTTAACTTCTGTAAATGTTATCTTGGTTAAAAAAATAAAAGATATTAATGGAAAATATATAAAAAAACAATTTATTTGTATCTTATATATATATATATATATGTATATTTGTTTTATTTATTTAAAGTGTTGGAATTTAAGATATCATGTTATTTGTACTTCAAAATTATAATGAATATGATGAATGGGGTACGGGAACCGTGATATGTAAATTTATATACTTTTAAGATAAAAGGTTTTATATACATATATATAATATATGAAAATTAAATAATCAGCTTATGTCATAGAGATATATATTGGACATCTAAATTTATATACTTCTAAGATAAAAGGTTTAATATATATATATGTATGTATGTATGTATCTTAAAGCACATAGGTTGAGTTTAAATTGGCCAGTAAGCATGACTTTTAATGAAAAAGGAAAAATAAAAAAGATCTAAGGGAAATTTCCATGTAACATGATTGTAATTTCCTAGTTCAAACATCTCCACGTAAGGTTGAAATTTCTCTATTCCATCCTCCAATTCCTGATTCCACCTTTATATAAAGCCAGTGCTAGTCCAACGATCAATATGCACCCAAACATCAAAAACACACACACACCAATAATGGCTCTTCAAATTTTTCCATCTCATCTCTAATTCTTTCTCTCCTTATTCTTGCACTAAAATCCTCCTACACCACTGGTGGTATTGCCATCTACTGGGGCCAAAACATTAACCAAGGCAAAGGAACCTTAACCGACGCCTGCAACACTGTACGATATGCCTACGTAAATATCCCCTTCCTCTGTACATTTGGCAATGGCAACACCTCCTCCATCAACCTAGCCAGTCAGTGCGACCCCTCGTCGGGTACTTGCAAGACCGGAAGCAAAAACATTAAGACTTGTCAAAGTAAGGGCATAAAGGTCTTTTTTTTTGGGCAGGGCCTCAGCTAGAGCTATACATACGAGGTAGGTTGGTTGGATTAAAAATTTTAATCTATTTAATTTGTAGATTAAAATGGCTTGCCCCATGTAACTTGCCGGTTGAAATTGGCCAATCCGTTATGGGAGGTTGAAACTGGCCAATCTGCTATTGGGACCTAGATTGGCCTGAGAAACCTGTACTTAAAATACATAAAAGAAAAAAAATATATAAATCTTATAAAAGAAAAAGAAAACCCTAGTATGTTACTTTTTTTTTTCTTTTCACTTCACATTTCCATTATTTAGTTGTTGAATATTGAATATGTAACTTTTATGGGTTTTATATTTCAGACTTTCAAAATTTAAACATTATGTTGATTATATCCTTAATTTTTTTATCAACACTTGCTCTTTTGTATCCATTAGATATTTAAATACTTTTATTTAAAATAAGCAATACAATTAATTGATAATTTTCATGATGTATTTTTCCTTTCCATGCCAAAGATATAAAATTGAAATAGATTCTAATTTCTATTAATTAGAATAAATCATTTTATGTCGAGATAAAAAATTTCAAAATAGAACTCATAATTTTTCCATACACGATTACTGTTTAGGATTAGTATATAAATAATTGGTGAGATAAAAGAAATATAATCTACATTAAAATTATTAAGAATTTAAAATTAAATTTTAATTCTTATAATTTTTTTCAATAAAAAAAATATTAGTAGGTTCATGGGTTAACCCGTTTATCCCACCAACCTATGAGGGACAGATTTGGCAAATTTTGGCCCGCATAACCCACTGGCTGAAGAGGAGTGGTGTTGTACCTTGCTTAACCCATTTGCATAACTCTAACCTCAGCAATTTACCCCCTAGTAGCTCAGGATGATGCCGAAAGTGTGGCTGACTATGTTTAGAACAATTTCCCAAGTGGATCATCCTCAGACCATCAACTTCGATATTGAGACCAGATTGACAACATATTATGATGACCTAGCTAGGTATTTGTCAGCATATAGTAGCAGTGACAAGAAAGTGTATCTAGCCACCCTAGTGCGGTCCTAAACATTGGACTGTTCAGTTATGTTTAGGTGCAGTTCTATAATGACCTTAAGGCTGCTCGTCAGTATGGTTCAGGAAACACTAACGATATCACTAGTGCTTGGAACCAGTGGACTTAATCGATTAAATCTTGGAAAATTTTCACAAGGTTACCTGCATTGAAGAAGGCTGTTGAAAGTGGGCATATCTCGCGGGGTGTATTGACTTAGGTTCTTCTAGTGATAAAGGGATCGGAAAATTATGGAGGAGTTATGCTTTGATCAAAATTCTTTGATGATGGATACAGTGCTGCTATCCAAAGTATGTGTAACGCCCTAACCTAAAGGCGTTATCAGCTCGCCACGTGTTCTTAGAAGAACGAACACACTAAGATTATAGATTTCTAAGACCACAAATATGTATTTCAAATATCACCAATCACTCACATAAAGTGTAACTTTTAAAAATTTTTCATATCTAAATAATTTGTTCTCAACATTAACTAGCATAACTTAAAAAATTCAAACTAAAACAGAAATGATAAATCCTTACATATAAAAAAATCTCTAAAAGAAACTAACTAAATCATCATATGTTTCTTCTTCTCAAATTACTAATAACTAATCTCAATTATCAGCAGGATGGTCATAATCGCTATCACTCTCCCATCATCGACAAATATGTCATAACCCGTCAAATCAAATCATAGAATCTTCACCTGCATTTATAGGAAAAATAAGGATTGAGCGAAAAATGTCCGATACGCCAAACTAAAAGCACATGCACATAAACACGCATATCACAATATCACATACAACTTATTTTCTAATGCAACAAGCAAAATTTAATTATCTTTTTATTAGCCTGCAACCAATACAGTTTAGGACTATTGATCATTAATCCTAAATCCGGAGTAACTCATGACCCCGATGAAAACCATATTATCATAATATATACATATATAGATGTATTCCACAATTAAGTTGGTAACGACTCCTAATCTACCGGAATCATCTTTAGGTGCAACTCTACTCGGGACACCACCACATAAGGATCATCATGTTTCCAGCATTAGTATCACACTACTGTTGTGGTCTTTACCAACCGCAGCCAAACACAACCAACACATATTTCAATTAAAGTCAAATATGTGTTAAGTCAAATTTTGCAACTAATTCTACAAGCACAAACAAACATACATGGTAAGGTCGTACCTGATTTCACTTTAGGAATAGAACCTTAATTCACCATAACACCTTTCTTCTATAAATTGTAAAGCCACAAAATCCTCAAACACCACAATTTAGGATTTTCTTCCAAATCTCCAAGAACTTTGATTCCTAACAACTAATATAAAAACGTTAACAAAAGATTATATTTTAGATCATCTAAAGGATTGAAAGAATCAATCATACTCGTTTTCCTTGTTTATGGAATCACAAAATTTCCAAAAGATCAAATTTTCCTCTACAATTCCTCAAAACCCTAGAATCTATTTAATACAAATTAAACCAAGACCAATAAAAATCATTCCTTTTTAATCATAAAGGTTAAGAATATATAAACTTACTTAGAATTGACTCTCAATTCTCTTTGATCACCAAAAATCATATCTAACTCAATTAGGGTTCCTCTTCCAAAAGTTCCTTCAAAACCATAAACAATACTTTAAGAAACTAATATATATGTAAAATCCTATAGAAGAAAATAAGGATCTGATTACTTTATCTAGACTATAGAATCCTTTTTAACACTAAATCCAGACCTCCAAGATAATCAGGGTTTTCTCCAATCTCCCTTCGAAAACAACAAACAAATTCTGAGGATACTATAGATTTGTAGATCTTAAAGAAAGAATGGTTATCAAATTACTTGGATCTGATCCTCAACTATCCTTAAACACCAAATCTTCAGATTCTCCAATTATCCTTCAAAACAATAAAAAAACTCTAAGAACTTGATAGATCTATGAAACCTAAAGGAAAAATTGATGATTTGATTACTTGATCTAGATTACCAAATCGTCTTGACGGCTATGAATTCGCTAGAGGATGTCTGCTAGGTTTAGGGTTATGTTGGAATAGAGAACAAAGAAGAAATATATAATAAAAGTCGTGGCTTTTCATTTCCTTCACTTTACATACGCTGGCAGTTTTCAATATGTATGTCAACGGTATAGAAAGTTAGGTTGATAGTGTTTAGCTAGCTTAGCCTTCTGCCTATTTGATTTCCCCTTCGTCTCTTCGTCTTCTCTCACGTATCTGATAGCTGACAAAAGTAATTAATTTAAACATTAGGGTTGACCATAAAACCCTATTAAATTATATCAAATGACATCTTTACCCTTCAATATAAAATATTTATTTGTATATTACAGTATGTATAAGTTTAATATTTGTAATTAATTAGCTATAGATAGCTTGCTGCTATTGATAATGATAATAATCACACTCTACACATATTCATATAGTAATAATAAATGAAGCTGTATAATTCCCTGTACCGCATCTTATTAAACATGAATAAAACAAGTCAATAAGGAGAGATTATTACATGTTTATCATTCTTTTTAAAAAAAATTACAAAAATACAGGTTATATAAAAAATATTACGGAAATACTATTTTTATATTGCATAAAAGACGTGATATGAGGTGTTTATTTGTATTATATGTCAAACATGCGATACACTATTAGATTGATATCGGATAGTCCATATATGATACAAGCCCTAACCTAATCATTAAACATGCATATATTGCTTATCTTAAATGCGGTACAAGTGTGTATCATTCATTGGTGATACAATACATGTGTTTCCACAACTTTGACAGGTACTGTTTTGCTATATGCATAATCTATGTATGATACATGTAAAACATATTGTGTCTTCTCTTCAACATGCAATATAAAAGTAGTAATTTGATTTTTCTTTTTTTTTTTTTTTTTGTACAATTTGGAATTATGTACTTTTTTTAACAAAAATGATAAATATATATTACACCCGATCAAGTGTATAGATTTTTCCAAAGTTACATACACTTTCTACTTCAATCTTTTTCTTATTGCCGAACTTACTAATGCCTTTCAATCTTTCATTATAATTTGTGATTTAATCTGTCCAACATCACTGACAATTCACAAGACACAAGCGTTCACGTGGATTCATTCCACGGTCTTTGTGATGTGGACCCTGATATAAATTGTAACTTCATTGTGTTCAAATTATTTTAATATATAGCTTTGTAAATGTATTTTAATATATAGCTTTATATTTTGATTCCAATGCGTTATTTTAATAAAATCAGGGAAAAAAATCCTTTATCTTTGTTATTTTATTTAGAAGAGTTTCAGGAATATTAAAAGACACTTTATTAATTTAATATGTAAACACTTATAGAGTATATGCTAATGCTTTCTTAAATTCTAATAATTGATAACTAATCCCTAACAAATATAAATAACTTACTAAATTGAAACATTTTCTTGAACTTGTTAAAATACACTTCAACAATTTTTTATTTTGACCTTGGGTTTATTTAATGGGAAAAATAGTGGTACTGATTTATAAAAGTTTTAGACATGATAGAAATTATAATCCACTTTAGAATTTGAATATATATAATTTGTCTTGATTTATATAGCATTGATGCTACTATATCATTAGCAATCTTCATTAGAAATATAAACAACTTGACTGAATTAACTTGAATTTGATTCTAAAATGGTCTCGAGCTACTTATATCATTTATAGATCTAAGCTAACATTTCATAATGTCTAATTTGGGTAGCTTGCAAGTCTAATTAATTCAAATAAGCTCCATAGATAGAATTGATCTTCTATATTGGCGTGGCATGAAAGCGTTGAAGCACAAAAACCAATTCAACAATTGATTTTAAAACATGAACTTAATCACACAATTGCTAAGCAATTGCAAATTCAGAAAGATCCTCTAAAAGTAAGGTTTTCAAAATACATAAAAATATCAGCTAACTCTAATAAAACCCTAAACACACTGTTTATAGTCTCAATAAAACAAATAAAATAAAAGTCATACGGAAAATTAAAAGACAACATAAGCTAGCAGTTTTAACATTGTACCCCGGTAGCTTATAAATGTACGCTGGTGGCATTGGATGATGGCGTTGCATTTGACAAAGATACCATGGCCATGATCTAACTCGTGGTACAAGCTGTACTTTTGTCTTTATTCTACGCCAGCTTAAAGTCGGTACCTTCAATCATACAGAGCCAGCATTGAATGAAAACTGGCAGCCTTGAAGCCAGCTTTGACTAGGCTGCATCATTCTCCTCCTCTTGCGAAAGAACTCGACCCCGAGTTCTCATCTAAGTGCTTCTGTTGCTTCTTTTTCCTTTTCTTCTTCTTGGCATTAGCTACTTTGTTCTTCATTTTCTCTATCTCACTTTCTAATTGAATGAGAGTAAAAAAAGAACATCCTCATTTTTGATGGTTTTAGAATGATTTCTTATTTTCAAAGGCAACAAAGTATACTTGACACCCCATGTCTCTAGTCTATACACATTCTCTTTCCTTGCGCGTATTGGGCATCCACATCATACTACTAAGGTCTCCCAAATAGCAAGTGACAAACATCATATCTATTATATCACAATAAATTTCATCATTGTACTTACCTATTGAGAATGATACTTGTATCTCTCTTTTACATCAATCTTTTTAGATGCTTTAACCCACCCAACAGTGTATGGGTTAGGTGTTATTCTACTGGTAGCCTCAATTGCCTCACAACCTTCTATTAATAATGTTCTTGTAGTTGCCACATGTACAACCAGGTCAAACACCTTCCCCTCTATCGTACACTTGGTATGAAATAACTGGCATCTCGGGTTATATTCCTCTTACTTAGGGGCTAACATCAACTTTTTGATGAAATAAGTCCACTCAATACCTTCATCACCCTCTTCAGAATCGTCCTCTTCCCCATCAGGCTCACAAACCTCTTCCCTCTCAACAATATTCATGCTTTTCTTGTTTGGACAATCATTAGATCTGTGCCCTGGCTAATTGCAACAATAGCACTTGCCTAAAATGGGCTTTGCATAAGGATTGCTTAGCTTCTGTGTGTCCTTAGCATCAACAGGATGCTTACCAATAGCTTTTCCCTCTCTCTTCTCACTACTTAATTCTTGCTTCCCTTCAATATTATCACCCTTTTCAATCACAAGATGATCCACACTCTCATCCCCAAACCTCCTTCTATTAGTATCATATCAGTTACCCTTCTCATACGTCATCAATTAGGCTCTAAGAGCCATCTTCTTTGCTTCACTCAAATTCCTTAATACATTCACACCAATTTTATCTTGAATTTAGAATTTCAAACCATTAACATACCTAGCAACATGTTGTCCTTTGCTTTCTCAAAGATCATTCTGCTATGCCAATCTCATAAACTCGACCATGTATTCATGAATAGATCGTTGGCACTGCTAACAACATAGGTACTACTGAAACAGAATCTGTTCATAATCAGGAGGCAAAAAGTACCTTTGTAGCAATTGCATCACACGAAACCAAGTCCACACTGACTGTCTTCCTTCCCGCTGCCTTCTATTTTGTAGCCTCTCCCACTAAGCAGAAGCCCCATCTTTTAATCTGCATGCCACTAATCTAACTCTCTATTCCTTCGGTATTTCCATGTAATCAAAGAACCTATCCACCTCTACTAACCAATCTAGAAAGTCTTTTATATTACGTTTGCCATTGAAAGATGGGATGTCTACCTTTAAACAGAAATCACCTCTGTCGCCTTGGTTGAATCTATAGAACCCCCTCTGGTAACCACCACTACCAAAACCACCTCCCTCTACGGTTGTCTCTCTTCAAATAAAATCTCATCTTCTTCCTCAAAATCATCTCCTAAGACCTGTGCTAACCGATTCGCAACGACAGGCCAATTGATTGGGCCTCCATAGGCTTCTCTTACCTTAAGTCATACTCCAATACCATCACTACCTCTGTTGGTATCGACCGCCATTGCATTGAAATGCCTGACCGAATCTTCGACAAGCTACTCTACTTGTTGTAATCTTCGATCCATGACATCGACTACCGTCTTAGGAACTATTTGATCTGTTCCATGAACTCCCGCATCTTGATCTCTGTTAAGAACACGGCCGCCATCAACATTGTTGCCAGATGCCATCTTTGCAAGAACTCATCTTGCTCTGCTACCAATTTGATGTTGAGTGAAAGTGTTGAAGCACAAAAACCAATTCAATGATTGATTTTAATATGTGAAATTAATCACACAATTGCTAAGTAATTGCAAATTTAGAGAGATCCTCTCAAAGTAGGGTTTTCAAAATACATAAAACATCAACTGACTCTAATAAAACCCTAAACACACTATTTATAGTCCCAATAAAATAAATAAAATAAAAGTCGTACGGAGAATAAAAAGACAACATAAGTTAGCAGTTTTAACACTATATGCCGGCAGCTTATAAATACACGTCGGTGGCAATGGATGCTGGCTTGCCTCTAACAAAGATACCACGGTCGTAGTCAAACCATTGGTACAAGCTAGACTTCTATCTTGTATTCTACATCGGCTCAAGGCTAGCGGCCTTCGATCATACACAACTAGCATTGGATGAAAACTGGCAGCCTTGAAGCTAGTTTAGACTGGGCTGCATCATATATATAATAAATTAAGCCTAAATAAGTTCCATCAAAGCAAATATAAGTTTGTGATTTGTATTTGCTATAATTTTTTAATTGGTATACATGTATTACACCTTATATACAATATGTAATAAAGTTATCGTGAATAGTATACTCTTATATAATAAAACTTTATTTCTATATACTTATTACTACATAATCAAAAGTTGACATATATCCCTAATTAAAATTATCGTATAATAAAAAAATAAGTCGTGTGTTGCAAAATTCTCGAAATATAAATTTTGTTTCTTATCATCTCTTGATATTGCTACTCGCCTACTCCTCTTAAAAAATAGGAGACTGAAATAATGATACCGCCGGAAGCCAATAACTCATAATTTATATAATCTATAAAAACCAACAGATTTTGGTACATTTACTCGTATAATATATAAGAATTAAATAAGCTGATTGTGCATCGGAATCGTCCATAACACTTAACTAGTTATTTCCCTTCAGATATGAATTTTAGATAAGCCGCAACTCAACACCTTGCTGTCCCCTCATTGCTCCTTTTTTATTTTACTTTTTCTCCTACGAAGAAGTTGATTGCTTTCTGATATCTGAATTATTCTTTCTATTTTCTGTAGTAAGTGTCTTGAGCAAGATTATAAATCGATCAAATCTTATTATGCCAATCGCATTATCATTGATTAAGATATAAGAAAATACCGAAATCTTTGTAAATTTTCATGCCTCCAGTTTTTCTATTATTCTCTCAAACTTCTATTCTATGCCAATCAAGTCTACATACATTTATTTTTAAAACCGATCTTCGCTTGAAAGATTTATCAAATATATATCTTACGTCGTCACCCCTAACAATTATAGAATAGTAACAACATAATACATTTGATATAGCATTAATATAATGGATTGTTACAAATATATATACATCTCAAACTATTAATTAGATGTTATTAATAGGCTCTCTTATAAACTTTCACACCTTTAGAGCATATCTAATGATAAAGGATCTTGTTTAAAGTTTTTATATGTCATATTAGTTTTTTAAGATATCTCCTTCTTGAGGACTAATTTCTTATTTTATCTGAAATCATTCATTTTAGGGTCTCTAGATGTTATTTAAAGCTTTAAATACCGTTTTCTTTTCTTTTTTTTTTTTTTTAAAGTTTCGGATCCTTTATGAAGGATCCTGGATTTATTTTACAAGAGACCTTGTTAGAATAGTGAAGAACTTAAAAAAGTAAAATCCTTAATAATATACGTACCATAGTGTGTCAAAACCAAGGTTTTAACCTACATATTGTATATGCTCTTATAATTATTAAAAATGTGCAAATACCTCCTAAAGGCTTTAGCCATTGCTAAAACCAAAAGAGGCATTAAAAAGATCACATATAGTAATATATTAGAGTTTCAATGACAATAATAGGTGTATGCATATATATATATATATATTATTAAAAAAGCAAAATCCTTAAAATAGGCATATATATTATTAAAAGTTATAAAAATGTGAATGAGTCTAAATGATTTATCCTTAGTAGAAGTATTCGCAAATTTTTTGCAATTATTCTTTTAATTTTTTGTATTATTTTATTTCTGTGTCTTATTAGTTTTTAAATTTTGCTAGCTAGGTATTACCTTGTTAATCTAGCACCTTCGGTTTTATTTGTATAGTCGTCATCTTCGCTCGTATACTTCTGCTAAGGATAAATCATTTAGACTCATTCACCTTTTAATAATATATAGATATGGTGATCTGTTTATATATAAATTATTTAATATTTGTACAGATGATACAAATCAAAGCTATAAATTTCATTATAACATGATAAACGTACATCCATGCAAAGGCAATAAAGCCCTTATTATCATTTCACGATTACAACGTAACGGGATAGAAACATCAGGGAGGGAGCTACAAGCAGCCCATCGGCGGCGAATGAAGCCCTTTATTCTGGGGAAACACGTACACATGCATGATGCATGATGCGTGCAACATAATATGGCCAATTTAATTTATATATCCTTAATAAATTTAAGCACACTATACTCGATGCCCGAGCTGTAGTGTGTCTGTCGGTCATAGTAACGGTTCCACAGGATGACTCCGCCATACAGCGGCGACGGCTTGACATACGGAAGAACCTTCTGTGTCAAATCCGCAACCGGCACAAACCCGCTTTCAGCAGCACCAGCCGCCGCAGGAAGCGCCAGGACTACCTCACCAGCACTCACATTCATCCACTTCCCCCAAGCGTCCAAAAGCTTGCTGGCATCACTGGTATTAACATTGTACTCACAGGAGGCTATGTTATAAAACTTAACGAATACGTAGTCCAAACGCCCCGTGGCTATAGCATAGCGGAGACTTATCATCATCATCCAGGTCGTCGCAATACGGTGTTGCCGACAAGTATAGCCGCTTTTCTGCCTTGTACTGTGCAAGGGCAGTCACAAAATCGCCGAAGTAATAATTGCCGGAAGCTTCGACTTCGATATCGATACCGTCGTAGATGGCGCTTCCTAGGGGTCCTGCGTAGTTGGGCCCTTTGAGGTAGTAGTTCCAAAGATAGGTGGCGAAGTTTTTAGCATCATCGGAGGAAATGAATCTCAGGTTCCCGCCGACGGAGACGAGGACCTTGATGCCTCGGGCATGGCAAGTCATTACGCCTCTGGTTATGTTGCAATAGCTGGTGGGGCAGTTGGATACGTGTAGTTGTACTGGCTGGCCACTGCCGGCGTATGTGAGGTATGATACTTTCACCAAGGAGTAGTTTGAGGGGGCAACAGTGCAGGCCTCCCTTAAGGCGCGTTCAGTCGCACCTATTCATATTCACAAGTAATTTTTTCTAATTCAGTTGAATGTAATCAATGAGTTAAAACGATCGAAAATTCCGCTTCAAACATTTTCTGCTTTTTGGTGCTTAAAAAAATAGTAAATGCTAATTCATTAAAATTAATTGTAATAAATATTATATATAGATACAATAATAAATCAGGGGACACAGTAAAAAGACAAGTAATACTGCTTTTTATTATCTTTTGTTTGCTTAATCATATGATTTTTTCGTTAAGTATGTAGATCTCTAAGGCTTGAAAAACACGATTAAGAGATGCTTGCATGACATTTTCTTTTGATCAAATAACCAATAAATAAATAAATAAAAATAAAAAGTAACATGAATAATAACTACTTATAATGTTGGCTTATATCGTTAAAAAAATGTGTGAAGGGTACATAAAGCAACGATAAGATGATATCCTTTTTATGAGATTAAGCTTTTGACAGAAAGGAAAAGTAATAATATGAACTTATTGTTAGGGTGCAAGTGTGAGAATCCTACATGAAAAATATGATTCTTATGTGAAAAATTGATGAAAGAGAAGATCCATTAACTCATTGCCTTAAGGTTTGGGTTATAAATGGTATTAAAAGTCCATTTCTATAATTCATCATAAAGCCCATTGGATTTCTTCCTATTAAAGGTATACTCCAAATCCTAACAATTGATATTAGGGCCTGATTCGACTGGGAAACTCTCATGATGAGTATGCCTCTCACAAAACGAGTTTAATGGAGTCAATTTGATAAGCGCTTGAAGGGGAGTATGGTCTATTCCATTGTGGAGACTCACATTTGAGGGAGAGATTATTAAGGTGCAAGTGTGAGAATCCCATATGGAAAATATGGGTCTTATGTAAAGAGTTTATAAGAGGGAATACTCATTAACTAATTACTTCAAGATTTTGAGTTGTAAATGGTGTCAAAAGCACATTTGTGTAATTCTCTACAAGGTCCATTGGATTTCTCCCCATTAAAAATATATTCCAGACCCTAACAATTATATTGTATATAGTGAAAGATTTGAGCGCTGCTGGTCCAGTAATTTTTCCCACATTGGGTTTTTCACGTTATATCATGATGTTATCTGTTTTATAATTCCGTGTTATTTTATTGTTTACTGCTTTGGCAAGAGGGGCTCTAGCCTCTAATCATAGGTTGATTAATTGTTTGATTAATCGATTTTATTGTTATCGCGATTAGAATTAGGTTTTCTCTTCACACTAATATTATTAAAGACCAATGAAAGCTCAAGATGTTATTTCATTAGTCCTATCCCCACGAACAACCATTTGTAACATGTAATGACATAATAGCTATTACTTGCTTTATTTTAAGGATTTTTTTTAATTTATTTGACATGTGCCAAATATTTACTTATAAGGGCATGAATAAAACAACATATTAAGAACAGCGAAATCTCGTTACTACCTTGAATAAGACCATGTATATGCTGTCTTCAAGATAATTCACGGGGACAACACGACAATTATGTATAAATGGATGGAAATTTGCTGTGTTAAAGATAATTTCTTATTCCTATCCCCGCGAATAAGACCATGTATTTCATGGAAGAGGAGAGAAGCAACAAGTATGTAAAATATTTTTCATAAGAAGAACCTAGAATAGAAAAATAATTCAACGTTACCGCCTTGGCCCCAGACGACTGAGAGTTGAAATGCGTTCGCCGAGGATGCAAGCGCCATCAGAAACATTACTATTGTGAAAAAAAACATGAAAGTTGGTTTCATGTTCAATGGTGGAGTATTATTATTATCCCCCATTTATGCACAGTTGTCGCGCTGTGTGTTGTGTTGTGTTTTTTGTGTTATTATGTGTTGATCCATCCGTTTCATATAGAGGGAGTTGGGGACTGGAGCGCGGCAGGGTAATAACGTCGTTGTCATGAAGATTAGAAAAACAGTTAACATGCGTATATATGTGTGAAAAATAAATGCAATTACAATAATTGTCATCTAGTCAAAAAGTTTCTTTCTACTGTTGCACCTGACATGTGGTGCGATTGTAGAGAAGATATTTATATGCAAGGATGATATAAAAATAAAATAATCCTAATATAGTTGGGCCCAAAAAAAAAAGAAAAATCCAAATATAGCCTTAGGTGATTGTACTATAATTTATCCACCTATAGCGTATGTCTATATATATATTAGTCACTATAGAAAAATTATTTGCTGTCATATATCTCCACCTCTTCGACATATGACATGCTATCATATGTATGGAGGAAAAAAAAAAAAAAAAAAGGAAAGAAATTGAGGTGTTTACCATGTATCGCACAATAGGGTAGCATATATATATATATTCGTGGGGATATAGATATTCGGACATTAGTCTTGCCAAAAACATGGATATCAAATTAAGTTAATGACAAAAATATATTAATGGGTTGAAACTATTTGGTACGATGTCCTGTTTTGTTATTTTTATTTATTTTTTCTTTCTCAAGATGTTGATGAAATTTATTCTAAATTTTTTTTAAAATTTAGAAATCTGTGCAATTAATTTACTTCTATTAATTTTTAAAAGTTCACTTCTTGAAATATTATTACAAGCAATCAATGTTAAAATTACAAGTAAAACTACAATAATAAGAAATTAAAAATAAAGAAAAATGATAAATCAAGATATCCAAATCCTGAAACTTTTCTCACTCATTTGTGGAACTTGGGAACCTTTTCGCTCCCCGGCTGATGGCTATAATAGTTTGGGTCGGCTTGTTTAATTACGTCGTTGTGCAAGCACATTAAAGATTTCCGGTTTATTCTCATCCCGCTGTAAATAAGCCGAGTCAAGTCGACCTTTTGAAAGCCCGAGCTCAACTTGTGTAAAATTTAACGAGCTCGATCTTGAGTTGAGCTTTTCTTTCACCTAAAATTTAGGCTTAAGCTCAGTTCATTTAGCTAAATTAGCTTTAACTCGAGCTTGGCTATTAGCTAAACAAGTTTTAGCTTAAGCTCAACTCATTTACAAATCAAGCTGAAACCAAGCAGAGCTATTTATCTAGCCAACCAAACTTTTATCTGGACTGAAATTTAAGTTTGAGCTTCACCCGCAAAGATATCCAGTTTTCTTTTATTTTTTAAAACCTAAAAATAATATAAGTGTTGTTACAAACATATATGCATTAATATTAAATAGAAATTAGCTTTTATTATTTAAAATATATAGTTATATATAATATATCATAAATATAAAACTCAAAAATCTTTTAATGAGCTCATCAACGAGCCTATTTATGAGCCGGCTCGTGAGCTTAAACTAAACCTCGAGCTTGGCTCGCTTGAATAAATGAATATTACTTTAAGATCGAATTCAGCTGGTTTACTAATCAACTATGAGCTAAGCTAAGCCCGAAACGAGTCGAGCTTGAGTAACTCACTAATAACTCAGCTCATTTGCAGCGCTACTCTAAACAAAATTTACTGTGGATTTGCTATCCTTCATGATTAATGGGAAATCTTATGCAAGTTTTTCTTTTCATTTTTTATCATATGAATTATAAAAGAGAAATAGCATAATAATAATAATATATGGTTAAAAGTATCAGGTCTATTTGTTTAGCTTTTTCTAGTAGATACAGACACTTTTGAAATTTTTTTCTAACAAATTGTTTATCAAGAAATTGATATAGATAAAAAAAAAGTTGTCAATTCTCATTAAAAATCAGAAAGATTAAAAATAGACAAAATATAGATGCGAATCGAACATATTTACACAAATTATTTTGATATAGATACAGATACAGATGAAAAACAGACCATCCAAACAGACCCATCAATTGAGTAAATCATATCAATGTTTGGGGTTACATCCATTTAAAGCATCTCTATTTCGAATGATTAAAAAGAAAAATTAATATTTGAGAATAAAATATTTGAAGTATCAATATTTTAAATGGTTACAAAAAAAGAATGTTCATTTCATAAAGTGAGCTTAAAAAACCATTCAGAATTGAAAAAAATATTGAGTGGGTTATACATGCCATGTAAATATACACATAATGTGTAAATACCAATTATATGCTAATATACGGATAATTCACAATAGTTAGTTTTCAAAGTAACTACCACTTGCATACCCAACATGTTAAATAATTATTAATATTTACATACTACATATATATTATATATGGTGTGAAATACAAAGTGAATCTTTTCTACCAAAATCGACCTATAAGCGAGGCATATATTCTTCTTTAATGATATTTTAAACGTAGAAGTTGCCGTACCTATTTTGATCCAAATAAAAATAATAATTAATAGAAAAAGGGCCAAACCAAATTATGACTCCTAGCAAGCCATCAAGAATTTACCTATAAGGCAGACGCAACAATTCTTCATTAATTATATTTTAAACGTTTCTCCCAGCAACTTTTATAAAAAATTATTATAGGTGAAAACATAGGTGTTTGAACAATTTATATTATGTAAGAATATATATATATACACACAATATATTTTTCTTGAACAACTGTGTCACGGGAAAAGATTTCATGATAGGGGTAAATAATTAAAACGATGATAGTTTATTAGTAGAGCAGTATTTTCTTTACAGAATGCACCTTATGCCTACGCCACAACCCATAAGACCAAAACACGGCAAACTCTGCCTCGAATAGCCTTATCAAAGGGTTTTTAGGCCGGCTCTTTTGGTATAATCTCTAAAGAAACCAAAGCTATATTACCAAGTATGGTGCCTTAATCTGTTTACCCAAGCTATAAAACCTTATCACATAATACAAAGCCTTAATAAAATTTTAGAGCATGGTTACCTTTATACCATAAAAGGAAAATTATCCGGACATGGTTAAGAGAAACTTACAAAAGTTTTATTGAATATGGTGGAAGTATGTTATAAGGATATTCTTATAGGACTAAAACACTTAGAAATATCACTCACAAAACACTCAAATACTCTCTGATATTTTCTCCCTAATATTTTTTCTCTGTATCCTAAGCCTGAACCTTGCTCGCCTTTTATAGAAAAAAATTTGTAGAACTAAACAGTAAAAAGTGCTACAGTGACCTATTTGCTACAGTAATATATAGTAGCCTATTGCTACAGTAACCTATGCTACAGTGCTGAACAGTAATCCTTGTGATTTTGCTTCTGCCTTTTCCATGTCTGATTGTCCTATTTCTTTCCACATTTTTTGTGTCTTTTTTCTCCTTTGTCTTCCTGGTTTTTCTCCTCTTGTCTCCTTTCCTATTTGCCCATGCCTTTTTTTTTTCCTTGTTTTGAATCGTGCTTTTCTTCATTTCATCATTTTTATTTTAATCTGGGAACTTGTTTTGGTTTTCCTATCCTTCCATTTCTTCATCCTCATTCTCGGTGTAATTGGGATCATATGGATTATCCTTTTCATCCTGTTCATCTTCCATGTGAAGACTTTCTTGAAGTGTCTTCAAATTTATTTCATACCTTAGCCAAATTGCTACTTTTTTGTTTTGAGAAGATAAATTTCGTCTTAGTGGTTGTAATAAGATGAATTTTTGGATTTTCTGGTATATACATTCTCATTTTATCAACAGTGCATAAATTCAATTGTTCTTCTAAACTATTAATTGATTCCAGCCTGTGAATCCTTTGCATAATTGAAACCTTTCCTCTGATTGGAGATATCCAAAACCAAATTAATGTGAGTGTAGATTCGAATTTTAACCATTCTGATAGTATTGCCTTTATTTTCACATATTTTACAAGGATATCATGTTCCCATTCTATATCCCTTAATGGGCTAAAACTTCATCAAACATCTTTCCCATGGGTTTGGTCATAAATTGTGGAAATGTGCCAATAATTTCTGTGACAAGTACATAATCAAGACCAATGTGTATTCCTGGTTTCCTATCCCAAATCCTTTGAAATAGTTGAGGTTTATATATGTTGTATGTATATTGTAACGAACATACCTTGGACAATAGTATTTATCCTAATAATGATTATTCATTTCAACCTATGAATTTTTCCCATACAGAAATAACATGGAGGGTTTGAAAAAGCCTTTACCCTTACCATAGTTCCAAATCCTACCCAATCAAAATATATGTTCTTCCTATATTGTCCTTTGGAGCAATATAAAAGGTCTTAGAAACACTTCCTTCGCATATCGTTTTATTAAAAATTTTGGAAGAGATGGAAGTTTTGAAATAAATTCATTTCTTTTGAAGAAAATGAATGCTGTTGCATTTTCATATTCTTCTTGAGGTTTTTCCTATTTTTCTTATTTGAAATGGAAATGCTTCCCTGTAGTCTTTACTGTGTTGATACTTTCAATAATTCTCTTTTTGCTTAGGTTTGATTTTTCTGTGATTTTGGGAGAAGATATTTTATTTTCTTGTTCTTCTTTTAAGTGTTCAAATCTGTATACCTTTATGTGTCCTTAATATTTCTTGTGGTACTTCTAACACTCCTGAAATTATCAAGAGGGAGATCTACATAAATTTCTTGTTTCCTTGTCATTTGCTTGACCCAATTTGCTTAGTTTCAAGATCATTGAATTCTCTCCATGAACGATTCAGGTAATCTGCTATTTGTTTTTTTGAACATCATTCTAGTAGCAAAAAACTCCTATCAAATGTCCTTTTACGACTACATACATTTGATATTTTCTTTTAATTTGTCCCTTTTGTCTTTGTGTCCTTTATGATGATTTATTATCTTGTAGCTTTTTCATATAGCAAGTTTGTTGTGTACCTTTGACACACGTGTCTCTATTTCATTAAAATACCTAGCCATAGCACAACAACTTACATATTTGAACTTGTCTTGATTAGCTAAAGACCATACACTATCTATGAGAGCCATATGTGTCTCTCCCTTAACATCAATTGGCGATGGTACTTAAAACTTCCTTGGAGAATTTGTTAGTAATATAGGTAGGGTTATGTCGCTAATCATAATCTATGGTCCTTCCATAACTTCTGATAACCTTGTTCCACTAGAACTGCTTATCTATAAACCTTGAGAAGACATTAGCCTCTTTTGTGGCCTAAATTCTTTGTTCTTTTGAAATTCCATGTTTTCCTAAAAAGAAAATTAATTATATTAGTAAGCAGGATAATTCATCTGCTGGATATTATGTTTCCGCTTTATAAGTTCAAATTCTACCTTGTACATCATTTATTTATCATTACATCTTTAAACTAAACCATCTTTTCCTACTCATTTTATTACCCTATATTCTTATGAAATTTAACTATAGCTTCACATTTGTTCCAACTAACATTTCTTTTTTATTTATCAGAAATAATCTAAAATTGTCTAAACAATTTACAACAGCCATGAATTTCCTATCTGTGCTTGATAAATTATTTTCTTTGAACTTTCCACTTGTATACTTACAAATTTCTTCAATTTTCCTTTCAACATATTTATGGGGTTCCTTAACAAAATTCCTTCTCATCCTAGATCACATTCATCACTTTCAACAATCAAGAAATCTGTGTCTGGGGTAATCTTAACTTTGGTAACCTTTTAACTTGTTCCTTTATTTTCCTTATTTGCTTTATGTCTTTCTGAGAAACTTTTAAAACCTGAAATTTTTTATAAAAGGATCCTACTAAAGAATTCAAATCCTTTATAAAAGGTTTTGCATAATTTAGTAAACTAAAAAATACCTGTAATTGCTTTTTGTTCATTTGTTCAGGAAATTCTATCACCATTTTGACTATGTGTTCCTATGACTTGATTTTTCCTTCTCCTATTTCTACTCCTAAAAATTGAATATTCCTTTTGAAAAAATGTGCCTTTTTAGTGCTTATCACTATTCCCTTTCTTTGGAATTCTGAAAACATCATCTTTAAATGCCCTTTGTGTTCATGTTCACTTTTAGAAAAAACAGAACATCATCCACATAAATTGTAGTGAAATCCTTAAAATTTTGAAAAGTTATGTCCATTTTCCTTTAAAAAATTGAAGATGCATTTTTAAACCAAATGGAATGACTTTCCATTGGTAATGTCCCTATGGATAGGTAAAAGCAGTCCATGGTTGTGACTCTTCATCCATATTTACCTACCAAAATCCTGAATTACAATCAAACTTAATGAATATGTAACAATTTTGTATTTTGTTAACTAATTCAGTTTTGTTTGGATGATTGTAAGAATCATCCTTGTGTTATCATTCAAATTCCTATAGTTTATTACCATCTTTGATTTTCCTCTTACTATTTTACTCCTTTTTCTAACAATGAATGTAGGACTTTTATGTTGATTGTCTGACCTTTCTATGACCCATAATTCTAACTATTCCTTAATGTGCATTTCAAAATCTTCTCTATCTAAATTATCATACTTTATTGCTCTAGAATAAATTCTTAAGCTAGGATTTGTTATATCTAATTTACATACTATCTTATTCCTTTCCCAAAACCTTATTGGATTTTCACCAAAAATTTCTTCCTTCTCAAGCTACTAATGATTTGATCAATATTTGGGTAATCTGATTCTAAACATGAATTTTCCAAAATCCTATATACCTTTTTCCATTTTTCCTTTGTTTAATCCTATTTCTTTCCATTCAATTTTTTTCGTCCAAGAATTCCTTTAATTCTTTTGCTTCCTTTGAATTTTCCTCTATTCATTTTTTATCATTTTCCTTTCTTTGACATTCTCCTAACCTTTGGCATTCACAATTCTTTTTGTCCTTTCATCACGTCTCTGCAACAATCTGATATCTGATTCTATATTCTCTAAATAGTTTTGATATACTATAGCAGGATGTCCTAAAATATTTACAATATATCTGGTGAGCAAGATACCGAAGTGACTACTTAACAGAAAGTCTAATCCTATCATACATATAATTCTTGAGCTACCAAAATTCCATAATTGTATAATTTCACTGTGCATAGGTACAATCCATTCTTCTCCTGTGAAAAAACTTACTTTATGTTTCTTTATACATTTACATTTCTTTGTTTTATTTCCATGTATATCTGAACTAATTCTACATATATCAATTTGCTCTACTTTATCTATAGGTGCTATCCTTTCATCTATCATGTTTCCAGTACTACTTGTGTCTATCAATGCATCTAATTCTATTGTCTGTGTCTTTTAGAATAACCTTGTCCTAATATATACACTTATGAATTTTGTAACATGCCTTTCTTTTAAACTTGACATCTTTAATTCCTTTATCCTTTCTAGAGTCATATTTGCTGCTCTCATGTACTTCTATTTATCATCATGGCAATCTCCTTCTTCTCTATTATTATTCCTTGTTCATATTGTCCTTTGCCTTTCCTTTTTTAAACTTATCCTTTCTTTTATTCCCTGTATTTCTTCTTCTATCCTATCATCTTATTGTCAATCCTCATTATCATTTCTCATATTGCATCATTTGAAAACTTCTATGACTACAAACTTTTCATTAAACTGAAACCTTTCATTTCTTTGTTCTAGGCATATTTTACAAGATTCCACCATGCAACTTCTGCACTGATATTTGAGTTTTGTTATCAGATATCCTAAACAAAATTTACATGGATGGTCTTCTAATCCACTTCCTTGAGTCCAATTATGCCTAAAACCTTATGTGTTTTCTCCGTATTCATCATTATATTTCCTGTGTCTTGAAGCATCCTATTCAGTTTTAACCTTTTCATCTTGATATTTTAACCCTATTTGTTCTTTGTAAGGATTCTGATAACTTTGATTTAAGGACATTCCTATAATATCATTTTCATCCTCACTATCAAATTCTTCTATCATCACTCCCTATGGATCTATTATTTGTCGAGCTTGGGTTTTGATTTTTGGTTCAATTTCCTTTAATCCGATTCGTACTAAACCTTAACCCATTTAATATGAATCCTCGACTAAATTAAAGGAAATTTGAATTTTTTAAAAAAATTTGGATTCGCCACTCGACTAAAGTCGAGAAAAATAAACCAAAACCAATGGGTAAGTTGATTTTGTTTTGCAACTGATTTACAAAAAAATCGTTTTGAAAACGAGAACCAGAAATTAACTTGAGTTCGGGAGCTAACTTATTAAAATCTAAACGGTTACCACTTTAACTTACCAAATTTAAATTGCTTCATTTTAAACCCTAACTTCAAATTTTAAACTATTTAGAAAGATTTAACTAACTAAATCTATGGTTAATATGCACAAAAATACTATCTAATCAAATTCCATCAATGATATATAATCTAAAAACTCGAAATATTCAAATTAATCAAATCTTATGAAATTCTATCAATATTTATATATTCTAAACTAAACTAACAAATCAAACAAATTCACAAAAATAAATTTTTACATATTTTAAGTCGCCCATTTAGGTGCCTACATACCGCTAATTGGGATTAGACTACACGTAGTTCTTTTAGAAAAAAAAACTTTTAATTTGTTAGCCTCTTTTAAAATTTTGAATTCTTATCACTTTAAGTTTATTAAATTTTGAGAGTTTAAAAAAAGTTAGACATTTTATGGTGATTACTATATCTATCAAATAAGATTTTTAATAGTATTATGAAAGTTGCATTTCTAAGTAATAAAAGCTTTTTGAAAGAAAAAAAAATTTCAAATCACACATCAGACATGGCAATTATAGGATGGAAGTTTCAATTTTATCAATTATATGAACATATCTAATCATCAAGATACTCAACCTTCTAATAGTACAAACTATACATATTACCAGGTTATCACATTCACTACTAAAATTACTAGAAAGATAATTCCATACATGAGCATATATATTAATTCATACATATTCTTTTATTTTAAATATAACATATCGCACACAAAACATTAATTTTATTATCCATGTCATGCATTAGTCATTAAAACATACTCTTTAATATTATATTTTCATTTTTCCTATTTTATTATTTTGTATCATTATCTAAAATATTATTAAAAAAAAAAATTACGTAGACTAGACAATATACTCATATAGTGTCACTGTTTTACTATTTTCCTTGTTTTTTATTTTAATTTTATTATAATAGCATTAATATTATTATTATCATAAGTTTTACTTATATTATTATAATAATAAAATAATAACATGAATAGAAGGACAGAAACTTACCTGGTCTGATCGTGTAGGACTTGTACAGTTCCGTTGCAATTTGGATTTGGAGTTCGAGTTAGGTCGATGGATCGGAGAAATGGCCGGTGAGATTGGACTTGATTGTTCCGGCGGTGTTTGAAACAGAGGGAGACGTCAACTAAGCCAAGTTTGATAGCACGAATACTCTGGTGATGTCTGCAAGAGGATTCATGCGCGCCTGAGGAATGAAACAGGGATGAAAGTCGACGGAGCTCTAGTAAAGACTTTTGGCGGCAAGTCACGTTCCGACGATCTAGTGACGGTGGGGTTAACTGGTACTAGTAGGATGGAGCTTATAGAGGGTGCTAGGAACTCCGGTGATCTCCAATTTGGCCGAAAACGTCGGGAATGTGATGTTCTGAGCTCCCAGGGTTGTTGGAGGTCAGATTTCTTCCGACGATGGGCCTTCAAAGCTTTTCGATAGCAACCAACTTATAGGAATGGAAGTTCTTGACCTCTTGAGTATTCAGATGCTATTTGATTTTCTTGTCTTTCGTTTTCATGTTCTGTTCGTCTTCTCTTTTTGTGTCTTTTTCGTTCTTTTTTTCTTTCTATTTATAGAGTTAGGGTTTTAAGACATTTTTTATTCAACTCCGAAAAAATCGGGCTACAACAGTTATAATCTTCAATTAAATGCTTATAGTTATCATTAACGTTCTAATATTAACATTTAACACGCGTTTTTAGAGAAATTTACGAATTTTGAGTTTTTTTTTTCAGAAACTAAAAAATGAGTTTTTTTTTTTTCAACTTTCAAATCTGGATTTGAAATCCTTATGATTGATCAAAATGCCTAAATTATATATCAAAACAAACTACTTCATGCCTAGTTCTAAAATGTGTATTTTATTTGTAAAAAATGGGTCCGAAAATGGGCCGAAAACGGGCTCGAAAATGACCCATCAGGCTGCTGAAGGTTGAAGACGATGAACAGTGATTTTTTTTTTTTAGAAATTTATAATTCTATATATATATATATATATATTACATCTATTATATTTATTTCCCTTAACTTGATTTATTTTTTTTCTAATTCTCATTCTTAATTTTAATACTTATAGTTGTAAAAAAAAATTGTTTAATTTAGTTATATGTATACTAAGATTAAAAAATATTTGACAAAAATAAATGTCAAAATGAGGTATCTACACATACTATAGATTGTTCCTGTGTCACTCATATCTTCATCTATTGCCAAAAAATGTCTTCATTTATGCATTCAACTAAAATCCTTACCATGGTGTTACTATTATGCCTTTTAGGACATACCTTTGCTATGTGTCCTTCCTATTGTAAGTATAACACCTTAATTTATTCTTGTAAGCCCTGTTTTTATTATATTTCCTTACATGCCTGTCTTGTTTCAACCATGGCTTTCTTGCTTTGCTTTTCTTTGCAAAATATTTTTTTAGGCCTATACTTTAGTTTTAGCCTCCTTTTATTCCTTTTCTTTGCTCCATATACTGTGGAGTATAAATAGTTCAACAAAAATTATAATTTCCTCTTTTCAATTACATTTTTATTTGTAAAGCTGTACATTTTTCTATTAACTTATCTACAAGAAACTTTATCCTAGTTTCTAAGTTATTCAACTCTTCTCTTAGAGTTGGTTCAACCCTTTCTTTCCATTCTTTGTACACTTCTGCTCTTAATGGCCCTGGTAACTTTAAAAATAATTTGTCTGTTATCAATTTTTCATAATAGCAGCCAACAATGGTGCAATTATAGAAAAACTCTTGTATATACCTTTTGACAAAGTACCAATCCTTTTATTTGTAACTGTTTCAAATTCCTTATAGCATCCCTTTGTTGGTCATATCCACCAATCTTGGTGGTTCTCTAGTTAATACTACTCTTATCTTACTACAAAAATTGTATGGATTTGCTCCTAAAGCTTTGTTTGTGGCTACATGTTGTGGAAAATTTTTCTTATAGGATTCCCACATTGCTCTTGCTGTTGCTCCTAGAAAAGACTCCAAATATATGTACATATGATTTGTGTCTTCTATTAAAGGACTATCTCTCCATGCTCTGACAATCATTTGTGTCCAATTATCTACTAAGGGTCCTTAACTTTGTGGATCATGTGCACTTATATTGAGGATACTTCCATTGTCTATCAAATTCTTTTTATCCAATGTTTCAAATGGCATCCTTTTTCCTTTATATATCCTATCTCCTGTTTCTTTTTCAACATAATAAGTATAAGGTACTCTACTTGGAATTCCTTCCATATGTCTTGTCCTCTATGTGTTACTATAAAGCGGATTGTATTTGACCCTGTATCATCATTGTTATCCATCATAGCATTCTCACGCACATGTGTTAAGTTCTTAATATCTCCTTGTGATCTTGTTTCTGTCTTAAAATCTTGCTCTATTTGCATTACTTCATTTTGCCAATTCTAACAAATTTCCCTTTCTTGATTTTCCTTTCCAAAACAGTAAAAATCTCCTCCTTCTGTTTTCTTTTTAAACCTTAATTCTTGCATTTCTCCTAAAATTCATTTTTCCTCTAACCATATTTCATAAGGAATGGGGTCTTCTCCATGTCTTATAAAAAAACCCTCTTTCCAATACTAAATTGGCCTTAATTATTCTTCATTATTTGTATCTTCATCTTCCTTTTTAAGACTCCATTGATTAGCCTTTATCTCCTATGAATGGAATTATATCTAACATTAAGATACCTCTCCATTTCCTTTATATTCCTAATTGTGTCATCAACACAACTAGAAGTTGACGTGCTACTACCTTTCCAACCTGAAATGTCTATTTGTTCTAACGCATTCATCATTCCTAGTGTTCCTCTTTCTTTTAGGGTTTGATTAAAATTTTTTGACTCATTATCCTCATCACCTGTAGATCTTGGTTTGTCATCATAAGATTTGAATCTCAAAGAATACGTGCCATTTGGGTTTGGATACATCAAACTTCTTGTAGGAACTCTTTGTGTCTCACTTGCCATGTTCCTGTTTATATTTCATTCTTCTTCTTCTAAAGAAAAAAAAAATCTATTTCCATGGGCTCTATCATCTTTATTCCTTTTTGTTGCCATTGCATTGATGATTCTTTTTATGTTGAGCTTATAAGATATTTCACTATTATTTGTTGTTTTACAAATAAAACCAATATCTATAAGTAAGTTTTCGCTTATGTGATCTTCATATCCTTTTTATCATTTGGTTTTTATCCTTTATATATTCAACATAATTATGCATCATACTGTCATACTACTTATCAACCCTTTATAATATCTTATAAGTTTATTATTTCTTTTTTTTATGTAAATTATTCCTAGAATATATCTATAAAGTGAACACGTAGTTAGTTTCTTTAACATTTGCTCTAATGCTTTCTTTTGTCTATTAATCCTTCCTAAATCCTTTTCTATTACCTTCACAAGATTCTTATATCATTTTATTATATCATTATACCTTTTAGTATACTCTATGTATCTATGTGCCATATTCTTCAAACATCAAATGTTCTCTAGAATTTATTAACAAATCTATTATATCACATATTATATCTAGTATATTAGAAATTGCAGCTATTCATAAAAAGATACCAAATAAGTGTAAAATTTAAAACTATATCATCCTGTGAACCTTATTACATTATCTTCACAAATCTTTATTCGCACCTTGTTTCTTCAATGAAATTATAATTACCATGTAAATTACTATATATCCTTGTCATTTGTAGGGTATGTAACGCCCTAACCTATTGGCATTACAACCCGCCACGTGTCCTCTCTTAAATAGGACACGCAAAGACTATAATATTCTAACACACACAATTTAAAACATATAAAATATACTCTCCATAACTCTCTTAGATGATACAACAAAAAGTTCAAATCCTATAAAACTTGTAAATAACAATCTTTTCAAACATATTGTTGATCCAAACAATGTTAGCGAAACCAAAGCCAACAAATCAAAATACATAAAATTTTAAAAATCCTTTTTAAAATAAATTCTTAATATAGTTCCAAATATTGTAAATGATCTTAAAATTCTTCTCATATAAATCTATATCTGAATCTATTCCTCAACAGGGTAATTTAGACCACTATCGTCATCCCATGATCTATGTACAGATCATAACCCAAAAGATCATATACAATATCTTCATCACCTACACCTGAAATTTTAAAAAAAGTGAGTTGCGAAGCCCAGTACAATAACTCCAATCCTTTAAAGCAAATGCAAATGCACACGCACACGCAATAGGGATATATATCAAATGCACTTAGTCTAATGCAAGCAATCAATTTGTTATCTTTTTATAATAAGCAAATCAACACAGTTCAGAACTATGTATACTTTAGTCTCGAACTCGAAGTAACTCAGACTCCTCTTTAAAAACAACAACTCTTTGAAAATAAGGCAATTATATACATATACAGATGAGTGGGTACTCCCGCAAGAGTCCACTCGGGACAACCTCACACATAGATCATCAAGGTGCCTCACCAGTAACACTGCTGCAGGTCTTTACTGGTCAAAGCCAAACACAACCAAGCAAACAATTATTAAGCCAAATAGAATTAAGTTTATTATAAAGTTCTATCCCTACAACCAATCAAGCAATACTAATCTTACAATAAAAAACAACAAGCAGGGATTGGTCGTACCTGGATTCGCTTCAATTCCAATCTCACCAATAGAACTTCTATCAGAAAAGAATTCCTAATCTTACAACAATTCCTTATCCATAACATATCTCAATCAATTTCGATTTTATGCACATAATAAAATCCTAACCCTGAATTCCATAAATTTTACTCTTAATCACAGATCTATAAAAGATCAACACACTTGCTCTTTTTGTTCACAATTCAGTAAAACCTTCAAACGCGTCTTTCACCAAAATTCTTAGTTATCTCCACAATTCCTTCAATATATAGATTCTCAATTAATAAAACAATTATTAGAAAGACTATAATTTTAGAACCACAAAGGTTTGTTTAGATCCACACTTACCTAGACGTGCATATCTCGTTTGAATAGAACCTTAATTCAAACAAATAATAAACTACGATCATAATCCTATAATTTGCTAATATTGAGAAATTACAAATTCTAAGATAGATTTTACCTTTAATTGATCATAGATTCTATTAGATCTAAAAAAAAAAAAAACAGATCTTGAATCAGAATAGGGTTCTTCCTCGAAAGCTCCTTCAAAAACCACAAATAGAATCCTAAGAAAGATGTAGATTCTTGAATCCTTGAAAAATCATGATTAGGTCTTCTTACTTAAACCAAAATCTTGATCTCCTCTTGATGAAAAACTCACAAAAGACCTTTTTAGCAAGGTTTCTAGGTTTAGAAAGAAAAGGAATAGGGTAAAGATATAAATAAAATTTTGTGACCCTTCAATTTCCATAACAGTTTTTGGAAACATAAAGACAAGAAATCTTCAATTCTTGTAACAGCACAGGAAACGAAAAGACACCTCATGTATTATATGCTTTTCATATAATACACATAAATAAAACTTATAAGGATGTACCATAACTCTCTTATTTTCAACATATGACAACTTTTGCCCTTTATCATAATTTATTGAAGATTTACTATTTTAAAAAACTTGTTGACCATCATCAATGTGAAGGTTGATAATAATATCTCATTTATTAGGGTTGACCATAGAACCCTCTTATTTTATAACAAATGACAAACTTGCCTTCTTTATAAAATATTTATCTTTATATTACAGGGTACTTATAAAGTTCCTATTCCTTGGCGTTGGGTCCTCAAAGTGTAATTCCAAAAGACTTTCAAGCTATTTTATATATCCTTTTGTTCTCCTTATAGTATTTCTAACCTTTTGATTTCCTTTCCTTATTCCTTTATGTATTCCTTGATAAACCATTGATAATCAAACATATTATTTAAGATTTCTTCAATAGAGAACATGTTTCTTCTATAACATATATATAAGCATAAGAGTCATGAAATATAGCTGGATAATCATAAATAATTTAGGAAAAAAAAAAACAATATGGAAGACAGTAATTAATCAACTAAATATAGATTGATAAAGCTGAATAATAATAAAGATAGTAAAACAAACAACTGATATTAAATAATAATATTAAACAAACAAAGATTATAAGACTTAATAGAATATTTAAACAATAGAGTATATGGACAAAAATAACAGTAATAAGACTAAATAGTAAAGTATATGATAATATTAAAACATAAATAAAACATCTGAAAATTATAACATAAAAGCTAGATAATTAAATGAAACTGTTAAACAAAGTTTTAAGATACAAAGATAACATGGGTCTGATACTAAAAGCAGGATCTCTGTACCACGAGAAAAGACTTCATGGCAAGAGTAAACATATTGGAGTTTGTGACCCAATTTCTATAACCGACTCCAATAGTTAAATGTTAATGAATGAATATTTGACTACATATTTATTTATACATTTAACGGTTATAATTCAGGCCTTTATTACTTATTAATTACATATTTAAATGTCATAATTAGGCCATTATGTTGGTTATCTTTACACACACACACACACACACACACACACACACACACACACATATTTATATGTGTTGTTTCTAGGGTTATATACACAACATATCACATACACAAAATTTTCATTGAGAGATTTAAAAGTTTAAAGTTGTAATTCTCTTAAACCTTTGTACTCCTACTTTAATATAGTGTGTTTTTCTCTCGCCTCTGCCCGTGGTTTTTCCGAAGGGGTTTCCACGTAAAATCTATGTGTTCTTTACTTTCTGCTTGTTATTAGCATTTTTGATTGTGCGATTTGTTTATAACAAATTAGTATCAGAGCGTAGGTTTTGATATTGGCAACCATGAAGTATGATATTCCTCTTTTGGATCGTAACACCAGATTCTTGTTGTAGCAAGTGAAGATGCGAGCGGTTCTAGCACAGATAGATCTTGATGATGCACTTCTAGGGTTTGACAAGATGTCTGCATCTTGGTCACTGGATGAAAATCAACGAAAAGACGGAAAAGCCCTTTTGCAGATTCATCTCCATCTATCGAATCAGATTCTTCAGGATGTGCTTAAAGAGAAGACCGCGACCACATTGTGGTTGAAACTAGAACAATTATACATGACAAAAAGCTTAACCAGTAAGTTGCATTTGAAACAAAGATTGTATTCTCATCGTTTGGAAGAAGGTGCGTCTCTTGATGATCACTTAACAACCTTTAAAGAAATTGTTTCTGATTTAGAAACGTTGGAAGTTAAGTATGATGAAGAGGATTTAGGTTTAATCCTATTATGTTCTTTGCCTCCATCATATGCGACCTTTAGAGATACCCTTCTGTATCGTCATGATGTTTTGTCAATTGATGAAGTTTATGCTGGTTTAAACACTTTTGAAAAGATGAAACATCTTGTAATTAAATCTGAGTCTACTTCTGAAAGTTTGGTAGCACGTGGTAGGAGTCAAGACCGTAAGTCTGGTGGGAATTCTAAAGGCGAATCTAAATCTTCAAATAGATTTAAAACCTATAACTATTGCAAGAAGAAAGGTCACATTAAGGCAGATTGTTATAAACTGTAGAATAAAAATAAGAAGACTAGTGAGAATCAAAACCAAAATCAATCTGATAAAACGGCTAAGGCTGATGTTGTTGAAGATCATACTGATGGTGATCTTCTTGTTGCTTCTGATAGTGATTCACAGGCCAGTAAAGAGTGGATTTTGGACTCTGGATGTACCTTTCATATGTGTCTCAATCATGATTGGTTTTCAACATATGAAACGGTTTCCAGAGGTGTTGTTTTGATGGGAAATATCACTTCTTATAAAGTTGCAGGTATCAGAATGATTAAGATCAAGATGTTTGATGGCGTGGTTAGAACACTTGGTGATGTGAGACACATTCCTAATTTGAAGAGAAATTTGATTTCTCTTAGTACCCTTGATTTGAAAGGGTATCGGTATACAGGTGAAGGAGGAGTCTTGAAGATCAGTAACGGTTCGCTGGTGGTGATGAAAGGCCATAGAAAGACTGCTAATTTTTATTCATTGCAGGGTTCTGTTGTGATAGGTGATGTAGCCGTTGGTTCTTCCTTGTCAGATGAAGATGCCACTAGGCTCTTATATATGCGTCTAGGGCATATGAGTGAAGCTAGTATGGTAGAATTAAGTAAGCGAGGACTTCTGGATGGGCAAGGCATCAACAAATTGAAGTTTTGTGAACACTGCATATTTGGGAAGAAGAAACAGGTTAGGTTCACCACAAGTACCCATAATACTAAAGGAACTCTGGACTATATTCATTCTGACCTTTGGGTCCTACTAGAGTGCCCTTCAGTGGCAGTACAAATTATATGATGACCATTATAGATGATTACTCCATAAAGATTTGGGCATATTTCTTGAAGCAGAAAAGCGATGCATTATCTACGTTCAAAGTGTGAAAGACGATGTGTAAGCCCCGAAAAATTTCTGTAAATAATTCCAAAATAAACATTGAAGTTAAACTCTAAAAATGACTCCAAATTAAAATCGAACTTCAACTAGTCCTAAATCACGAACGAATCTAGAAATTTCTTAATCTTTAGAAAATGAATTCCTCAAAAATAAAATAAGAACTCAATAGTCTTTAAATTCAAAACCACTACATACGAAAAATTCCATACTTAACTTTGACTTGTAAAATTGAGTAATATAGAACTCAAAAATAAATTATTAAAAAGTAAATAACGATAAACCTTTGGAAATAAAACTCAATTCAAGAATTCTGAAAACCTTAAGAGATATTAAATACTTACAAAAATAAAATTTAAAATAAAATTTCTCAAACTAAATATGTTGTATAAATAGAAACCCTCAGTTTCCAAGTTGACAAAGATCTAAACAAGAAAATCACCCGAGAACCCTAAGTGGAATATAGTAGTTTATGTAAACCCCTAATCTTTTGGGTAATGTTAAGTTCAAACCTTAAACCGGAAAGTCAACCAGAAAACATAAGTCAACAAATTCCCAAGAAATGCTAATAGTTTAGATCTGACAATTCCGTATTCCTAAACCAAGGAGTCGGAATTTGAGTAAAGGGTGTAGTTTGGTTCCTTATAATACTAGGATGTTTTAAAAGATAAGATTAGCAAATTTTCGATCTATTTCGAATCCGATCGGGTACAAACTTCGAAAAGCGTGTTTTGGGGCTCGAAATAATAAATATATGATATTAGTACCATTACACTTGTAATTTCATAAGATTTCCAAATATATCAGTTACATAATTTTTCGGGTTATAAAAGTTATAGTTATAACCTTTTTATTGTATTTTCATTACTACTGGTACTTTAAATATCAAATCTACTTTTTTATTTCTTCTACACTATTCACAAGTAAAACTACCCATGACCTATTTCTTACATCCTTACACCCTACTCTTACATTTACATCATTTTTCTTACAATTTACTTTTCCAATATAACTTTATTACTTAAATTACTTAATTAATTTTTGAATCTTACACAACACAACTCAAACAACTCTCTCTCTCTTCCCTACTCCAAACCGACGTAACTTACCTCCCTCTTCCTCTCTTCAAGTTGTTTTATTTTATTTTATATTTTTATGACACAAACCCTAATCCACAAGTCTATATAGACTCCTTTATACCAACTTCCTCTCGCTTTCTCACTTTTCACAAAGCAAAACTCCTGCAAAATTTTTCTTCCTCTTCCTCTTCCTTTGCCAAAATTGTAAGTTACACATACACACACACTTACATATTTTTCTTCAAGTTCTTGTTCCAATCTTCCAATAGGTAATAGATCCACACCTTGTTACCTTAAATACATGTAATGGCAAGTTCATTCATGTGTGATTCCACATAAAAATCCCCATGAGCTTCAAGCTAGGGATGTGGAAACACTTGAACATGAGATCATTACCATCACAATGTTATAGATCTTGTTATTTGAGTTATTTTGCTATTACCTTATTTTATTATTAAGTTATGTTATTATTATTAATGATTTGTGCATATAATCATCATCTATTCATATTCACATAACCATCATAGTGTTCATGCATTTGTGATTAGAATGGTAAACTAAATCTAGTTGTTTTAAGTTCATAAATGCATTGGACTTTTGATTTATTTTCTTAAATAACTTGTAATAGCTTGATATAGTAGAAAAGTTTTAGAAAGCTCAAGATCTATTTTACTTTCAACAAAAATCATTTTTGAAAATTCGGATAAAAAGGGAAACATATTTAGAAAAGCTATTTTTCAATTTCAAAATGTATTTTTCATTTAAAATGAAGGACTTAGGGAATAGATAACATAAATGAATGATTTTGACGTGTAAAGTTTAGATCTGAGTTTATAGTTTACTACCATGGATTTCTTTTATATTTATGTTCATAATAGATGTAGATCTTGGTTTTGAACTTAAACAAAAATGGTGAAATTCGTATCTAGGCAAGACCCATATTTAAAAACCACTTTCCAAGTGTTAAAATGGAAGTTTTACTTGAAATAATGAAGGATTAATGGGTATATATCATCAAGACTTCATTTTATATTGTTCAAAGGTGATTTTCAAAGATTATTTTTCAAAACAAAATTCTATTTTCGGATTTAGACAAAGACTTAACTTAAAAACATGTTTTCCAACTCAAAAATGAAGTTTTTATTCAAGAAATGGAAGGCTCATAAGATAGGATATGTAAGGGATGGATTTTCATAAGTTTAGATGGATTTTATCAAAAGATATGTCCAAAAAAAATTTTTGCAAATTCGGATCTCAACCAAGACTAATTTTGAAAACCCATTTTCAACACAAACATGAAGGATTTGTTAAAAAAAATGAAAGGATTATGGAATATGTATTAATAGGAGATGCTTTTGATAAGTAAATGGTAGATCTACTAATAAAGATTTTCAAAATAGGAAGAGATTACAAAATATAAAATTTGAGTTTTATCCTAACCTTGTGAAATTCGGATGGTTTCAAGATCATGCCTTAAAAACCCTTTCATCAACTCCAAAACTTATGTTTTAAATGAAAAATGAAGAGTATAGGTAATAGATATCATCAAGTAATGATTTTTATAAGTTCATATGGGATTTGCTAAGAAAAACATATAGAACAAGGAGTAGAAATAAAGTAGGAAAATTTGAGTTGTTTGTCATTTTAAGAAATTCATAATAATGGAGTAATATCATGAAAACACTTACTTTTCAAACTTAAAATAGAAGTTTTATTAAAGAAATGAAGTCCTTAGTGGCTAGGTATGGTTGAGCCTTAATTTTCTAAGTATCAAATGATTTTTACTTAAAAGAATGACCACAAAAACAATTTTTACAAAAGTCGGATTTTGGGATGAACCAATTTTAAAAACATGTTTACAAAGTGTAAAATGAGAATTTTTATTGAAAAACAAAGGCCTTAAGGAATATACACAATGAAGACTTAATTTTAACAAGAATAAATGAATTTTATCAAGGAATTTTTCTAAAAACAAGTGAGAATTGTCAAGGCTACAAGACTAGCCTTTCTAAGATGATTTTTCATAAAGTCTTACAAGAAAAAGTTTTCTAAAAATTTCTTTTATTCAATATCATCAAGAACATGCATATATATATATATATATGTGTATCTCATGACATATCATTTATGATAGTAACTTGTTCATATTGCATGTATACTTACTTTGGATAGTAGAAACTTCATGAACTTTCATAAAATCAATTTTCTAAAAATTGTTTTCGCTCCTGATATGAACTGATCAGATCTTTTTGAAGCTTCAAAGTTTTCAAAACTTAAATATGGTATTAGCATTAGATAGATCTTTCGAATTAGATAGAAATCGGTATATTGTTTCTTCCTTTTTTGGTGACCCTGAAATCGACAATTCCTACCACCGGATTACTTTTACTAAGAGACCGGTGAACCAATGGCCGAGTGAGTTTTCCTCTTATTTTGTTACTTTGCTTGTGCATGTAGCTAGTTGCACTAGAATTAGCAAAAGATAAAATTGTGATGAGTGGTTGAATGAATGATAAGTATATCGAGGCGAGACTTGTGTAAAATCATTGTATGAGCTAGCATAGACTTGAATTGTCTGAAATTCTCTACGATCTCTCTTAACCTACATAATTAACATGCCACGATTAATGAATAAACTGTACATGCATATCACGTAGTGAGTCACATTGCATTAACTAATACACCTTTGGTGGAAAACAAGTATATTAGTGGAGGCGAGGGAGCCTGTGTTAACATTAAGGATGCGAGATCGCTTAAGTTAACGGAAGTGATGTAGGCACTTGAATCAACTACATAAAACAACAGATGTTGTAAAACTAAGAGAAAGAGATCGGGATTATGGTTGCATGACCCCACTCAAGATTAGAATTACGGTTGCATGACTTATGGACCACCTCAACCCCGAATGGGGCGTATCCATTCACATATGGCTACCGAAAAGTCATATGCTTGTTGCTGCTCATGTGTTTGTTTATGCATAGCATATGGATGAATTATAACTTGCTTGTTATGGTACGAAATTAAGGGAATTCTAACTAAGCTAGTGTAGCTTATACCCATGCTACTTGAGGACCGAGATGGTTTGAGTCGAATATGACTTCGAGATTCTAGTAGGAAGTAGAGAATACTTGAAGATATTAGCTAGGTTTTGTGAATTGTCTTGTAATAGTTTGTGTAGTGAAATCTGTGGATGAATTGTAATTGGAGTATAGTAAATTGTATTTCCTTTATATTGTTACTCAAGCTGTATCAATATAAAATGTATCACTCCGATGTGTCTTTTACATGTGTTAGATGCCTTGTACATAGTATGGAAGCCTTTGCGTGACTGATGCGGTCATTCCTAGGCTTTAATATTATGTATGGTGGACTGCCACGTTTAGGATACCCTTCGGGGCGTGACACGATGATTGAGAAACGGACAGAAAAACAGGTGAAGCATCTACGCACTGATAATGGCTTGGAATTCTGCTCCAGTGAATTCAATGACTTGTGCAAGTCTGAAGGGATTGTTAGACATCTCACGATTCCTGGTATACCCCAGCAAAACGGGGTTACAAGACGTATGAATAGGGCCATTATGGAGAAGATGAGATGTATACTCTCCAATTCGAAGTTGCCAAAATCTTTTTGGGCGGAAGCTGCCTCCACAGCTTGTTTGCTGATCAATAGATCTTCGCCGATTTCCACTGAGAAGAAAACTCCACATGAGGTATGGTCTGGATCCCCTGCAGATTATTCTGATTTGAAAATATTTGGATGTCCTGCATATGCTCATGTAAATAATGGCAAACTTGAGCCTAGATCCCTAAAGTATGTGTTTCTTGGTTTCAAGACTGGGGTTAAAGGATATAAATTGTGGTGTCCCAAATTGAAGAAAGTTGTTATTGGTAGGGACGTTGTATTTGATGAATTTACTATGTTGTATGATTTATGTCCTGTTGTTACTTCTGATGAAACCCAGTAGAAACCAAGTGTGTAGGTGGAGTTTGATATCAATACATAATCTATCTTTCAATCGACTTCTACATCTCAGCAGCCACAGTATTCAATTGCTAAGGACCGACCCAAGAGAGAGATAAGGCCTCCACAGAGATATGGGGAAGTGGATCTAGTTACATATGCGTTGAATGTAGCTGATGATATTGATTCAAGTTTGGAATCATCTACTTACACAGAAGCGATTAGTTGTGATGATTCTAGTAAGTGGATGATAGCCATGCAAGAAGAAATAGAATCCCTCCAGAAGAATCGAACATTGGAGTTAATGAAACTTCCCGAGGGTAAGAAAGTCGTTTGCTGCAGGTGGGTTTATAAGAAAAAGGTCGAAGACTCAAGTTGTGAAGAACTCAGATACAAAGCAAGACTTGTAGCAAAAGGATATGGTTAAATACTAGGTATTGATTTTACCGACATGTTTTCTTCTGTTGTGAAACACAACTTGATTTGAGCATTGCTTGGTATTGTGGCTATGGAGGATCTTGAGTTAGAGTAGCTTGATGTGAAGACTGCGTTTTTGCATGGAGAACTTGAAGAAGACATTTACATGCACCAATCGGAAGGTTTTATGGTCTTAGGGAAAGAAGACCATGTGTGTAGATTAAAGAAATCCCTATATGGGTTGAAGCAATCACCACAACAGTGGTATAAAAGATTTGATTCTTTTATGATTTCTCATGATTTCACGAGAAGTAATTATAACAGCTGTGTGTATTTCAAGCGTTGTGAAGATGGGTCGTTTTTGTATCTACTTTTATGTGATGATATGTTGATAGCGGATAAGGATAGAGGAGAGATTGACAAGGTCAAAGCACAATTGAACAAAGGATTTGAGATGAAGGACTTGGGTGCAGCCGAGAAGATTCTTGGTATGGAAATTTCAAGAGACAGAAAATCAAGTGTATTACACCTGAGTCAGAAAGGGTATATTGAGAAGATACTCTCCAGGTTCAATATGAAGAGTGCTAAACCTGTTAGTACATCTTTAGCAGGTCATTTCAAACTGTCGTCCAATCAGTCTCCTAAATCAGAAGATGAAATTGACTCTATGTTAAAGGTCCCTTACTCTAGTACAATGGGGTCTCTTATGTATGCAATGATTTGCACAGATTTGGCTATGCCATGCTGTTGTCAGCAGGGAAATGGCGAATCTTGGCAAGGAACACTGGAAAGTAGTGCAGTGGATCTTTAGATACTTAAGAGGAACTACTAATGTATGTTTACATTTCGAGAAAACTAGAGATGGGGTCATTGGATTTGTTGATTCTGATTTCGTTGGAGACTTGGATAAAAGAAGATCTATCACACGGTATGTTTTCTCTCTTGGTGGCTGTGTGATTAGTTGGAAAGCCACCTTACAAACTATTGTTCCTCTATCCACTACAAAGGTAGAATACATAGCTATTACAGAAGCGATTAAAGGGGCCATGTGTTTGAAAGGGTTGTTTTCTGAGCTTAGTAATTTGAAGACGTCTACAGTATTTTGTGATAGTTAAAGTGTGATTTTTCTGACTAAAGATAAGATGTTCCATGAAAGGACTAAGCATATTGATGTCTGTTATCACTTTGTGTGTGATATTATTGCTCGAAGAGATATTGCAGTAAGCAAGGTGAGCACTCATGACAACCCTACAGATATGTTAACTAAGACACTTCCCATTGTAAAGTTTGAGCATTACTTGAACTTGCTAAGTGTCGGCAGCTGATTGATTCCTTTGAGGAGCTTGTGGAAGAAGTGGAGTTGTTTATCAAAGTTTTGGAGTTTTTTATGTTTGTTACTCTAGAATTCATGTCAAGGTGGAGATTGTTGGAGTTTGTGACCCAATTTCTGTAACCAACTGCCGTAGTTAAATGTTAATGAATAAATATTTGACTACACATTTATTATTCATTCATTATACATTTAACGATCACAATTCAAGCCTTTATTACTCATTAATTACATATTTAAATGTCATAATTAGGCCATTATGTCGGTTATCCTTATACACACACACATATATGTGTGTGTGTTGTTTCTAGGGTTATATACATAACACATCACATACACAAATTTTCCATTGAGAGATATGAAAGTTTAGAGTTGTAATTCTCTCAAACCTTTATACTCCTACTTTGATATAGTATGATTCCTCTCTCGCCTCTACCATGGTTTTTCTTGAAAGGGTTTCCACATGAAATCTGTGTGTTCTTTACTTTCTGCTGCTATTATCATTTTCGATTACGCGATTTGTTTATAACAAAACAATTAAAATGATGATAGTTAATTAGTGGAGCAATGTTTTATTTAGAGAATGCACCTCCTGCCAATTCCATAACCTACAAGGCCATAACACGGCAAACTCTTAACTTTGAGGACCCAACTCCAAGGAACAGGAACTTTATAAGCACCCCACAAAGGACAACGATATATAATAATTTACGTAGTAATTATAATTTTATTGAAGAAACAAGATACATAATAAAGATTTGCAAAGATAATATAATAAGATTCACATGATGATATGGTTGGATGATCCCGTCAACGAGACTATTGAATCTCTCGAACTTAAGCCATTAAAAAACCAATTGACTAATCTCATTAAAAAAGATAAATGGACCCTAGCCTTGTCACCTTCAAATTAGAGCGGCAGAAAGAAAAGGTACTTTTGCTATTTTTATTCTTTATTTTTTACATTTTTTTTTCATTAAATTGCCTGTGAAATATGAGTTAAGAAATTTTAGTAAAAGGAATTGAGCAATCACTTTATTTCATGTCATCCACTTGTTATTCTATGATTGATGTTAGTCTTCCACCTGATGTAAGGATATTTAAAGTTTTATATATGACCATAATTTGCATATTGCATAACTTATAATATTAGAAAAAATTATTATCAATTTTTTTACATGTTGTTTTGCTAAATATATTAAAAGAACACAATTGGCCATATTACATAAAATCATATATGTTACTATAAACTTGAAATTTAAGAAAGAAAGGAAAAAAAAGATCTATAGGTTCCACTAGGTTATATGCACCACAAGATATAGGAAACGCGGTGCTACATGGTCAATTTCAGACATAAATTTCTATATCTTATATCTATTTTGTAGACACTCACCCCATGTAAAATTCTTCATCAAAAAATAAACTTAAGATTGTAATGGTGACTTTGAGAAGACAAGCAAAAGAAAGGCCATATTAAGTATAGTAGCATTCTGGAATGTTAACTGAGACAAGGAAAAATATACATGAACCTAAATATATTACAATATTATAAATCAATGGTTGGCAAAAGAAAAATTTCGCATGCATTTCTAATCCCTGTGGATATACATAAATTTGTAATTTTCATTTGGTTTACTATCTAGATTTATTAATGGACCATTTAAAACACAATTTTATTCTTGAAATAATTATAAAATTTAATGTAAAAGTATTATAATAATATGATTTTAATTAAATATATAATTGAGCCATTCAATAATATAATTAAATCGATCCATTTGAAAAAAATAGAGCCATAAGTTTTATATCATATATACATATCTGGACACTAATATGGGTGAGAAAGGATGGGAATGGAAAGAAAGGGGCCAGTTAATCCCAGTAAGGTAGCCGACACCATATATAAACCATATAGGTGACTTTCAAGGAAATTCTTCGTCCACCTATAAAAATTGGTTACTTTGAATAAAAATAAAAGAAAAATCAACTTTCGTAAATGTTATTTTGGTTAAAAAACAAAAGATATTAATAGGAAATATATGAAAAAGAAGAGTTTATTTGTATCTTATATTTATGTGTTCTGAATCAGATTTGTATTTTTTTGAAGTGTTGGAGTCTAAGAAATTATCTTATTTATACTTTAAAATTATGATGAATATGATGTATAGGTATGAGAATTGGTTTATGTAAATTTATATACACTTCTAAGATAAAAGTTTTAATATATGTGCATATATATATAGGAGAAAAAGTTTTAATCGGTATTTTTTTCATATATGTTGGATGTTTATTTTAAGATATATATACATACTTATTTTTTCATTTTTAGTATTTTTTTCGATCACACAACTTGAGTGTTAATTGGGCTAGTAAACACGACTCTTAAAAAATTAAAAAAAAAGAAAGAAAAGAAAAGAAATAGAAAAAACGCTAAGGGAAATTTCCACGTAACATAATTGTAATTTCCTGGTTCAAACATCTCCATGCAAGTTTGAAAATTTCTCTATTCCATCCGTCCTAGTCCTTGTCCTAGTCCTAGTCCAAGTCCTAGTCCAATTCTCGATCCCACCTCTATAAAACCAGTGTTAGTCTCATAACAAATATGCACCCAAACATCAAAACACATACACACCAATAATGACTCTTCAAATTTCTTCCATCTCATCTCTAATTCTTTCCTCCCTCCTTATTCTTGCACTTATCAAATCCTCTTACGCCGCCGGTGAAATTGCCATCTACTGGGGCCAAAACAACGACCAAGGCGAAGGAACCTTAACCGACACCTGCAACACCGGCCGCTATCCCTACGTAAATATCGCCTTCCTCAACACATTTGGCAATGGCAGCACCCCCTCCATCAACCTAGCCGGTCATTGCAATCCCTCGTCGGGTACCTGCAAGACCATAAGCAACGACATTAAGACTTGTCAAAGTAAGGGCATAAAGGTCTTCATCTCTTTGGGTGGGACCTCAGCAACTTATTCCCTAGCATCCCAGGATGAGGCCAAAAATGTGGCTGACTATGTTTGGAACAATTTCCTAGGTGGATCATCCTCGGACCGTCCACTTGGCGATGCCGTATTGGACGGTGTCGACTTCGATATCGAGACCGGATTAACAACATATTACGATGACCTAGCTAGGTATTTGTCGGCACATAGTAGCAGTGACAGGAAAGTGTATTTAACCGCAGCTCCCCAGTGTCCGTACCCCGACAGCCACCTTGGTGCGGCGCTAAACACCGGATTGTTCGATTATGTTTGGGTGCAGTTCTATAATAACCCTAAGGCTGCTTGTCAATATAGTTCAGGAAATACTAACGACCTCATTAATTCTTGGAAACAGTGGACTTCATCGATTAAATCTGGGAAAATTTTCATGGGGTTGCCCGCATCGGAAGCCGCCGGGAGTGGGTATATTCCACCGGATGTATTGATTTCTCAGGTTCTTCCGGTGATAAGGGGATCGGCAAATTATGGAGGAGTTATGCTTTGGTCAAAATTCTTTGATAATGGATACAGTACTTCTATCCAAAGTAGTTTATAATTCAGTTTAATATTAGTAAGTAATTAGCTATATATAGCTTGCTGCTACCGATCACTCTCTGCATATATGTATGTGTATAGATATAGTAATAATAAACGGAGCTGTACAATTCTCTGTAATGCATTTTATTAAACATATACAAATAAAATTAGTCAATAAGGATATATATTTTTCCAATGTTATATTTATATATACTTTCTACTTTAATCTTTTTCTTGTAAGAATTACTGATGCGTTTCATCATAATCCAACATCATCACCGATAATTCACAAGACGAGCGTTGATGTGGATTCATTCCACGGGTTTTTATGACGTGGACCCTCTAAATTTTAATCTCATTGTGTGCAAAATTAAATAACCTTTCTTACATTGTTGTTATTTTATTTATAAGAGTTTGAGGAATATTAAAATACAGTTTATAAATTTAATATGGAAACTTATAGAGCTGTGCTAATGCTTTCTTAAATTCTAATGATTGATAACTAATCCCTAACAAATATAAATAATTACTAAATTGAAACATTTTCTTGAACTTGTAAAATATACTTTAACAATTTTTTTTTTTTACCTTGGGTTTATTAATGGGAAAAAAACAATGATACTGATTTATAAAAGTTTTAGATATGTTAGAAATTAGAATCCACTTTAGAAATTGAATTTATATAATTTGCCTTCATTTGTATGGCATTGGTGTTACTCTATCATTAATAATATTTATTAAAAATGCAAATAGCTTGACTAAATTAACTTGAATTTGATTCTAAAATAGTCAAATAAAATCGAGATGCTTAAATTATTTATCGATCCAAGCTTTTATTTCATAATGTCTAATTAGGATAGCTTGCGAGCCTGGCACTTGTCACCTGTGCGACGTGATGCTTGGAGCTGGTTTTCGCCGCGTTTACTGGGATATTAAAAGTTGGATACATCGAGGAAAATCACAGAAGACGTATTCAACCTTTCGTTTTCACTTAATACCGAAGTAAGTCGATGCCCATGTTTTCTGTCCCTCTCCCGTGAAATAAATGGACTCATTGCTTAACAGGAAAGGTTACATATCCTCCGCACAAGTGTCAGTAACTCGTTAAATGGTGACTCAACTCAACATAAATTCTAGATCTGGAAACCTGCCCAATTTTGAAGCGGCCTTATGATAATAAACCAACTGGCGAAGAGCATGACATCATGTCAGGTTACAAAAATAGATTAAGAGTGCTGTTTTCAGCAACTAGAATTATGTAAGAAAAGAAATTGGTAATTTCCATGTCTAAAATTCCCATACCCTTTTTTTTTTTCTTTTTTCATTTGTTTTCCTTTTTTTTTTTTCTTTTTTAACTATTCTTAACCGGTGACTACCGACAGGTCTATTTTTAAAACAAGAAAAGTCTCTTTAAAATGAGCGGAGTAGTTAAAAGAATAAGAATATTAGAACTTTGATATATAATGAAAATATTAATAAAACTTTGATGTACGTAATTTGTATAAATTTGCAAATGGTAACTACTTTAGTATTATCTTTTCTTATATCATACGATTCAAAACTTTATTGATTATATATTCTTTGTCAAGGCCAAAGTTTTATTTGACCCACTACTAACCTTTAACCCTACTACAAAAGCCTCCCTTTTTCCTCAAGTACTTCTCTCTCGCCTCTCTCGATACTGCCCGTTCTTTGAAGCTAAGTTCTAAAAGCACTTAATCGAATTCTGTTACTTTGATTATCTCTCTCTCACTAATCTTGATCGTGTATGATAGTTGTTTTATAGGTTGTTGTTAAAGTGGCTAGTTCAAGTCAGTTAGGACTCCCAAGAATAGTTCCTTTTCAGTAATTTGGATCATCACCCTGTTCCTTTTCAGTAATTTAGGTCACTACCTTGTTTTTTTTCCTTTTACTTTCATTATTTATACTTGTACCTTCTAGACCTATTATACTTGTTGGATAATTGTTTATTTACAACTATTTCTAACTGTATAAACTAGCTCTTGTTACAATCTCAGTTGTATTCTAATGTGTGTACAGGTATTTAGTTAGTATAGTCCGTCATCTATGCTAGACTATTCCTAGCTCCATTATTGGTTATAACAAACTTCTCCCTTCTATGGAATAAGATCTTGTCCTCAAGGTCAAAATCTAAGTATATTTGTCAAAACTAAGCTAAGTCGTCCTATGTGGTGTCTTCTAGAGGTACTCCTTCCCATTATACTAGAATCTGAGCTACCTTAAGATCCTCACAATAAATTATTCTAGAATATAGTATGCACAAAGATGTTAAAAGAGGATGATTATCATAAGCTTTATATGGTAGAGATAAAGGCTTCAAATTAGAACCAAAAGCCTGTTTCAACCAAGAAACGTGAAAAACATCATGAATATGAGAATGTTCTAGTAGCTCCAATCTATAAGCGCATTCCTTTATTCGTTCACAAATACAAAAAGGGCCATAGTACCTCTTGGATAGCTTATGCTAGTTTGATTCAACACTGAAGTCTATCTGTATGGTTGGAGTCGAAATATAGGTTTTCCCCTATGGAAAAATAGGCCTCGGTTCTCAACTTATCTGCACATTGCTTCATATGAAGTTGAGCTTTCCTCAAGTTATCTTTTAAGATAGATAACATATCATCTATCTGAATTAGCTCCAAATCAATAGCATCTAAAGAATAATACCCGCTAGTGTACATCGGCATAGTTAGAGGAAGTCTCCATAAATAATATGAAAAAGAAGACAATTGGGCACCCTCATGAACTGAGGTATTGTATGCAAACTTAACCCAAGCTAAATATTTGAACCAAGTTAATGGAGCATCTATCACAAAAAGCACTCGTAAAAACTAGATCCTAATAAAAAAACCATTGATCATGGAAATCTATGTTGTTTGACTAAAATCTGCACAAATAATTGTGCAACATTCATGGGTGTAAAAGATCCCTCCAATGCTCCCAAATGGCAATACTTCGATAGCTTATCCATAACTACAAAAAAAGTAGAATAACCATGTGACTTAGGAAAAAAGTCATGAATCTATGGAGATATCCTCCAAAATCATCTCAGGGATAGGAAGCACGTTAAGTAAACCAGTTGGTTTTCCTATAGAATACTTAATCTGTTGATAGAATGCACAATCCCTCACACATCTATCCTCATTCTAAGCGCCAAAAAAAAAAAAAAAAAGAAGAAAAATTGGGCACTGAGTCTTTTGTATGTTTTAGAAACACTAAAATGCCTAGTTTTAGGAATACTATGAAATTCTTGCAATAATTGTGGAATGAGCTTTGATTGAGCCACCAAAAATAATGTGCCTTGATACTAAAGCAAATTATTGTGCCATTTAAGATCATACTTGAGTTGCTGAACCTTAGCAAGATCTTCCAACAACTTTTGAAAAGCTAGAACAATAATATATTCCTTCTTAATGTCTTTAGTAATAGAAAATAAAGGCATTGAAAAAGCAATATACTAAAAAGAACCATCATGTTGCTTGGATAAAAAAGGCATCTACATACCTCAATAAATTTGTATGATATGTGTGTTGTACTGAGGTTTGAATTACTTATGAAAGTAATTCCTTAAGGCTCCTATGATTAGTACAAATCACAAAATGAGCTCCTAGCAAATATTGTCGCTGATAAGTTAATTTTATTCTATTATTTTCATACGAATTCGAGCTTTTTTTATGAGTTTTTTTATTAAATTCCTAAGAATTTGGTGTTTTAATGATAAAGATTAGTTTTTCAGCTCCTTGAATCAAAAGAAGAAGAATTAAAGTATTTGTTATCAGATTTGAGGCAAATAAACAGCAAAAGTAAAGAATAGATTTGTTACGTCTTGAATAAATATCGATCAAGACCAAAATATAAGGCAAAACAAGCATAAATTGGTCTATCACGCCTCAAATTTAGCCCTTGACGTGACCCTTGAAAATTGTTTTGAGGGGATAAAGCCTAAACTTGAAGAAAAGCTTCTGTCGCGCCTTAAATCTGACTAGCGACAGTTGTTAAAGTGATGTATAGACCTTTGATGTACTTGTGTCATGCCTCAAATCATCAGAGCAATCAAACCCTCGACAACACTCAAGTTAGCCTTTGATTGAAGAATGGACAGAAACAATAGTGTTTCATTAACTCAAGTCGAGCCCTATCCTTTATGCAGCACTTGAGCCCTCGACTCTCCCATTGACGAAGCAATGGTTTTAACGCTTTTTCCAGACGCACACATGGATGAAGGATCTACATTCCATTATATAGAATCTACCACATTGCAACAAGTCATCATTTCTTTCTATGCCCTTGTCCTATAAATAAGCATGCACAACATTGTAATAAGTGGAGTTGTACCTATAGAGATTTGTATAGTGTACAAAATTCACGTAGCTTAATGAGAGAATTTCTAGAGTAAGAGAATCTCATTTCTTTTCGCTTTAGAGAGTCTCAAAGTTTTCTAGGTAAAAACCATTTTAACCCATTGTTTGTAATTTTTGTAAGACTTTGTGCGGAATTTTAATATCTTTTGATTAATTTCATATTATTTCTTTAGATAATGTTCGTAATGTCTAAATCTATGGAGAAATAATCTCCTATAGCTTAGGGTTTGTGAACCAAAATCCTAATTCATGTGATTTTAAATGCGCTTTTAATTCAATATTGACTAGGTGTTTGTAGTTAGTAGCTAGTAGCTTGATTTTATTTTCGTGAGTCTAATTACATGGAGCATGAATTAGATTCATGTTTAATTTCAACTGGATAGGCTAGAAGGTCATTCTTTTGAATAGATCTATGGCTATTAATAGAGTCGATCTTAACTATCACGAGAGAGGGTAGGTGAAGACTTTCGATCACTTGTTTTGAAATTCATTGAGTTGGTTTTAAAAATAAATGATTCTTGTTCTTTGAGTGGATCTAGGCCGATGATAGCTTGTGAAGGGACTCCGTAGTCTGGTCTAGGTCTAAATTTATGACCTTGGGAGAGGCTTAAATTTAATTTAGTGAATCCAGCAGTGTAAATACCCTAGCAAACAACTCTCTTTCTGAGTTTGGTTTTAAGAAATCACATGATAAGGAGTTAGTGAAGCAAATCGTAGGCTGTCGTCTTACACAGTTGCAAATCGATTCCCTAATTTTGCTCAAAAAACAATTGTGAATATTTCTAACATTGGCATAACTCTTGTTTTCATTATGATTTGCTAAATTTTTTTCTTGGCTAAGATAATAGAGGAAATGTAAGTATGATAAATGCCACCATTCCCTTGGGATCCGACCTAATTCTTTCTATACTACTTTGATAGGTGCGCTTATCATTACTGTTGGTAGTTGCTAACCAAAGTTGGATAAGATCAATTAGTTTATAATTTTTGAAAAGCTTCTACTTCGAATTATGTTTTAAAAGTTATATTTTATACAACTCCAACATAGTAGCACGGTACAGTTCTGTTCGGTTTGCATCTCAAACCGAACCGCACCATAATTTACGGTTCGGTTTTTCTTTTAAATTCGAATTAACTATATGGTTCGGTTCGTAATTTTTCGAATCGAAAAAAAAGATCCGGTACGGTTTGTTTGTGGTTCAAACCGTTTTTTCATAAAATAAAAATATATTCTATCGAAAAAGTTCAATTACATATTTCTTATCACTAATGCAAATATAAAGAATAATATTTAAAATTAATCATTTATCAAATAAACATGTAAAACTTATAGGAAGGAAAAGATTTCATCCATTATAAAATTATAACTATGACTAGTCTTATTTTTTTGAATTATCTTGAACTATAATGATAAACTAGACTTTATCTCAATAGAAAACATAAAATGTAATTCATTGTATGTTTCTAACTAACATTTTACCAATTATATAAATCAATAAGTAACTAAATAATAGAACTAGATTAATTAGTAAGACAAATGGAAAGGAAATATGCAGAAGTTAGAATACTAGAGGTTAAATTCTAAAATCTACCTTACTTATCGATAACATAACAATTAAAACATATTATAAAAAAATCTAATTTTATTCTAATGAATAACACATATTTAAGTAAAAAAATTTTACAACAATTAATGTTTAAATTAGAATACTAGAGTTTAAATTCTAAAATCTATCTTACTTATAAATAACATAACAATTGAAACATATTATGAAAAATCTAATTTTATTCTAATGACTAACACATATCTAAGTAAAAAATTTAAAAAAAAATTAATTTATTTTAAAAAATTAATTGTTTTTAAAATTTGTGACATAGATATACCATTAATAAAACAATTAAGAATAAAAATAATATGTTTAATTTTTTTAATATATAAAATGGTTCGATTCGGTTCATAGTCCAGAACCGAACCGCGAACCGTTTTCTCTTCAACGAACTAAACCGTGAACCGAACCCTTTCAAAAAAAGAACAGAAATTTCGGTTCGATCCAGTCCGGTTCACGGTTCGGTCAGTTTTTTTTGCACAGCCCTAATAGTAGATCTCAAAAATTCGACCACAAGGAGTCGCGACTTTCTTACTTCCTCCACCACAACATGCAATTTCTTGTTGAAAATATGCAATGGGATGATTATCTTGGAGCAAAACAGCTCTTATCCCACACACTGATGCATTAGTTTCAACTACAAACTATAAAGGAAATGGCTGAAAATAATAAAGGAGAGGTCCAATAAGAGTTAGACCCAGCTAAGATGAACCAACCAAGTACCATGCTTGAATTTGGCAGACCAATGTTGGAAGGAGCCAGTACTAGCATCGCGAAAGCAAGGATTGCTGCCAATAATTTCGAGATTAAGCCCAATATAATCCTACATTATGTATAGTTTGATGGACTGCAAGATAGGGACCCTAACAACCATCTGCAACAATTCCTAGAAAGATGTGATACCTTTAAGATCAATAGTACATCTGATGTTTAAGGGTGTTCCCTTTTTCCCTAAGAGGCAATGCCAAAAAATGGTTTTACCAAGAAATTCCATTATTACCTGGTAGCAAATGGTTGAAAATTTTATGAGGAAATATTTTCCCCCAAACAACTAAGCTCAGAGCTGACATTGTCTCATTCCACCAATTAAACTCTGAAACTCTTCATGAATCCTTTGAGAGGTGGAAGGAACTTTTAGGACGTTGCCCCCATCATGGTTTACCAGAGTGGAGCTAAGTCCAAACCTTCTATAATGGTTAAACTATGGAACTAGACAGCTGATTCATGTAACAGTGGGAGGAAGTTTGAATAATAAATCTCTTGAAGATTATGTGAATTTGTTTGAAGATATGGCGAACAATCATTACCAGTGGTTATCTATCAGGGTTAAGAAAGAAAAGTGTGGAGGAGTTTTTGAAGTTGATGTAATGACTAATTTAACCTCCAAAATAAAAGCCCTCAGTAGGAAAGTTAATAGTATGACCCTGGGCAACAATCAATTGAATATGATTAATGGAAATCCTAGACAGATCATGGAAGGAATGACCCCTAAAAGTGTGGAGTATGTAAACAATTTCAATGGCCAAAGAAATGATCGATTTAGCTAAACCTATAACCTAGCTAGAGAAATCACCCAAATTTTAGGTAGAGTAATAACAACTTTCCTCAATTTGTTGGAAACCTACCAAATTTTCAACGACAGTAAGGTCAGGGTCAGGGTCAAGGATCAAATAGTTCTCATAAAGGATCTTTAAAAGATTTGATTTCTCAATTCATTAAACCTTATGAGAATAAGCTACAAGGAATTTACGCTATCTTGAGGAACCATACAGTTGCTATCCACAATTTAGAGACCCAATTAGGCTAGATTTCTAAGCTTCTTTCAAATAGACACCAGGGTTCGCTGCCATCAAATACAGTAGCCAATCCCAGAGATTAGCCCAAGAATGACCCTTAGATGAATATCTTATTTTCCTTTGAGTGCTAGTTTTGAAAGATTGGTTTTCTTTTTTTTTTTTTTTTTTTTAATCTTTGTGGAAAATTAGTTGAAGTTTGGTTAGATAGGACGAATTTTATCGTAGTAAAATTTCATGATGTTTTTGGCTGTAAGGCAATTTTTTAGGTTCTCCTAAAACCTGTTTTGATGATGAATTCTATTATTTTATTATTTTTGGGATGAATTCCGTGAATATTAAAAGTTTATGAATGTGTCTTCGAACGAATGACATGGATTGTAAATGATTTATGATAAATGTGCAGATATTTTAGCTGTTTTGGAATGTTTGGCAAATAATGAGTTTAGCTAAAAGCTAATACCGTGACATAAAAAACATTAGAAATTGTTTGGTCAAGCCCTGAGTCGATCCTTCGACTTAGGCCGTGATGCTTCTAATTCTTTTTGCAAGATTAAAATAATGACCCAAATTTAGGCCTTGATTCTTTAATTCTTTATTCTTTTAATTAAGCCATGACTTGCATTTAAGTTGCTATTCTTTAATTCTTTTGTTAATAAATTTCGCAACTTAATAATCGAGCTAAACTTTTGCCCTCGATGCATTTTTATAAATGCTAAAAACTATTCATTCCGTCTTTTATTACTGCATTCAAAAGGTTTTTCGAATCTGATAGAGCAAACTAGTACTCTCGACATCCCTATATCACAAAAATCACTCCTTTCCCTCATTTTAAGCATCGGCATACTAAGGTAAGCTATGTTCTATCTTTATTCATTATTTTTACTGTTTTATTGAAAAATTTTAATATGTACATTCTAGGGTTTCGATATAAACATGATTTTTCATATTTGTTGTGCCCAATGGAAAGGAACCAAATTGATGATTAATATGAGTTTGTATAGCTACCTTAAGAACTTTTAGTAGCTAAAAATTTGGATAATTAGTCATAAACTTTGTTATGAATTTTTTTTTAGCTTCATCGAGCTTAAACCTAGATTGTTTTGGATTACTTAAAAAAGACATTAAAAACAGAAAAAGCTCAATAATGTGATGCATTTTTTTAATAAAAGTTTGTAAAAGAACAGTGTTAAAACAGTTCACTCTAAGGATATGTTTTTAGCACAGTTTAGGGAAAAAATTTGCATATTTCCAAGCTTTAAATGTTACCTACATTATCTAAATTCTTTCGCAGAAATGGCACCTAAAAGAACAGAAACCCAACCAAAGACAATCCAAAAAGTCAAGGCCAATAGTGCAAGTAAGTACTCCCATTCATCTCCTGAAGGATTGCCTGTTGAAGATAATGAAAGATCAATATGTTTTTAGTACATAAGAAAATTATTGAAAATGCGGTTGTGGATTGGGATTTATTAAGAAGTTATGGAATGGAGAATGATTTTAGAAATTATTTTAAGGATTCTATTTGGCAAGCAGTGTTTGAGATAAAAGAAGAAGCCTTTAGAGGTGACATTGACTTTTATGTCCAGTTACAAAATTGGGAGTGTTGAACTCAGCGTAGATAGTTCTATTGAGTTTTTTGCCTTTGGAGAATATAGGCAAGTATCAATGAGGCACTTCATTTCTGCTGTGCTATTGTATGAGAATGATGAGTTTCTGTATGAACAAGAATTTAAGGAACTGCCAATTGAGATGATAAGTGAAGTAAGGCAGTTTATTAAAGAAGAAATTGAAGGCACATTTGCCCTATAAAATACAACTGGTTCAAAGTTTAGAAGCAAGAGTGCTAGAATATTGCATTATCTGTTGATTACAAGTATTTTCTCCAAGGTAGAGGAGGCATCTACTATTACAGATGCAAAATTACATCCTCTAGTTAGTATGATGAGAGGAAAGAAGATGAATGTAGGCCTACTAGTTACTTGGAGAATTAAATATCAGGCTAGCTTACAATCTAAGGGAACCTTTTTTGGTAGGCTTGATAACATGAATTTAAAAATTTGGAATTTTGGCCAGAACAAGAGCCAAATGATATGGTTTGCAAGTTCAAGGAATTGATTAAAAAATCATTCAGGGATTAGGGGCTAAACAAAGTAGGAGCTCAACCTACTGTTGCACCAGCAATAAGGAGTACAAATGTAGATCACAGCCCTACCCAATTATTCAAGAGCCATAATTTTTACCCAGCCATATACAAAGCGGCCACAATCTAGCTCTATGCCATATGAACAAGAGACCATACAAGCTTCTACAACTTGCTTAGATAAGCTTGAAGATGAAGTAATAGGCATACGGGAAAGCTTAGTTGCATTTATGAAGGAGACAAAAGAGGACATGGGAGATTGGAAGAAGACCTTGCTCCAAATTCTAAACTGATTTACTCAGGGTCATGCTCCTCAAGCCACTCTACATCTAAAACACCGTAACCTAAACTAGTCTTGGTAGAGTTTAATCAAGATGATGGTTACAATGACGTCAGACCACCCTCACCATTCAAACCCCCATCACCAATTCAACTACCCACATAACCTTAACCAAACCACATACCATCTCCATCACATACATAATCTTATATACACTCTCCACCACAAACATAACCTAAAACCACAACAACAATTGGTTGAGTTGCCTGCTCACCATACTTGTAAGTACAATGAATCCAATTTTGAACCATTAAACTTAGATACATAACCAATTGTGGAGCCTACTTTAGCTCAACTTTTCACAATCCTCAAAACCCTTAAGAAAAAGTGCAAAAGGCTTACACCAAAGAGGAGAAAGATGATTCTACCTTATGATCCAGATGAGGATTGTGATCCTCAAAATCTGGAAGAAAATCAAATAACAACAGCAATAGAAGAAGAATTTGCTGAAAGACCACAAGCTGTTGAGGTAGCTGAGGAATTAAGGGAGCAAGTCCAAGAAGGAGCTCCACTAACCAACAGGACAATGCTATTTATGCCTTAGATGCTAAGATTGATGTTATCATGAGAGGCACAACATAAGGTAGTATTATGGAAGAAGAAACAACTCCAGAACTTCCCCCTGAAGCAGTAATGAATCCACCAAGATGCTTAATAGTGGAAATTGAAGAGCGATTGTGAAATCTCAAGAGCAAATTAGATAAAGAAATCAAGAGAGAGAGGATGCTCTTTTGGCCAGGACTTTATCAAGAAGATGGGAAGTAGAGGGCTCAAATTCCAGTTACACAACAAGCTACTTCAAAAGAAGAAGAATAGGAAGACGAAACTCCTCCAATAGTCAAGAAGAAGAATATATTCCTGAGCAACGTTGTGAAGAATATTATTTTACCCTTAAAATAGAAGTAGTTGCTGCAATGGTTGACATGGTAAACTAGGCAATGGAGGAGGAAATCATTGAAGAAATAATCTCTAATGATATTGCCCAAATTGTCCGAGAAGTAGCAGTCAATGAAGAGAGACTTGCTCTAACAAAGAAAAAGAGGATTAAAAGATGTGTTAATAAGAAGAAGGGGAAAGAAAATCAACAAGAGGGGTGTCATCAAGAAGAAACCCCAGAGAATCTCCAGCTAGTTATGATAGATCAAATCGAACCTATCCAAGTTGTCTTTCCAAAACCCATAGCTAATGCACCTAAAAAAACCCATTGGGTTGACAAGGAGAGGAAATGGAAGAACAAGTAGCTGCTCTTAGAGCATAACTAGATGTTGCCCTCAAAAAAATTCATAGGGATAAAGAGCTGCAAAGACGAATGGATGAAGCACATAGAAGAAGCAAGGAGTAAACAAGAAGAAATACATAAATAAAAGCTGATGATGTGCTAGCTCAAAAGCTAAGAACTCCCCATTAAAGGGTGGAGGCAAGGAGGAGACAAGAAGCCCAAGAGTCTAAAAAGAATGAGGAAGCAAGGCTTAATGAGACATCTCAATTAGAGCCCCATAAAACTCAACAAGAGATGGAGAGCACTGTTGTTGATGAAGAATTTTATGATGATAGCTTCCTTAGTGATGATGATGGGGAAAATAAGGAGTAGGAGTAGGAGTTGCAAATGCTCAAAATTGAACAAGAAGAGAAGGATTTAATTTTTACTCAAAAGCTCTAAATATAGCTCGATTTAAAAGCTCAAGCAGTTGAAAGATAGAAAGGAGCTGCACCCTCCCAAGAAAATGAGCAACCAGTGGTTCCTCCACCAAGACAAACCCCTCTTCCAAGACCACTCTAAACAAGCATGAATAATCAATCCGATAGAATTGGAGGTGGAAGAAGAAGATGAGGAACTAGAAATAATAGAGGAAGTGGTGGTAGGACTAGTCAATCAAATAGAGGGAGAAGTGAAAGTAGAGGAAGAGGAAGAATGAAAGATCCCTTAGCTAGACCCAGACAAGGATGGGGAAATGAGTTTAGTAAGAGCTGGAGATACTGGCTGGGGAGGAACATTAATTTTTCCAAGAAAAAGAAGATTTAGCGTTCTTTATTCTTTTATTATTGTTGTAATCTTAATATTCTTCTTTATGGCAAATAACAATTTTTTGCAGGACAAGATTAAGTGTTTTTCCATTTTTCAATCGAGGCATTGATTGAGCATCATTTTTGTACTAATGTTTGTTCATGATTTGCTTTAGAATAGAAATAAATAGGGCAATACAGCATGTGGCAACAATCATCCCCTGAAGCTTTAAAAAAGAGAAGTTTTTGTGATAACTTCTAAATTTCTTAATATTGCTCTGATTTGAACTAGTTAAAATTCCTTAGTCTATTTTTCATCTTTTTAAACATTCAGGACAATGTTTAGTTTAAGAATACCGATTATATTATTTTGTTATATTATTGCTATTATGCTCCTAGTCTAACTTTATATATATATATATATATATTAATATCTATATGTATATCTATATATTTCTTAGAGCCTAAATACTCACTAACTCTCTAACATGCTTTTATTATTGCTTTCTCTGTTCTTTCTTTCTTTTTTCTTTTTCTTTGGGACTAGTATATTCTTAGTCCCAGAATATCTTGATGAAACTAAGGCTCTTAATACTTAATTAGGATGCCTTGATGAAGCTAAGGCTCCCAATGCTTGACCGGGATACCTTGATGAAGCTAAGGTTCCCAATACTTGACCATATTATTATGATTATTTGCTTATGTATATTTCTTACTATTATGTGTTATTCTTACTTTTCATTGCTATATAATCATATTCATGCATGACTAAAATGTCGTTGTCTTAATAAAAATAAAAATGGGTTCTTTTGTTAATAAAGAAAACTAAACTAAATTCCTTATTACTTAAACAAAGGATTTTTTAACAAAAGATCTAAGTTTTGTTTTTAATGAATTCTTTTCAAAAGTTTACCCAAACTAATCATAAATTTCAAAGTATTAATAATAAAGGAAACTCATCTCTTTTATAAGTAGGAACTAAATACTTCATAAAAATACCATTTTTTGCATTAAACTTGAGGTTTTAACCCAACCGTATATTTTATAAAACTTAATTAGGTTCATCATAGATTTTGAAAATCACTTACTAAGAATTCTTCTACAAGACTTAGTTTTTAATATTGTTATTCTCTTTTCAAAGTTAAAATGAAATTTTTGCTAAGTTCTAATATTGATAATTCTTTATTAGGACAGTTTTTCTTATTAACTTATCTAAAAGGATTAGTCCACCACTTGATAAATGTTAGGAATAAAACAAGTTTTTCAAATCAAGGTGAAATCAACTTACTATTTTAGAAACCAACTTAGAAAAATAAAATTTGCCAATAAAGTAAAATTTTAAGAAGTAAAATTATTTTCTAAAGAAGAAAAGAATATACAAATGATAGGAAAACATACATTTAACACAACTCCAAATATTAGACCACACCAACAACTTAAGGAAAGTTTTGAAAAGCTTATTTTTCAATCATTAGAAACAAAATTGGTAGATAACTTAAAGAACCAAATTTTTTGAAATGAAATTACTTTTGAAAAGTTAGGAAACGAAACTATAATAAGAAAACACTTACTTATAACAACCCAAGTATATTTTAGTTTTCCTTCTAGCAATTTAAAAAGGGGAAATTCTCAAAGTTTTCATCTTTTAGAACTCTTAAAGACAAACTGTTTTGTGAAAAAAATCGATGTTGAGACAATACTACAAAAATCATGCACACAATATGAGTATAAATATATGTTGCAAGCATTTTTTTTAACTATACAAATATCCATATATTTTTTTTAAGGATTTTTTGATAAAGAAAAGTTTGGAAAATCATATTTTGAGGATTTTGAAATTCGTAACTATTTTTTACCATGATAATTTGCAAACCAAATGGCTTTATATGACAAATATAACCTTAGAAATGGATAGATTTTTTCTTGTGGGTAGAAAACGGTATATAATATGTGAAATTCCGAGTTAAAATGGGCTAGTTATGGCCATTTTAAGTTGGAATTTCCTTCTATCCGAATTTTGACACAAATACTAGAATAGAATTAGAAAGTTCAAGTAGAGATTCCACGAAATACTCATTTTGGATATTTATTTCATTTAGGTAATGAAGCTTGGGAGGATCCATATTCGAATAACCATTACCAGTAAAGAATTATAGCAAGGATGGAAGAATGAGTTTATCTCCTACCTTTTACGTACTTGTTTATGCTTATAACTAGAGGCTCTAAAAGTAGGAAAAGATGAAAATGAATTATGTATGATAACATTGGTTGAAAGAGCGGGACATGAATTGTTGTTAATCAAATTGTGTTTTATTATTATCATGCTGGAGTGTTTGCAATTTTATGATCACCTTAAAGTACCTTAATTACATATTTCAAGTTATATATATTAATTGGTTCATGCATACCACGTAGTTAGTTCCATTTCATTAGCTACTATACTCGATGGGACAAGAGTATAGTAATGGGGTTTGCAGGAGCCATAAGTTTGCAAGATGGGCGAATAGGAGCCAGAAAGAACTATTTTAGGATGGGCGAGTAGGAGCCAGAAATAAACTACATAAGTTAGCTTTCTAAGATGAGTTTTAAAGAGCCAGAAACACCTAACCACCGAATGGAGGGGTAAATCCATTCAAAACATATGATTTCCGATAGATCATATGTATTGCTTGTCTACTTGCTTGATGCATTTATATGTTTGTTTAATAACTTGTTTGAATTTATCATTACGAGTACATTAATTCAGGAATATTCCAGCTAAGCTAGTTATGCTTATACTCTGATAGGCTTTTGTTGAAACAGGACCAATATCTCTTATGCCCGAGGACTTCATATACCTAAGTGGGATTATGTTTTGGGAACCTTTTGGAAATCCTTTTGAAGATTTTAGAATAGATTTCCTTTAATATCTTTTGCTTCTAATAGTGTTTCTTTAGGCGAGAGACTAAGCTGATATTATGTTGTTTTGGAGATTTATCGGGGAAATGCCCTTAGATGATGTAAGGACTATATTCTTATAATGTTGAAGTTAGATATTTATCTAGATTTCTTGTATGCTATAGTTACTATCTCTAACACATCCCACCGGTATCTTCTATTGTTGTGATAGACGTCTTACATATGGTGTTGAAGCTTTCGCATGACTTCGAGAAGTCATTCTTAAGTTTTAATACCGTATGTGACAGACCACTACGTCTAGGGTACCCTTTGAGGCGTGACAGTTGTTATGTTTTTCATTTGCATCCTATGTTCTCTAATTTTTTTTTTTTTTTTTTTGGTAATGAACTTTTATGAAGATCTCTTGGTTGGATGGCTACTTACTATGGTTTTCCTTGCTTATTGATTTTGCCCGTATTCCTTATTGCATATTAACATACTCTTTATCATGAATGAGATCTTGCTAAGTGTTTGCATCCTTCATCCATATGATATTCATAATATAGATATGACTTATAATGATTATTATTTTGTGACAAGTTTTTTATGAGGTCAAAGAGGAAGAAATATGGCCAAATATGTTTTTAACTCCTTGTTTTTCTGATATCTACTTGCTTATCACTTAGAGTATTTGCTATAATTTAAACTTGCTAAGCTTCCTGCATCATATACTAATTTTAAGGGGAGTACTTGTTGAGGGGAAGCAAGTGTCCATTACATAATTTTTCCCCCATCAAACTGGGAGTGATTACTAAATTGTTTGTTTCAAAACATGATTTTGATAAGAACAAATTTATGTGAATCATATGCTATAGAAGGCAATATGTGCTCTGTGTTTAAGTTCATGAAGATAGGGCTTGCACCAAGTGACTCGTTACAAATAAGGAAATCCACTGCTTGTATCGCAGGTCTTTCCAAAGGCACGTCATGCTTATCCAAGGGCACGAATTCTAAACCGGTAAGCTGGCGAAAACAAAAGCAGCCATTGCATGTATTTAATGCTTGACATTTTTTAGATGTTTTCTCCAACGAGTGTTTGACTTTTTGAAGGCCTATACATGAATGTCCCTTGGCAAACTTAAACAAGTTTCTAAGAGCCTTCATTTGCAAACAAACAAGCCCATTGAACCTCACTTAACTCTTATACTCTTGTTTATTATTTTGCAAAATATCAAGAGAGAGAAAAATCAAATTGGTGCTCTATTCTTATTTATGTTATTTGTAAAAGAGCACTATAAAAGTAAGGATATTACATATATCTTTGAGTATTGTAATTTGTTTGTAGCTCTATTTGAGAATTTGTGATTGAGATTAATAAAGTATGTGAATTCGTCAATTCGAGGCGATTTGTGTGATCATGAAGATTAGGAAGCAGACCGAACTCCATGTTATACTAAGTTTGAAATTTGTTTCCCTATCTCTTTATATTCTTTTTGGTACATTATTATTGCTATAACTACTGTTATCAAGGATCCCTCGAGTATTTTTCTGATGCATTTTTAAAAGTGATAGCAGAAAAGTTTGATGAATTTAAAATATGTTTTAAAATTGCAAATTACAAGGGGATGTTAAAATAACATATATGTGTGTGTAGAGTAATTTGCAAATTTAAAGCTACTATAATGGTGACAATTTTGTTTTGCTTCCTCATGAAGAAAATGGACAGCTAGCTTTTGATAGCGTAGTAAAAAGAACTTTCACAAACATTAATTAAAGCATGAGCTGGCCCTTTTTTTTTTTTTTTTTTTTTTTGGTTTTACTTCCACAGTCTCAATAATGTTGTCCTGCTGCCATGTGAGTCCTATTAATGGACACCTATACCATTTGTAATTTTTAAGCAATTTCGTGAAATGGATAGTTGATTTAATGCAAGCTTGATTCTCCTTACTCATAGCAATTTGTCCTCCATTTTCATAGTTAATTTTTGGAATGATATCATAAATTGTATTTAAACTTTGGTAAAATGTTCAATTAGATATCTTAATTTTAAAATTGATCAATTTAATGCTTAAACTTTAAAATTAATCAATTTTGCATCCGAAAAACTTTAAAATAATTTAATTTAGTATGTAAAAAACTTAATAGAGGTACTATTAGCATACATAAAATTTTTTTTCATGTATTAAATTCATCGATTTCCAAGTTGAGGTAACAAATTGATCAAATTTAAAATTTAGCTATCTAACTGTATATTTTGTCAATGTTCAACAACCATTTGTAATATTAACCATCACTTTTATGTTTATCTTTAAACATTAATATCATTCATATTGCACCCAACAGCTTCTTTTATAATTTGCCTTCAATTTATAGAGCATCGATGCTAATATACGTCACTAGTAGTCTCCATAAACAGTAATGCCAAATAATAAGAGAAGATGTAAATGGGTTGATGATGTTTGCTGCAATTCATTCTCGCCATGTTTATTGGGTTACTCTCATGCTTAAAAGTCAGTTACATGATGAAAAATCAAAAGACGTATTTACACTCTTATTTTTCATCTATGGTATATTTAGTACGCAGAAATGAACAGAATTCAACAGGATATATCTACCTCCAATATAATGCTATTATATGATTGCCCCTAATAGTCTCCGTTGAATAGTAATACCGACTTTAAATCAGAACGCGTAATTAGCCGTGACTGTGATGATGACTTGTGAGACGTGACACTCGGGGCCGGTTTGGTTCTTGCCAGTGCCGTGCTTGTTGGGGATGAGGTTTGTGTGGAAAATGAGAAGACGTATTCACACTCTCGTTTTTATTTCATGGGCAGGTAAGTCGATGTCGGTCGACGCACGGGTTTTTGGTTTCTTTCCCCGGAAGTAAGTTACAAAATAAGAGCCATTATTATTTATTTGCTGAGGACCCTGCTCTTTATTCCTGATACGGAGTCGTCCCTGATTGGTGGTTGTTTAAAATGTTTCCATTGGTAGGCTTGTGAAGAGCCACTTAAAGTCAACATATCTAGAATGATGTTTATGCTGTAATTATGGATAGAGCTAGTGAAGTACCTGTATTTTTTGGCAATTTAATATGTAAACTTTTAATTATGTAAACTTTTACTTTTTATTAATTTAGTGGTTAGTTTTTAAATTAAGTGTTTCTGTTAATGAGGAAGTTTAAAAGCTGCTACATTTCTTTTATTTTTTTTAATTTAAAAAAATATTTTAGTGCCTCTCTTTAATGGTCAATCGATAATATATTATTTTAAAAATAATTAACAATTATTTATATCAAGTGATTTCAACTATGCATAACTTTTGAGATGTGATTTGATGTCTGATTTTAGCAAACTTCATATCATTGAAAAGCTTATGAAATGAATATTTTATTTGAAAATAGGATTCAATATATGTCTCCTAATAATATTTCACGCGCCATGAAAGGCATACTTTTTGACCGGTCACATAATACATTTCCATATGGTATTGCTGTGATTGCACACATTATGCTAATACACTTTAATAAAAGACGAATGTTTACTATATTTATATATACTTTTCTAGTCATTTATACTTTACAATAAAATAATTGGAAAATGTCTAGGTAATAATATATTATATTATTAGTGAGAATTCTCTAACATCATATTATTAAAAATTTGTCCCTAGTTGAATAAATATGTTGGGAGGATATAGACATTTAGACCAACAAAATGTGTAAGCAAGGTCATTCTCATTAGAATAAAGAATAAATATACAAATTATATAAGTGGGTACCTGTAACAATCCAAAATTTTACAACTCGAATACAAAACCATTAAGTAAATAATGTGAAGTTTTTGGAAATGTTTTAAAAGAAATTACAAGAATCACTTCAAATTTTCCACGTTTTAAAAATATTAAAAATACAACAATCTAATTGATAATTAAAAGATTGAATTGTTAGCAATAAAATTTAAGAATACAAATTTCCATAGTTTTTGCAATCAATAATTGATAATAACTGAACAACATAATAAGATAAATTAATTTATGTTTTAATAAGGTAATGATAATTTGGAAAAATACGAAGAACAAGAATGATACATCTCGACTTCAATCATGTCAAGATGATCACGTCAATGAAAACTATAAAATATAACATCTCTTATGATTAAAAGGAAATGAGCATTGTATATTTTAAATGCATACTCTTATATATATATATATAATATATATATATGTATGTATAAGAATAGAAAAGCAAGTTTACAACCTTCATTTGTTGAGTGTGTCGTGCCGTGAGTCTATGTTTTGTTGTCAGGTATTGTCTTATATTAATAGTCAAGTCGAGTTGTTAGTTGTTTGATGTCTTTTTTTTTTTTTTTTAATTTGAGTCGTTTTCAATAATCGAGTAAGTGAAGGTTGGAATCGCTAAACTAGTTCTTATTGCTTATATATGCTCTATTGCATAGAATATCTTGTGTAAAGTTAAGGAAACATTTAAATCTCGAAATCTTTTGTAGAAAATTGAAATACTAAGAAATTCAAATAAATATGATAAAAGACCAAAACAACATAATTATATTACCTATAGGATATAAACTTAATAAATATGAATGTATAACAGCGGAATCAAAATTTTTTAAGGAATGAAAAATAATAGCAAAATTTGAAATTAAAACGTAAGTTAGAATTTGAACCCTGATAATCTAAATAAGTCAAGTAAAATGATTAATAAGATAAAATTAAATAACTTTTATCAACCAAATAATAAATAAATTGAATTGGATTTGAGATTTCACATAACCCCTTCATTTAGCCAATTACTCTAACTATCTTTTCCAACCAATCAAAATCTTTTATCTTTTATAAATTTAAATTAAATTTTCTTTCTTTTAATTCTTAAACCTAAAAACCCTTATAAAAGTTCAATTTCAATATTTAGTAAATTTGTAAACTTCAAACTTTAGCTTATTCCACAAATTGATTCATCTAACTCTTTACAATCATAAATTTATACCCTTCATCTCTTACTTTATAAAGGACCCTAAATTTCTTAAATTCAATGACCTAAATTTATAAAATGTCCTAAATTAGCTATTTGAACCAAAAATTCTATTTTCTCAATCCCTGCAAGTTTTGAGTTCAACTACTTATTTAAAAATATCAATTTTGAACCTAAACTCAAAGTAAAACTAATTTTTTACAAAATTAAATTTCTAAACTTGATTTTCAACTCCAGCTATTAATTTATGTATAACACATCTTGAAATCATCTTAGAATTATTTTTTATACTCAAGGAAATCATTTGAAAAGTTTAAACCAAACCACTTTTATCTATAAATATCCTTAGTTATTTTTTTTTATCCTATTCATTCTCTCTCTCTTCTTTGGCTTTCTATTTTTTCTTTCCTTTTCTTTCTCTTCTTTTCTTCTTTTTCTTGCTACTGGTTCTTTTGCTTTTTCTTCTCTTCCTCTCTTCTTATATTCTCAAAATCAATCCTCACATTTCAATCCAACAAGATTAAAGAGGACAATGAAGTTGGGAAACAAGATCAAAGATAGACTTCATGAACATAAAACCTTTAAGAGCGTGGGAAGTATAAAGATAAAGAAAATCATGAAGTTGAGTTGCCCAAAAAGAGATAAGTTTTGCTTTTCTTTTTGTTTTATTTGTTATTTAAGTTGGTATATGTTGGGTTAATGCTTGATGTGAGATGGGTGTGTGAGGAAGATGATGAATAATTGATATGGGGCTTAATAGAGTGGTTCAGAAGTGTTTGATGTGTTAAATAAGTATTGAAGCGGTGAACATAGATTATGTGTTGTTTTTATGGTGTTTTAGTTTATGTAGGATGTATAATAATTGATAAAATGGAGTTTGAAAAACTAGGGAAGTTCATAACCCTTGTAATATGAGAATCACAAGTGTGACTATACCTTTACAGGGCTTGGGTTGGACGATTTTTGGAAGTCACTGGCGTGATTTTGTCCTTACTGGCCTCTAACCTTGATGTTTTTAAAAATCATGAGTGTGTCACGGCTCTTATTGGCATCTGATTTTGGTGTTTTCAAAAATTGTAGTTGTGACTCTACCCTTGCTAACCTCTGGTTATCTTATTTTATCATAACTTTTTCATTTGAACTTAGATTGAGGTAATTTAAAAGGCTACGAAATAGAGTTGAATGGGTACAAGGTGGATAGGGTATGAAGTATTACCCATACCCTATGTTGTAAGATACAAGGTATTGAATTTCAAACCCGGAACCTACCCCGTGGCTCCTTATACCCATCTTGTATCATATACCCTATAAAATCTATAGGGTACAGGGTATCCGGTGGAATGTGTAATTTTTGTTTAACAAAATATCTATATTTTTCTTTCTTTTTAAAACAATAAGTTTATAGTTTTTTATATGTTTTAATATAATATATAATAATATCTTATTTGCATACATTCAATATAAACAACATGCAGAAAGAAATTTACAAAGTAATTTGTTAATATCATAAATTCTATAATATATAGAATCTATTTATGTGTGAAACTTGAAATCTACAACAAATACTTATGGAACCTATTACGTGATATTAAACAAAATTTTAATACTTACACAAAATTACAAAATTAAAAACTTTGAAACTACTTCTATATATTAATTAGTATTATAATATAACAATATCTCTATATAATTTAAGAGTTCAAGTACATACATATAACCATAGTTTTTTTTAAAATAAAAATAACAAGTCATTCCAAAATAAAATATTACAAATCCTTCTATAATGAAACTTTTTGAAATGTAGTGTACAAATAATAATCTTGAATATAAATGGCTACAGAATAAAATATGAAATATCATTATTTATTAATTATCTATTAATATTATTATATAATATTTAATAGAGTGGATACATGATACCTTAGAACCTATATCTTGTATAACATAGTATAGGTTAGGTTCTAGGGTGGGTACAGGGTCTAAAGACCTCATACTCATATGCTACCTTATGAAAATAGGTTCCAAAAAATCAATACTCATAGTCTATCTTGTGGCCCTTAATACTCACTCGGACCCTATCCAATCAAGCAGGATTTGGGTGGGTACCCTGTACAATAGGGCTATTCGCTCACCCTACTACGAAAAGTCTAAAAAGAGATCTCCAAATTTCATGTTTTAAGTTTTCAAAAATTATAAAAGTGTCAAGGCCTAAATTTTATTTGTTTCTAATAGTTATGTATCCGAACAAAATTAAAAACTTGTTTTTCTAGTTAAGTGTATGTAGTCATGTATAAAATGAATTCTTTTAAGCTAAAATGAAATAGATAAATGATAGTTAATGTGTTATATTTGTTGAATGATATAATTACGATTTTAGTAAATTTATAGATTTAATAAATAATTTGATTAAATATAGAGTTAGATATAAAATGAACTTAGTCAATCTTAATCTAACTTGACTAAATAGGCTTTAATGAGCTAAAATGAATTAAATTGATAACTTTATTGAACTTGGCTAAGATTAAGTTAACACAAACTTAAGTTTATGAAATGAACTTAGCTAATAAACCTAGGCTCTTTTTAGTTTAATAAATCATGATTAGTTAAAATGAGCTAGCTTAAATTAAAATCTTGTAAAATATGTAATGTTATCTTAATGGGATGAGTGAATACAACTTAGTAACTAAACTAGGCTTAATTTGGAAGTTGAGCATAAGGTAAATTGTTAATGGAATTAAGGCTAATTTAACTTAAAGGACTAGAAGAAGCTAAAATAAAATTGTTTTGGAAATAAGAGATTTGATTTAAATGAAGTCTTATTAGGTACATGAGAATGAATTAGAAAGGTTAATAAATATAACTTAATAATTAGATTAAATGGTTAAATTAAATCAATATAAACTTAATGAATAAATGGCCTAGAGGTGATTTTACCATGCTAGACTTAGTTTGATAAAGGAAATATGTTGTTTTAAATGCTTGACTGCTTAAGAAATGAGTATATTTGTGTATATACATTTGATTCCATTTTTCATAATAAATGACTATAAACAAAGAGGAAAGAAATACTTTGATAGATAATGAAGAACTATCTATACCTTGGCAAGGTGATCTTCATAGCCATGGTGGGGTTCCTACTTAGTATGTGATTAAATAGGATCTTAAAATGAATATAATTCCTTAGATAGATGATTGCTTTCGATATATTCTTGTTTTAGCTCTAGCCAATCTTCTGTTTCTGTTTAGATTTCATATATGAAGGATGATGTTTTGTTGCTATTGATGATGAATGATGGGGATGAGGAATTGGTTTTCCTTATGGCTAGCTTGGATGTCAAGTAGGTAACATTGACCCTATCGCCTTATTTGTGTCCATAATATAGTTGCATCTAAAGTTAAGATAAATATAATTAGATTGCGTGGGAATTGTGATTGTTTGATTGATAAATTACTAACATAAAAATGATCACCCATTGTTTATAATAACCGAATAGTTGTTGTGGATGAGTATTTGTAAATTGATTGGTCACCCTAATAAAAAGACCTATTACTATTTGGCTATTTAATTAAATGAACATACATTGCACGATATCATACTTGCATTAGCATGATGTTCACATTACATATTAATACTCCAATTCTATAGTAGTGCCTTTGAGAGTCTAATGAATCTTGTAAGCGCTATTATAGGGTTGTCAGCTTCATGGGAACTAAGCAAGCGCCGAAGGATGTTGCCATGTTGGGGTCGACTTTAGGGATTAATACTTAGGGAGATTCTGTGGTTCTAAGAGAAGTAGAGAGTATATTGGCAGTATAAATGCATATAGGTTTAGAAGGCCTTCTTTTGAGCCTTGCTCTTTAATGATATTTAGTAACCTAATCAAACTTTTGCTTTATGAGATACTTAAACTTCCCTTTCTTAGTCTCGGACATTTATGTTTCAAGCATTATGGGATGCCTTAAGATGGTTTATAATAATGTTTTAATTGATACTTACATATACTTATACATATGTACTTTGCTTACTCATGGGAGTAACCTTTTTCCAAAAATTTTATTAAATTTTACTTTTTCCACTTCATATCAAACATTTTCAGAAACTTAATTGAATGATTTTGAATATACAAAATTGGATAGCATACAATCGCAATAATTAGATAAGTTAGGGTTGCCTTTGCATATAATACCTACGAATTATACGTGGCGAAACTAAACACGTCTTGACTTTTATTGGGACGCGATAAAAAAGATGTTTACAAATTACCTTAAAGGAATGATATTTGCTAAATTTAAGCAATTAGCAAACATCCCTTGATCCTCTAGTACAATGGTAATAAGCCAGTGATTGATAATAGCCTTTATTGATGATGCGCAAAGGAGACAGATAATTTGTAATTAGAGTATGGGTGTTCGACTGATATTTCTAGCTTTTTTATTTTACAGAAAAAGCAAAATAGAATAATTAAATCCTAATATATCTCTTTCCGTTGCCACTTGTTAATTTTCTTATTTCCTCTGGATGACATTGTGCAGGCTTCAACCATGTATAGCACACAAGGTGTAGTAGTAATAATAGCTTATAAACTAAGCGATTGGATTGTCTGTGGATCTTCTTGTGAAACGTTACTACACGTGTCTAATCAACTAAGACTTTATCCCTTAATCTTTGAGGAAACTAACTTGTAAGTTGTGTACATTTCTTAGGCGATCTCTAATGCAAAGGAACTCAATTATACTCAATTACGTTTTCTAAACACCATGTTAGCACCTTAGGAAACTCCTCACTTTAAAGAACTATTTAAGGAGTTCCTTAATAATTTTTCAAAAGTTTTTATAGGTTCTATACTATTATTACTATCATCCAATATCCTTATTATTTTACTAAAGGCAATTTTAATGTAAATAATAAAAAAACTAAACAATATTGCAATATAAATATTATATACATATACTATTGATATTTAATTTGTTATCGTAGGACAACTATTTTTTTTACATCTTACTGTTGCTTCTAATTTTTTTTTTCTCTTCATTCATTTATCTTATATTAATTTTGTTTGTCTTAATATATTTTTACAAATGCATGAAGAAACGGTTCTTCATAGAGAACCCTCGCATCCTTTTCGCTTTTGCTTTAACGTTTAAGGACCGATCCATGTGTTGCTTAGGCCTTGGGATTGTCGCTAAGGAACTGCCGTTAAAGATGAATTTAGTTTAATGTAATAGTCATAAATATTGTCAATTGTGGAGAGGAAGTAAATTGAATTTGCCGAGTTCTAGTTAACACGTATGGTAAATACTTATTTGTTAATATTTTTAGATGAAATTTTACTTACTTATAATATTAAATATTCTAAACACTGTAACATACTTAAAATTTTTAATTTAAAAATTTTACTTTTCAGTTTTAATATATGTTATCCTTAATTATAATTTTTTGTTAAGGGTTCAAGTTATTAATGTTTTGATATTTTATAATCTAATCAATAATTAAATTATCCTTAGTTTATATATTAACCATATCATTTTTATTATATCTTGTTGAAAATGTTGTCTTTTTATATAGATCTTGTATATGAATATATATTTTTATTTTAGATTAAGTCTTTTATTAACTATATTAGTAATTATCAATATTTAAATTAAAAAAATTGAGATGATTTTTTGGAAATTTCTAAAACTTCCGCAAGACATTTCTATGCATTTCACAATTACCAAAAATTTAAGTAAACGTATAATTCATATTATTACAAACTGAATATAGATTCGAGCCGTTTAGTAATTTATAGAATTGATCCGTTTAAAAAAAAATAAAAAGCAATAAAATTTTACATCATATACACATATATTAGATACTAATCTTGAGGTTAATTTGATTGTTCTGTACTTGGGATGGAAGTGGAAAGGAGGTGGCCAACTAGGCCCAGTAAGGTAGCCGGGACAATTTAAAATCTACATTGGTGACTTTCAGCGAAATTCTTCATCCGCTTATAACTTTCGTAAATGTTAATCTTGTTAATATATAAAAGATATTAATTGGAATATATATATATATATATATAGATATAAAGAGTTGATTTGTATCTTATATATATTTATTCTAAATCAGATCTATATTTATTTATTTAAAATTTTGAAGTTTAAGAGATTATCTTATTTATACTCTAAAATTATGCTGAATAAGGTATGAGAACTCGGATATGTAAATTTATATACTTTTAAGATATATATATATATATATAATATAGGAGTAAAAGTTTTAATTGGTATTTTTAGTATGTTTTTTAATTAAAAGACATAACTTGAGTATTAAATGGGCCAGTAAACATGACTTTTGAAAAAAGAAAAAAGGAAAAAGAAAAAAAGAGAGAGAAAAAAAGCCCAAGGGAAATTTCTACGTAACATGGTTGTAATTTCCTGGTTGAAACACTTTATGCAAGTTTGAAATTTCTCCATTTCTAGGCCAACTCCTACCTCTATTTAAACCCAACGTTAGTCTCGTAACAAACATGCACCAAAACATAAAAAATATACACACCAAATGGCACCTCAAATTTCTTCCATCTCATCTCTATCTCTTTCCCTCCTAATTCTTGCACTTATCAAATCCTCCTACGCAGCCGGTGGAATTGCCATCTACTGGGGCCAAAACGGTGGCGAAGGAACCTTAGCCGACACTTGCAACACCGGCCGATATGCCTATGTAAACATTGCCTTCCTTAACACATTTGGCAATGGCAACACCCCCTCCATCAACCTAGCCGGTCATTGCGACCCCCCGTCGGGTACTTGCAAGACCATAAGCAACGACATTACGACCTGTCAAAGCCGGGGCATCAAGGTCTCTATCTCTCTAGGTGGAGGTGCAGGAACTTACTCCCTAGCATCCCAGGATGATGCCAGAAGTGTGGCTGACTATATCTGGAACAATTTCCTAGGTGGATCATCCTCGGATCGTCCACTTGGCGATGCCGTACTGGACGGTGTCGATTTCGATATCGAGATCGGCTCGGCTAACTATTACGATGACCTAGCTAAGTTTTTATCGGCATATAGTAGCAGCGGTAGGAAAGTGTATTTAAGTGCAGCTCCGCAGTGTCCGTACCCCGACAGCTACCTTGGTGCGGCCTTAAGCACCGGACTGTTCGACTATGTTTGGGTGCAGTTTTATAATAACCCTTCCTGTCAGTATAGTTCAGGAAACACCAACAATCTCATTAGCTCTTGGAACCAGTGGACTTCATCGATTACATCTGGTAAAATTTTTATGGGGTTGCCCGCAGCAGAGGCGGCCGCCGGAAGTGGGTATATGCCGCCGGATGTATTGACTTCTCAGGTTCTTCCGGTGATAAAGGCATCGTCAAATTATGGAGGAGTTATGCTTTGGTCAAAATTCTATGACAATGGATATAGTGCTGCAATTATAAGCAGTGTATAAGTTTTATTCTCTATTCTGCGTCTTGTTAAACATGAATAAAACAAGTCAATAAGGATACATTATTTTCCAATGTTATATACCTTCTACTTCAATCTTTTTCTTCTCGGAACTAATGATGCGTTTCATCATCATAATTTATGGTTTAATCTATTCAATATCATCCACCGAAAAAAAAAAAAAAATCTATTCAACATCACCGACAACCCACAAGAATTTTTTTTTTTTCTTTTTGTTTTTTGCCACTTGACCTTGAGTTTATTCATGAAAATTAAAAACGATGCCACTAATTTCTTCATTAGAAAGGTAAACAAATCAGTTTACAAATTAATTGAACTCGATTCGATTAGCTTGAATTTAATTATAGGGTTAATGTTATAAACAGTACATGAACTTTAACAAAAATATGCAATTAAGTAATTGAATTTTGAAATTGATCAATTTATTAGTACTCGAACTTTAAATTGATTAATTTAGTATCTGAAAGAACTATTTATATATATCAATAGTATCCCACAATGTTCTTTTGGGTACAAAAGTGATAAGTTTTAAAGTTTTTTTAGTACTAAATTGATTAATTTTAAAAGTTAAGTACTAAATTGATCAATTTTAAAATTTAATTATCTAATTAGATATTTTATCAAATTTAAAATGCCATTAACATTATCCCTTAATTCTAAAATAGTCAAATTAAATTTAAACTCAATCTACTCGAATCAATAATTGATTGAGTCAAAGCCCAATTTTATACTGGCTAGTTTGGGTAACTTGCGATTTTGTACTCTGGCCACATTTAAAGCAGTTTTATGATAATGAACGAATTGGCAAAAAGCATCTTGTCATGTCAGCTGCTCTAGTAGATGCAATAGGTTGGAAGTGCACTTTCATCTTACTATGAGTCTGTTTGTTTTGGCTTTTTTCTGGCAGATACAGACATTTTTTAAACTTTTTGCTAACAAATTATTTATTAAGAAATAGATATAGATAAAAAAAAGGTTGATAGTTCTCATGAAAAGATCATATAGAACAAATATAGATAAAATTTAGATATAAATCAGATATATTTACACATATCATTTTAAAAAAGATATAGATATAGATGAAAAACAGCCAATCCAAACAGACCCATACTAGAAATATCATGAAAGAAAGTAATTTCTATACCTAAAATTCGGGTAAGTTTAATTCGCAGTACATGATCCTTTTGAATATAAAAAAATTATATTTAGATAAAACTTTTATTCAAGAAAATATTTAATCTTTTTAAATTTTATACTTAATATACATTTAGCTGGATTCTAACCAATTCTTCGATCAAACTGACGTGTAGAAGGATATATATTAAAAAAATAAATTTTCTTTTTGACTTTACATATTTTTTATCTTTTTCTTTTCTTCTCTTTTTCTTTTGTTATTTTGTGTGTGTATCTCTCTTCCCAGTCAATCCTTGTTCTTCTTCTTCCCCTAAAAATGCAATCAAAACAGCAAACCTAAATTATATAAAAAAAATATCAATAATGTATAAATATTAATATAAAATTGGCATATGAGCAATTTGTTTTTAAATATAAGTAATTTTTTAAAAAAACTATCAATGATTATTACTTTTCATTCTATGTAATGTATATTGATCGCAATGATTTTTCTTTTCTTTTTTCTTAATTTGTAGCCCAAATAAAAATCAATACCTTCAGATTTTAACTTTTTTTTCCCTGCATAGAATTCTTTTTTCCAAGTAAAGGGTTAAAACTAATAAATTTTATTGGTTTTTGGGTCATTCTGGGATAATTTTTGAAAAAAAAAAATTAGGAAAATGTCAGTCTGGAAAGTTATTCCAAATCTAGGCAAGTGAAAGCGCTATTGGGGACAGTGCCTACAAAATTGACAGTGCCTATTATATATTTGGAATGAAGGCGTCGTCTGCCCCTTGCCCCCTCCCTTGTAATTGCAAATAATGCTCAAAGTACAACAAAATAAAACCATAAACCAACTATACAGCAAAAATTCAGCAAAAGAAAATAACAAAGTAGACTACCACCACCACTTTTGTTACTCTACAAATCATTCCACTACTTAGTAAAAGGCAAACCCGACCAATCTCCTCATAAGTCAAACCTGCAGAAAAAACACTTGCTAACAATTCAAACTCCTGAATCATTCCATTACTTACTTAGTAGCAGCATACGCAACCAATCGAATATCCCAATGCTACATAAATAATATTGAGTAAACAAACAAACTCTTTGAACTAATGCAGTAAATAGATGAGAATAAAAGTTGATTACATAAAGTGAATTAGAAAATACAATTATGTTTAGACGAAAAACATTAAAAAATAGGAAAGGTATAACCCTATCGCCTCCTAGTGTTGCGACGTAGACCCCTAGTAACCCTAAAGGCTATGGTATGCCAACCACGTTGTGCCGGTACTGCCTCTGGATCATCCTTCTGAATTGGAGATGCACTGAAATCTGGCGGAGGGACTGGTGTAGCCTGGGTGGGTCTCCTAACTTGTGACAACTGTGTCAATCCCTCACCCATGTCTTGATCCAAAGGTACTGGATCAGGTACTGGTCGCCTCTTATGTGGTGGTGGAGAAGGATGACGTGATGAAGAGCCTACCTCAGTGAATGGAGTGTGGTAGGATGGGAAGGAGGAAGTGCTATGCTGTCCCCTCACAACTGCAGATGTACCAGCAGATGATGATGGAGCGTGGTAGACAGAGTCGTATTGCTGTTGCTACTTGTACTCAGTCTGGTAATCTATAGCATCACCCTCATGAATTGTGTGTCGATGCTCAAGGTAGAGATAGTCAACAATGCCATGCTCATCGATTGTATTTATGGCGTCATCTGCGATGGAGTGAATTTCTGCAAGGTTAGTAGAAAACCGAATCCGTCTGAACTGATCTGCCTAGAAAGCAAGTGCAAACACTGGAGGTTATATTTGTAAATGTGTTTCGCTATAGAACAAGGAAATTACAAGGTATATAACTCAGCAATGCACCAACTCTAGCACCAGTGTGGCTGAGATATCGCTTAGTCACATGTCTAAACCAACGTATGTAGTATGGGTCGCCACCAAAGGGAAGCTCAACATCGACCAAGTGATTACACCTCTCATTCCACATTCCATGGTAGACAGCATGATGGACAACCCAATTAGTGTCAATCTGCCCCCCTAAGATCGATCTGATGCAAATCTGGCTCAGTGTTAACTATTTTCGGAACCCTCTGATAACCACCAAATTGCCGAATGACACGATTAGAAAAATACCACTCCACATAACAAAAGCAACTAAGGGGGATGCGGGCCGTCCACACATCTACACCACGTCGATAATATAGAGGCAGCCTAGTGATGATCTGGTCAGTATATGGCATCCAAACTACCTGTACCACAACAAAAAGGTCAATACTCAGAAAATTTTAAATATTTATGGAACTAAATGGATAAATGGATAGATAATGTACCTGTTCAGCTCCGATCATGTCGAATGCCTCTCTGTATGCTGAAATGACATGAGAAAGGTATAGGGTAGTATCCTGAACTATCTGCCATCGCACAGCAAGTGGTGCTCTATCATCCAAAGGTAGCCCAAAACGGGCACGAGGAGTAATAACAGGGAATCGATCCTAAGCCCATACCTATAGGAAGACAACGGTTTGGCCAATCACAGATGATCCAAAACGAGCACAAAAAGCAATGACAGGGAATCAATCCTATACCCATACCTGGAGAAGGACAACGGCTCCACCAATCTGCACAACATTCTCTGAAGAAGCACGGCACAGGTGACGGTACAACCAGCTAAGGCATGCACTACCCCAGCTATACTGCTTAGCCTGTGCAAAATCTACTAATAAAGACAAGAACATAGTATGCACCAATGAACCGAACTTATCTGCAAATATACAACCACCCATTAGCTGTAATAAATATGCACAAGCTTGCCTCCTGACCTGCTCCTCTGGTGCATAGTTTGGCAAATGTACGAAAATATTCCCGCAGCCAAGTAAGGTTGAAACGTCCTCCATGGGACGTACCCTCCTGCGGATAAGCACCCAACAACCTAACACACTCCGCCTGCCATCTGGTGGCTATGGATGTGGTATCGACAACAGAAAGGCCATCTATTGGTAGTCCTAGCTGCACCTCCACATCCTACAATGTAATGGTGAGCTCGCCTTGGGGCATATGGAATGTATGAGTCTCTAGCTGCCATCTCTCCACCAACGCTGAGATGACATGCCAGTCTAACTGAATGTATGGTAGACGTGCAAAGCCTAGGAACCCAACCAGGTCCAAGTAAGGCAGAAGACGCTCGTCAATGGTTCTTCCCATAATGTCATGTTTAGATGTTGGCTCTCTTCGTCTAACGACAAGGGTAGTGGCTGAGGCCTGAAAGGACAGAGTTAAGTGCTACTCGATATGTTATCAACGTGCACCAACGTGAAACCATAGAGTATATGTCAGACATCGTCCAACCACACAGCTGATGAACGATGTCTGCCCTGTTGGGTAAGCACCAACGGATTAGTGGGGCCTGGCTCCATGTACCCTGCATGTACAAAGGTGAATAAGAGAATTCTAAATGAAAAAGCATGAACAAATATGAAATAAGCATAGTAGGATAGCATGATGTCGCTCAACCACTTTTAACCACTAATATGCCAAACCTGGGGACATTCTACCTCGTTCTATTCGGGCAACTCCTCCTATTATCTCCAATCCATTTCCATCCTATATCGTTTCGTCCTTAGTTTTCCTTTTAGTCGTGCGATAGCGGGATCAGGGATGAGGCTGGGGAAGTTGTTTGGGCAAGGCCAATCATGATCATCACCAATTGGGAAGAAATGGGATTTGTAGCATTTAAGTTCATTGGTCCACATATATGGGGCTTGACAAATGAAGTGCAATCCACTTTTGAGAAACCTGCTACCGCCATAGCATGTGAGCATGGCAGTTGGTATATTTGCCACTTGTTGCATGAACAAGTTTATGTGGAAAAGTCCCCTTTATGAGTTATACTGCCACATTTTAGACGACCTTTCTCACGTCGAGTGCCCGTGCGAACCTCAAATAATCCCATACTTCTATTGAAACTAGTGACTTGATGCGGACTCACCCTCGCTGCCCATAAATCCATTTTCTTCTTTACATATTGTGTGAAGACCTCACCACCTTATATGGCTTTCCTTGCAACATCAAGCCTCTCTTCCCAGTATATCACACAGTTATAGAAGATTTTTTTTACCAGGCCCGCTACAGGTAAGCCCCTCACTCCCTTGATCACTGAAGTTATATGTCTCTGTCATATTAGTTGTCATGTACCCAAAATGATAACATCCATCAAATGCTAACATCCATGCCTCTTTGCATAAGAGTAGATTGTCATTTGCATCAGTCTGGTTGAACCATTCAACTGCTACTTCGTCAATGTTTTTTTCAAGCTCCACAGATTTTTCGAATTTATAGGGTTGTGCTTGAAAAGTAGCGTAAGTTACCAAGTTTTTGCATCCCTAATTCTTGTAAACTTTGTTGAAATTGCAAGCAATATGTCGAACACAAAATCGATGCACTGTAAAGGGAGGGTGCCACCCATTTGCCTGATCATCAACTGCCTCAATAATACTGGTCCCTCTATCTAAAATGAGACAAACAGTCTCCTCTTCCCTATGTCCTATGACCCCTCGCTTCTATTTCCTCAAAAACCATGACCATGCATCTTTTGACTCAGATGGTGCTAGACAAAATGATAAGGGTAATATGTGATTGTCTCCAACTTCACCACATGCCACGAGCAACACGTGCTTGTTCTTGCGATATATAAATGTATCATCCACATAAATAACTGGCCTACAATGCTTGAAGGCCTCTACACATGGCCCAAAGCTCTAGAATACCCACTTGAAATATGCTTCATCTGGTTGTGATGATCTTATCCAGCCCCATTCCACTATCGACCCTATATTAGTTGACTTGATTGCATATAATAACTTTAGGAGTTCATTGTAAGATTTCACCCAATCACCATAAACCATTGCAATTGCTTTTTTCTTACCTTGCCAAATTCTTCTATGGGAAACCATATACTCGTATACAGCCAAGCAATGAGACTTAAGCTCCTTTGCCTTACAGTCTGGATTTTTCCGAACAAAGCTGATAAATTCTCGAGCTAAAATGTTTGAGTCTATTTGTGAATGGTCCTGCCCGAGTAAAGGATTAGTGCAAGAATGGGGACCATCGAGCTTGGTGATTGCAAACAATCCTTCTAGTTTTTCAAACAAGCTCGTATCCGCCATGACCAACCTTGATCACTTTTGGTGCAATGAGCAGTCCATAGAGTTTTCTTCGATTCGTAAACACGGAAGTTGCATTATCTTCTTATGTGAAAAGATTTTACAGCTTCAATTAGGTCATCCTTTGTCTTGAACATCATTCCCTTCACTAATTCTCGATTGTCATAGAGATTAGTAGACATAGCATCCATTTCATCTTCAAATGTCACATGCCCATCACCACCTCCACCTAGATTAAAATAAGGAATTGTATCTCTAACCGATGCCTGACTTGACATTACATCACATGGCCTTAAGCTAGGTGAGACATCCGAAGTTCTAATATTACCTCTTTGAACCTCTTCTTCCACAGCATTATCATTCTCTTCATCCACCTCATCTTCTATCGTATCACCATTTTCATCTACATCATAGTAACCATCGAAAAATTCATCTTCTAACTCGGTTGCAAACACCAGTGCCACTTCCTCTACAACTCTATTCTCGAACTCTGACATTTTCTCATCCGCTGGCATTGGATAATATTGTTCACAATACATAGGTGAAACTAGCACCATAGCTTCATTCTGGAAAGGAACATTTGAACATTAACCATGCTGAAATTGATGCACGCCTGACATGGTAGCCTGTTGTTCGTTCATTTAATCTCCACCACCAGCACTATTTGGAGGTGTGACCGCCCAATCACTAACTTTCATAAATATTTCTTGAATTAACCTAGCACCCAACTCAGTAGCAAGTGAAATCAGATCTTCAAGACTATCATCATCTACAATTGGCATTAACATGTAAACAATCCCATGACTCATATAATGTGCATGCCTATGTATTATCTCCACTTCGCTATTACCAAGATCTGCACCAATCTTCCCACATATAATTTCCTTGAACTTTTCAAAACTGACATCCATCTTAACCTTCACTTTTCCAATGGGAGGCTTATCATATTGTGGCCCACAACATCCATCTACTATGTTCCCATGTGCATAAACAATACGCCTTACGTAGCTAGCCATTCCAAACCTATTGACAACAAATTAAAATGTTACATCTCTTTTCTTACAATTTCAATTATGACAACATCTTCAATTTCTTCAACATGTAAAACAACGTTCACTCAAATTCCATTAAACATCCCTATCAACAAACACACGGCTTAAAACTGATTGTGGCATTTCACTAAATACCTTTTAATCATTAATATTGTTTTATGACATACTTCATTCATGAACATGCACTCCACTCTATATTCCTACAACACCTTACAACTCAAAACCAACATCTACGACATATTAAATCGGACAAAATCACACTTTCACTGCCTCATATTACATTAAATATAAAAATCTACAACTTTGAACCATTTAGGCATTTCACTGAACACCTTCTGCACATGGAAACAATCTCGATGTCACCGTCATAGATCTACAAATGCAGTATCCTACCACTCACCAACATTCCACACACTACTTCTACAACACTGCACAACTCAAAATCAACAGCTACAACACATTGATTCACTCAAAATCACAAATTTCCTCAATTTCTCCATTTCTAATCATTTTTCCTCAAAAATTGCATAATAATGTAATAAACATTGCAAAAAAACCAAACAAAACACCTTACCTGAATTTGGACGGTGGAAAATCTTCGCTAGAGATGAACACGGATTGCCGAAGCAACTCCTAGAAGCCTCTTGTTCTCTCCTTTTTTTTTTTTTTTTGTGTGTGTGTTTGAGAGCATTTGCTCTAGGCTGGGGAATTGGGGGGAGGGGGGTGTTATATCATCAGTGAAGGCGCTGTCCGAGACCCGCCTTCACGCTAAATCCCCCGACGGCGCCTTCAAGCCAGAACCCCCTCAATCCACTTTTGGTATAATTTCCCAAATGTGCCTCTTCTCGTACTTTCTTCCACAAACAACACCAGATCAACCCAAAAACCAAAGTTTCTTTTTCCCCTCTTTTTTCCTCTCAAGAGGCAAAAAATAAAATAAAAGAGGCATCACATGAGATTTGACCAGGCTGGAGTAGGGACAATCTAACATGGAAGACGTTGAACTTTGCTTTTACCATGAAATCAAAGTTAAACATACCATGAAATCGGAAGCTTTTCAAATTTCACTGGCGACATTACAATAACAAAAAGTACCTATTTTCTCTTTCTTCACTATGACTCGAAAAGATTGTTCCTTTTCATCTATGTATGTATGGAAACCAACTTTTATTATGTCTCTCATCCATTTCATTGATTTAATTGCATTTTGTAGTGTGAATAATATAAGTTATGACGGCTAGTGATCGACGTTCTGGATAGTGTGGGGGAGTTTGGTGGTCAAGCCAAGTTTGGTTTGATCTCATTGGTTTAGAGGGTTGATTCAGTGAGTTTGTCTTAGTGATCATGGGTGTGATGATGGGGTGAGTGAATCTATTTGTCAAGTTCGATCGGACTGTAACCTGCATTCAACATTAGTGGTGAGCTGCGGTTGACAAATGATGATTTTGTATTGGTTTAGATTCAATTAAACTTTTATTGGGTTTGGTTTTATTTATTTTTAATGGTAAAAGAGGAAGAGGAAGAAGGAAATAGTGAAGAACAAAAATTTGCTTATGTGAAAGAGAAAAAATTATATTTTTAATAGTGATTACTTGCTACATCAGCATTTCGCCGAACTTTTGGTGGACTTCCAACTAAAAATACCATAAGTGCAAGGTTTAAAAAATTTAGGTAGTTTTGTGGGCCAAAGTTTTGTTTAGGTACAAAACTACTGTATTAAAAAGTTCATGTACCATCAAAGAAATTAACCTCCTAAAATTCCCATTTACTTTTTTGTTGGACTAATCTAAGAGGTGATTTTTTATGAGTCTAATTTCAAAACAAGAAAAGTCTATTTGGAAAGAGTGGAGCAGTTACATAATGAGAAAAAAAGCTAATTAAATAATACTATACCATACTTGTTATTAGAGGTTAGTAAAGTGGGTAAAGGCCAATTCGGTCCGCTTTTAAACGAACTAGATTTTCTTGGCCCTAACTCGAACCCGACTCTCATTAGCCTGCAGGTTAAACAGGTCGGCCCGCGGACCAAAATTATTTCTTTTTTATTTTTAATTTTTATTTTTTAATGTTAGTTTAGGTAAAAATTAAAATATTTATATACTTTAAGGTTGTATATATATATATATATACACACACACATATCAATGACTAATTTTATAGCTATTTTGATTACTTATATATAAAAACAAGTTTTTAAAATAATTTATTAGATATCGTATTATGTGTAAATCAATAAACATGTATTTTGAAAATTGTTATAATACTTGTGGTTCATATATCAATCTATTTTTTTTCATAACATACATAAATAATAATCAATATGTTATTACATTATTCTTGTTTTTAAATTTCTTTTTTTTTTTCCAACGGGTTAAATGGGCCGGGCCGATTCAGCCCGCTTTTAAATGGGACAAAATTTTTTTATCGCGATATACTTTTTTGAGAAGATTGATGGATCAACCCATGGGCCATGATCCATACATGCAGCTCTAATTGTTATGTATATATCTATATATATAATACAAATACTAATAAAATTTCGAGATATATATATATATATATATATATAAGAGGATTAATTATAAATAAACAACTTGTGTTTTACTACTTTTACAATTAACTAACTTCAATTTTTTTTTAATAAAAACATTATCCGGCATAACATTTACTATCTACCATAAAAAATCAGTTAATAATTGGCTCGTGTCAGCTTGACAAATTAAAAAAAAAAAAAATCTGAGTAAAATCATCGTTTTTCTCTCTCTCTCTCGTTTTTCTCTCTTTCCTCTCTCTAACCTTTTGTCTCCTTCCCGAAATTGAAACCCAAAAAACTCGGAAATTGAGAATAGTCACGGCCACCCTTCAAAACCCATTGCAGCCCCCGTGCCAAACTCCACCGAAAAACCTATTCACTTAACAAACCATAGCCAATCTCCACCGATCACAAAACGAACATCACAGTCAAACCTTGACGAAGCCATGAATAGACTTACATTAGACGCACATGAGTTCTTGAGTGAGAGGCTCGTGTGGTTTGTGAATTCGATCGAGGTGGGGTTGAGCCGGTGGTTGAAAGTTGGGTTTTCGCCTATGGTGGTCAAAGGTTATGTCTTGGTTACGGAGATGGTTTGACGGTAGTGAATGGATTTGGTGTTAAGTCTGGTTTGGGTTTTGATGCGAGTCGACTCAGTGAGTTTGTGGTTTGAGTTGGTGGAGATGGGTTGGCGAATTCTGTTGTGATGTTCCTGTAACGACTCGGTGACCAGCTGTGAATCGGTGAAAATGGTGATCAATGTATAGTAGATGAAGGAAATGGGTTTGTTGTTTTAGCAAATTGGTTTGCGGTGGTGAAGATATGGTTTTCAGAGAGAAAAAGATGCCGAGAGAGAGACACACACTGAAGCCGGGTTACGTGGTAGAGGAGGAACGAACGTGGCCGACAGTCAATGTAACTAGTTAAGTTACTTGTCCGAAATAAAATAGATCGGGCCTGGTGTATGGGCTATCTTAAAATGGAGCAGGTTCAATTCAATTAGGCCATGGGCTTTTTGGATGGCCAGCAGTACCTTATTTTATTTTGTTTTACAGTTACAATTGTTATAGAAAATTTTTTCTGTTATAACTAATTGTTGAGGTGGCCAATTTGGCACATGGCCTCATTTGATTGTAACAAAATAGATACATTATATATTCTGATGTAATACCAAAAAAAGAGGATATAAAAAAACACCAAAAATATTTGCTCCAATTGATGGTTGGATTCGACCAACATGAGGCTTGAATCCAAGCCATTGTCAATTGCATTTGTTACTTATTCAGCTTCCTTTCTGTCCACCGTGCTTCAAGTGGTATCAGAGCAGGAAGTGCTTATGGTAGAAGGAACCCGTGAGTTCAAACGGGTGGAAGAGGCACTAAGAAACCTGATGAAAGAGAGAGCGAGAAGCAAGATAATTGGATTAAATTGTTTTCGGAGACTCTACAGAAACAACAATTAGTCATTGATTCACAAACACAATCAATTGATGAAATTAAACAGCAGTTGAAGGGAAAGACCGCATCGGATGAGTTTAGTGCTAGTGTGGGAAAAGATCGGAATACATCTAATCCTAATGTAGTTGGAGATTCTGTTGCTAAGGGAAATGGAGGTGTAGGTGTGACTTCAGGAACTAGCACAATCGGAGGGTATCAATAACCAGTACATAGCACTAAGATTGAGTTTCCAACATTCAATGGTGATGGGCTTAAGACTTGGATCGCCAAGGTTGAGCAATTCTTTTTGCTCGATGACACTCCAGAGCATTTGAAGATTGGAGTTGCTATAATGCACCTGGAGGAGAAGCCTTATGAATGGTATTCATCCTTCTCTAAGCTGAGATCGAAATCCACACCACTCACCTGGGAGGAATTGACCAAGGCTTTGCAAGCTCGGTTTAATGAGCGTGCGTATGAAGATCCCATGGCAGAACTTAAAGAGCTACAACAAACGGAAGCATTACAAGACTATATTAACCAGTTCACTCACCTATCAGCTCAAAATGACCTTACTGAACCACAATTTGTGAGCTGTTTTCTCAGTGAATTAAAACCAGAGATCTAATTCCCTATACTTATGTTCCAGCCCAACTCTCTAACTCAAGCATATACCTTAGTTATAAACTACAGGATGCTACCCTTACTTCATCCAAAAACACACCTAGACTTAATCGAAACACTTCCTCCCATAACACTACTTAGCCTTACCCAAAATACTCCACCACCACCTATGCCACCATTAACCAAAACACTAAAGCAAACACTTCCATCCTTAACCCAAACAACCAAAATTCTCGAGCCTTGGCCCAAAACACCACTAGAAACACAAGAAGGTTGACTCCTGAAGAGTTGGAAGAAAAGCATAGAAAAAAACAATGCTTTTGGTGTGATGAGCCTTTTGGTCCTGGTCATAGGTGCAAAAACAGGAGACTTAATATGTTGATTGTACCTTTTGAAGATGAAACAGGGGATGAGGTTGATGAAGATGTTGGTGACATAGAATTGAATATGGCTAATTTGTCATTATGTGCAGTGGATGGGGAAGGTAAAACAGATAGTACCATAAGGGTGCAAGGTTTCCATAAAAGGCGAAAGTTGAGTATCTTAATTGATTATGGAAGTTCTTCCAATTTTATTGATGAACGGTTGATTAAGGGGTTTAACTATTCTTTGATACAAATTAATCCTATAGCCGTTGCTCTAGCTAATGGAGCTACGATATAGAGTAAAGCTGCGGTTGAAGGCTTTAGATGGAGTATGTAGGGTATTGAGTTCCAAACCAAATTTTTCGTTTTACCATTGTCTTCCTATGACGTGATCTTAAGAACCCCTTTGTTGGAACAGTTGGGAACCATTCATTGGAATTTTAAACTGAAGAAGATGGACTTTCAATGGCAAGGAGTTTGGCATTCCTTAATTGGAGAACAAGAAGGATTACATCTTGTTACTAGTAAGCATTTATCTAAAGTGCTTCTAAATTCCAATTTTTCTGATAATGTACAATGCTGCGTTATAATTGGTGATAGTAAAAATGAAAAAGAAGCCTCTGAGGTGTTATGTCCTGAACTAATTGACTTGTTACAAGAATTTAACACACTATTTGAAGAGCCAAGTACTCTACCACCAAGTAGGTCTAGTGATCACAAGATCCACTTACAAGATAGGACTGAACCAGTTAATATAAGACCTTATTGGTATTCTGGGGTTCAAAAATCTATCCTTGAGGAAATGATTAGAGAAATGATGCTTAGTGGAGTTATTAGACTTAGTCACAGCCCCTTCGCATCTCCCGTGGTCTTAGTGAAAAAGAAAGATGGATCATGGAGAATGTGTGTTGACTATAGGGAGCTCAATAGGCAAACTATTAAGGATAGGTTTCCTATCCCTATTGTGGAAGATCTGTTTGATGAACTCAATGGAGCAAGTTATTTTAGTAAATTGGATTTAAGATCCGGCTATCACCAAATCCTGATGCATCCATCAGATATTTATAAAACAGTATTTAAAACCCATGATGGACACTATGAATTCACAGTGATGCCATTTGGGTTAACCAATGCTCCATCCACCTTCCAAGGAGTGATGAATGACATTTTTAAGCCCCTCCTACAGAAGTTTGTATTGGTATTTTTTGAAGATATTTTGGTTTATAGTGAAACCATGAAATTACATGTCCAACATTTGCGTATTGTGTTTGAGATATTGAAGAAGGAGCAGTTTTTCTCAAAAAGAAGTAAATGCACTTTTGGATCTACTCAAATCAAGTATGGGGCTGAACCTAAAAATGTTAGGCAATTAAGAGGATTCCTAGGATTGGCTGGGCACTATCGACGCTTCATCAAGGGTTTTAGCACTATTGCAAGACCTTTGACCCAACTGCTAAGGAAAGATGCGTTTCAGTGGAACCCTATGGCTTCTAAAGCCTTACAGGATTTGAAGAATGCTTTAGTGCAGTCCCCTATCCTTAAGTTGCCAGATTTTTCAAACACATTTGTGGTAGATACCGATGCTTGTGGTGAGGGAATTGGTGCAGTACTTATGCAAGATGGGCATCCTATTGCTTACATAAGCAAGGTCTAGCTCCTAGACATTGTGGACTAACAATTTATGAAAAGGAATTAATGGCATTAGTGTATGCCATTGATAAATGGCGACACTACTTATTGGGAAAGCATTTCATCATTCATACTGACCATCAAAGTTTGAAATACTTGCTAGAACAAAGGATAATAACTCCAACACAACAGAAGTAGCTAACTAAATTGATGGGATTGGATTACTCTATAGAATTCAAGAGTGGCAAATTGAACATTGCGGCAGATTGTTTATCCAGGAGGAATAATCATCAGCTTAATAACCTGATCACCACCATGACAGTACCTGAGCTAATGACTGAAGTAAGGCTAAGTTGGACTCTACCAGGAGGTTTGGTTACTGTGATTGAAAAGCTGGAGGCAGGAAACTCAGTTAAACATTTCTCCTATGAAGATTTGATTCTAAGACAAAAGAAAAAGGTTGTCATTGGACCATCTAATGCATTGAAGACTAAGATTTTACACATGTATCATGATGGATCAGTAGGAGGACACTCTGCGGATGATGCAACTTATAGGCGTATTTCCTCCATCTTTTATTGGCTTAAGTTGGAAAAAGATGTAAGGCGGTTTGTAAGGGAATGTGGAATTTGTCAGCGGTACAAGTATGAGAATGTGGCTTCTCCAGGACTTTTACAACCATTAAGCATTCCAACTGAATGTTCGAAGGAAATTAGCTTAGACTTTGTGGAAGGTCTACCTAAATCGAATGGCAAGGATGTGATCTTAGTGGTTGTGGAAAGGTTAAGCAAATATAGCCACTTCTTGGCTTTGACTCATCCTTATTTAGCTGCACAATTAGCCCAAGTGTTCTTAGACAATGCCTATAAACTTCATGGGCTACCTGAAAGTATTACCAGTGATCGAGATCCTCTTTTCATTAGCACTTTTTGGCAGGAGTTTTTCAAATTACAGGGGGTCGCTTTGAACCTTTCCACTACCTATCACTCTCAATCTAACGGGCAGACAAAGGTGGTAAACAAATGCTTAGAGACTTATTTGCGATGCATGACAAGTGAATATCCTAAACGTTGGGGATACTATCTACCTATTGCCTAATGGTGGTATAACACGAACTTCCATTCGAGTTCAAAAAAAACACCATTTCAGATTCTCTACGGGTATGAACAACCAATACACCTACCCTATATACCTGGGGATTCCAGGAATGCTACGGTAGACCATGTTTTGACCAACAGGGAGGACATGCTGCGAATGTTGAAGTTTCATCTGAAGAGGGCTCAGAATCGAATGAAAACCCTAGCGGATTGAAAAGGACTGAAAGAAGCTTTCAAATAGGGGATCTAGTTCTGCTAAAACTACAGCCCTATCGACAGGGCTCCTTGAAATCAACTAGGGTTCAGAAACTCAGTCCTAAGTATTATGGACCTTTCAAGATCACTCAATGCATTGGAAAGGCAGCTTATAAATTAGACTTACTTGCTGAATCGATGATACACCCAACTTTCCATGTATCGCAATTGAAGAAATTCCACGGTCCATGATCAGATCTATCATCTAAGCTACCTGTTTCAACATCAGACACAGCATTAGAACCAGCAGCAATTCTGGATCGAAAAATAACTAAACATGGAATAGGAGCTGAGACCATGCTACTTATCTTGTGGAAAGGATTATCACCAGCTGAGGCTACCTAAAGGAGAAGGGAATGAAGTCAGGTTACGTGGTAGAGGAGGAACTGATGAATGTGGCTGACAGTCAATGTAACTAGTTAAGTTACTTGTCTGAAATAAAATGGATCGGGCCTAGTATATTGGGCTATCTTAAAATGGAGCAGGTTCAATTCAATTAGGCCATGGGCTTTTTGGATGGCCAGCAGTATCTTATTTTATTTTGTTTCACAGTTACAATTGTTATAGAATATTTTCTGTTATAACTAATTGCTGAGGTGGCCAATTTGGCACATGGCTTCATTTGATTATAACAGAATAGATACATTATATATTATGATGTAATACCAAAAAAAGAGGATATCAGAAAACACCAAGAATATTTCCTCCAATTGCTGGTTGTATTCGACCAACATGAGGCTTGAATCCGAGCCATTGTCATTTGCATTTGTTACTTATTCAGCTTCCTTTCTGTCCACCGTGCTTCACACACACCCTACAACCACCCCCACCCCCCTTATGGAAGCTGTCAAGCTGCTGAAGGAAACATTTCAAAACTTACCACCATTAAAAATCCCCCCATAAGGGAATTCATTTTGCGATCTGATGCGACTATGAAAGACTAAATCAAATTTACAATTTATGGTTTAAAAGAATTCATGAACCAAATTGTTTTTGCTCTTTTTCTTATTTTTCTATTTTTCTATTTCTACTAATATTTTCTCTTGTTGTATTTGATTAGGATTGCTTCTTTGAACAAAGACTCTCTTGCTAATGGACGATTTTATTCTTTTTTTTTTGTCAAGCTGACACGTGGCAATTAACAGCATAGGTGATGATTACTTTAGTATTATCTTTTTCTTATATCATACATGTTAAAACCTTATTAGCATTTATATTTTATGTGTATTAATTTATTTTTTATTTGTACTGAGGTCCTCTTCCCTATTCATCATGACGAGTCTCCGGCTGGCGACAGGTGGTTGGACATTTTATTCTCTCTCGGTAAACATGGTTGTATAAAATGTGAACTCCTAGCTCCTATAGCCATCGATTACACTGGATTGACTTTAATAAGTCCAAGTCCTCTAATAAAGCCATCATTTTAATTAATAATGCTTCTGCTGTAATTGTTACCTTCGATGTTTCAAGGATGTAGACGATGACTTGGACCTGAGAGTGCCGTGATCTTCCCTTCATATGTGTGTATACGTTTGTGTGTGTGTGTGTATATATAACGCTATTTATAATGAACACGACTTTTCCATAAGCCAGATAACTAATGGTGTAACTTTTGTATAACCCTTCGCTGCTATGCAGTTATACTTTTGATTAAACTACAATAGGTGGATGAATAAATTGAGAAAGGATTAAATGACGGGGACTATTAAGTTGTAATATATTATATTGAAGTTTAATCTTATATTTATTTTTAGTACAGATGAAATTTTGGAATCTTCAATTTAACTAATAAATTATACAACATGACGGGATATTCGAGAAGCTAGTTATGTATGCAGATAAATTTTAATTGAAGCCAATGGCCTTGTAACTTAGTGGTATCCGGTCCACGTCTTCATCCTTGGGATACAGAGTTTGATTCCCTGTATTAGCGCATTGTAATGGCCTTATGCGGTAGCATTATAATAACCCTAGTAGCCTACCGAAAAATAACTATCCAATTTTTAATTTAGATATGGATATAGTCATTAACTTTTAAATGTTACAAATAATTTCCTAAACTTTAATAAATTAGAAAAATAAATGACATTTGATTTCTTCATTGGAAAAAAAAAAAAAACACTAAAATCAAAGTTTAAATAGTGTTAAAGCATATCTCACTAACTTTGAGTATATTTTTACAAAAAAGTAAAAGTTTAGGAAGTCATGTTTAACTTTTAGGGATTATTTACTAATTTATCAAAATCCAAAGGAGTAATACATAGCATTTGAAAGTTTAAATCATGTATTCATACATAAGTTAAAGCTTAAGGAGGTCATTTGTATTTTTTCCCCTTCTTTGTTTCCAAGGAAAAAAAAAGAGTAAAACATGTAAGATTGTTTTTTCCATATTTATTACTCATTTTTATTAACTATATTTGATCTAATAAATTTCAAAATTTTTTAATTAATGCTAAATATTCTTTGTAGTGTTTTAAATGGAAATGATGTAGTATTCCTGAATTAGCATTTATATATTTAATAATTTAAGAAAATATAGAGCATGTATAATACTTCCTTAATATATATTTAAAGATTGTAACTATGGATGTATGGATTTGAATGGAGTAGTTATATGCGTGTTACTTGAGTATTGAATTATATGTGACCTAAAAGAAGTGACTTAAAATAACATGAAAAGAAGTGATTGAGGAAAGTAGATAGAAAAAAGGAGTAGGTAATATCAATTGGATTAAACACATTTGCGATATGTGAATGAGTTATTAAGCATCAAATTCCACTTGTAATGATGAATAGGATCTATTTTTCACTATAAATAAACTTTTTATCATTTAAGATAGAATTTAGCTGCATAATAGTGTTGTCAAGCCTATTGGTAGTAGATTTTGGGGGAAAAAAAACTTATTGGGTCAAACCCCAATAGGGCAATGGGCCCTAGATCCATTTTTGCCAGAGAGCCCAAGCCCTTGAGGCCCCTAAAGCAAGCTATGTCCAAGCAATGGCGTAGCACTCCCCAGTGAATCTAATCGTCTGGGCATCAAACATCTATAACCTGAGCCTCAACCCCACACATGGAGGTTAAAGTTGGTAGGGTCATATTAGTCTCAACCTCCAATTTCATTGAGGGTCCCACAACGACTTAACATTTAAATCTCCTTAACAATTCGTGCCTCGTCTGGCTACTCATTGTACCCAGCATATCCGCTATAGTACTAGTGCGAGCATAATCTACCCCAAACATTATATTGCACTCTGCGAGTCAAGCCATCTAGCAGCCTAATGGGGGCTAGCCATGTGTAAAGTATGTCCCTTTATCCCCTTTGGAGTCTCCTATGACCTCTTTCACATAAGGAATCTGTAAGCCCCAGAAAATTTCAGTAAATAATTTCAAGATGAACTCAAAAACAAACCCTAAAAATCATTCCAAATTAAAACCGAATCTCAACTAGTCCTAAATCACGAATGAATTAGGAAACTTCTTAATCTTGAGAAAATGAAAACCCTTAAAAACAAAATAAGAAATCAACAGTCTTCAAATTCAAAACCACGTACGAAAAATTCCATATTTAAACTCCAACTTATAAAAACGGATAATATGTACTAAAAATAATATACGCAGTAAGATTAAACTTCAATACACGGTATTACAGCTAATTAAAAATTGCTCTCTGTCGGTACCATTTAAACTATTCATAGACCATGGGGATTAACTTTCTGCCCGGGGCAAGGGGGAAGTATTTTACGTGAAACAAAGGTAAAATTGAAAGTCCCATGAAATTAGTCTACGTCAACGCTGGCCCGTGAGTCGTCAATAAAAGGATAATATTGGATGGATTAAACTACCAATAATGCAACGCATTGTGCGGGGAAGGAAAAAGTTTTAAGTGTGAAAAGTTCAACTCCTGGAAAATGCATCATTAATTATTCAGAGTCAAGCACGGCGACTCAATATATCATTACAGCATCAGCATCAGCAGCGCCCGCTCCCAGACGGTATTACATAAGACGAAAGACCTCTCATTTGGTCCTTCGCAAAAATTGGGGTTCTCTCGCAACTACCCCTAAAGCTGGTATAGTATTCTTTTTTATTTTTTTTGAAGATATAATGTGTATAAATTTTATTATGTATATCTCTTAAATAAAATAACTAAATATTAATGATTACTTTTTAAAGATTTTTAAGAATAAAGTTAAAAGTTTCTTAAAATGAGAGTTCATAACTCAAAAGAGTATCCTTAGGAGTGTGAATGCTCTTGTAGTTATAGAGATAAGCAGATAGGTTGCTAGTTAACAAATTTACTAACTTATTATCTAATCTGACTATAAGGTCCATGAACTTTTATAAATTATGACACTTTAAAATATTAATTTTCTATTAAAAACACAATAATATTATAATATATATCATGTTCGTTAAAGTAATTTTGGATAACTTTGAAGTATATTTTTATATTGAGTCAAAGTTTACATGGTTTTTTACATATATTTGATGTTATTAGCGAATTTACAGGATTTAGGGTATTTAAAAACAGTATAAAATTAGAAAATACATTCACAAAAAGATCAAAGTTGAAAATGTTATTTTTACTTTTTACTCAAGCTCGATACAAAGAAAAAGCGACGTCAAAAAAAAAAAAAAAAGGAAAAAATTATAAAGTTGAGAAGAAATTTTCGATTGCTTTATATTCCAATGGTAGACGATGGAAAAAAAAAATAAAGTTATTAAAAAATTGGAATCTTTTTATAATAGTATTCAATCGTACTCTTCACCTCTAAATCAAATTCTTATAACAATGTTTCTTTATATCATTTCATGGGGACTTATTTATGACATAACAGGGGCACTGATGCTCCGTATAGTTGTGCAAATTACTTGCTTGAATTTTGATTTTGGCGTTGAAATATCTCTAAATATAAAGTACTCTAAACACCTCTTATACTCTTATGAATTGATAAATGATAATACTATATGTGGAATGAAAGAAAAAAAAATTGAGGAGAAAAAATTGGAAGGAAAGTAGGAAACACATAGAAAAAAATTTTACTAGGGATCACACTTCTTTCCGGTTTAGACTTAAATTTATGAATTATTGAATTTCTACTTATAGCATCATTTTTTAAATTTCTAGTATATTTCTTAGGATAATATAGTAATTAAATAGTTTTAAGTAATTTTAACATTATTTTGAGAAGTAATTTTACCATATTCATTCATTCCTTCCTTTATATGCTTTATATCCAAACAAGAAAATCCACTAATTTATTCTTTCTATTTTATTTCTTTCTTATTCTTTCCCCCGATTTTCTTTCTTGTCAAGATTTAGATTTAATTACCAAGTCACTTAAGTATACACATAGAAGTATAATTTGATTAAATAAATTCCCTTTCTAATGTCTTATTTATTTTATAGATATATTACTATGTCTTTGAATCATCAAAATAATTAATTACGGTTCGTTATTATAAATTTTTTAATAAATAAAATGAATTTTTAGAGTGTTATCTCATAATCTTTTGATTTTTTTTGTATTTTTATACAATTTATGCAATGTTTTTAGTTTCTTTCCTCGTTTACCGATCTTGCATGTAATTAACTTCAACTATGTTGTTCATTTTCTTATTTAATGTTTACACTCGCAACGTGCTGTGTCGTCTGCTAGTATGCTTTATATACAAAATGAAATAGCCATGAATTTCCCAATTTATATTTTATAAATGCATTATTGAAATTATATATGATTTTTTGAAATAATCTAAATTATTCAATAACTAAAATTGCATGTGAATACAATATTAGTATTAGATATTAAGTTTGAAGTAATTTTGATTCATGAAAATGAATGTGTAGAAATAGGTTTGATATATTATGTTTATTAATGTAAATTATTGATGTATATGAATATGTGTAATGAAATTAATGTTATTGTTTTATGTATATTACTGTGTGTATAATGTAATTAATGTTTGTGTCTTTTATGAATTAATATGTATATGTTATGTTTAGAAGTATCAAAACAACTTTTGAATTGCTTAAGAATTTGTTAATAGATTTTTACAAAAATTAAGCCTATTTTTCAAGCTCAAATTCAACCCAAATGACCTTCAAATTAAGCCTCAGTCAATTATACCCCTAAAGTCAAACTTTGGATAATTACAAGCCTCAAATTTGATTAATCAGAGCCACTTTTGGCAGCCCTTAATTTTCATACGAATTTCCCTCTTTTCTCTCCTTTCTCTTTTCCGTTTTCTTCAAACCTTAAGCCCTAAACCAAAAACCAATATCAAGCTTTTGGAATAAAAAATCTCACCAAGCTAAAGTCTCTTCATGTAAGTTAATGCAAATATAATCTCTTTCTTTTATTTCCTTTCTTGTATTTTAGATGTAAAACCTATGGTAGGATGAGTTAATGTTATTTGAGTTGATTGATTTTATGCATTGATATATGTTAGGTTGAGTTTTGTTATTGTGTGAACTTGGTTAAGTGTTAGGGAAGTTGTAAGAAGTATTGGTTAGTAGTGAAAATAAGTTGAGTAGTTGAAGTGTGAATTTGTGTATATTGTAGTTGAATGATTGATGGATTAAGAGGAGTTAATGCTTTGTTGAATGGTGTTAAGAACATATAAAAAGTTTTGGGAAAATTAGGATGAGTTTAAAGAAGGTTTGAAAGTGTAAATTTTACAAAAATTTTGTAAAGAAAACAAAGAAAGTGAAACATTTTCGAATAGGTCTATTTTTTAGAGTACACTAGCATCGGTGTAGAGGCGGTGTTGAATGTGACAAGAACTGATTTTTTAAAGCCGCTTAAAACGCCGCCGACTTTTGTAAGGAAAATTGGCCAGTGTTGATTTTTCAAAGCGTACACCAATCATTAGGGTTCCAACACCGCTAGCTTAGAGGCAGCGTGGAATACAAAAAATCAACATTTTTAACACCGGGCTTAAAGCTGGCGGCGTGGCATCCCACGTTGTCGGCATACATGGAAACGCTGCCGATGTTGGGGGTATCCACGAGTGTGGACCGACCCCGTGGAAATCTTGGAATTTTTTTGAAAATTGACGTTGCAGTCTATACCAGCTCAAAGTTGCCGGGGTAGACTAAAGGCTGCCGACGTATTTTTGAACGCTGCCAGTGATGGCAAGCATTGAGTTTTAGTACATACTGCACCGGTTCAACGCCACCTGTGTTGAAAGCCGGCGTGTCCCTTGCAGTTTTTATTTTCAAGAACTTTCTCCAATATTTCCTAAAGCTTAATCTATGATCAATTGAATATTTGTTGTATATTGTATGATATTTAGATGTTATGTTATGACTTTGTAATAATTTAATTGAATTTCTTTGAATGGTTATGTATGAGATTAGTTAATATTGAGCTTGAACTAAGTGTGAAATTATGATAATTTGATTAAACAGTTATTGACCTTCGCTCGACTACCCCCATTAATTCCCGAGCTAGTACAGGTACGTGGTAACTTGGTTGTTTCTTTGCTAGGATAAGCATTATTTAAGTTACTCTAAATTAAGAAATTTAATAATTGTTTTTTGAGTGTCTTTTATACCATTGAATCTGGTTCGGAGACCGGTAACCCTGCTTAGATTGGGGGCATGGTAGTTTTAGGCGCTTAAACCACCATTGTCATTTTGATATGACTTTCATAAGTGGTTTAGCAGGTAATCGATGAGGAATTTGGTATCGGCATAACATTTGTTTATTCTTAAAAGGATGTAATATAATTTGATTCAATGTTTATGGGAACACTTGAATTAGGTGATATTATGGATTGAGTTAAGTAAAGTAAACAAACGGCTAGAAACCCCAGATGAAATTACTTAATCGTTATGGATAAATTTATCTAGGATGGTATGAGTATCCGAGCTACTTATATCAACCCCCTAAGAGTCGTGATGGTTACTCAGGCTCCCCCAAAATTCCCTGTTGCCTAGAGTTTGAATACTCTCATGATGTATGACTAACTAAAGATTGAATAATAAATAATTGGTTGTTGCATTTTGCATTTAGCTTAAGCATGTGTGAATCACTTTGCATTTGTATTCATTGTTTGTGTACTGAGCCTTTGGCTCATATTTTAACCATTTCAAGTGATGAATCTGACGCGTTTTATACGAATATGAGGTATGGAACCGATTTCGAGGATTTTCTTGATGATTTGGAGAACTAGAGAAGACCTTGGACTTGATGGAATCCACATTTTGTAATAGACTAGTTACGATAGCTTTTGCGGTTGTATTTAAAGTTCTAGTTGGATTATATTTATAATTTTGTGAAGGCTTGTAAGAAGTCTTTAGTTGTAATATATATATGTACTTATCTATGTATGACCTAGGTTATTTCTCTTGTGAAATATGTTGAAGGTGTAGTTATGTTTTGCTAAAACTTTTGAAAAACTATGGTTTCAATTATGTTAATTATATGGAATTAGACAAATAATTCCTCAAACACTTCTTTTTGGACAATCTTACATATAATCCTACATGTTATATGTGGTTGGGGAACTATTATTGCCTATTTTAATTATAGGGGTGATAGCGGGTCCTTACAGTTGGTATCGGAGCCAGGTTTGATTAATTGTTTGTCTAACTATAATAGTTTGTTTGAGACTTGACCTAGACACAAATAAGTAGTATAGAAAAGAGTTAAGTTTATTCAAATAGTTGTGTATATTTGCATTCTTGCTTGCTTCCTATGGTCGTTATTTGTTTGATTACTTGCTAAATTGCTTGTTGTCATTTGTAAATATGAATGTTACTATAATAAGCTTTGTATGCGATTTGAGATTTGTATATATGTGTGTGTTGAATGTATTGTATGAAATTGTTAAGATGGATAGGTTAAAGAGATCTACAAGGCAACATTTTGATAGGAAAAGTATGCTGCCACCACTACCACCATAGTCATCATCTACATTTGCTCCCACTTCATCTTCTACATCAAGTTGTGAGTCTACTCCATCTCCTGCATCGGCTTCAGCTTCGCAAGTTTCTCCACCGACTCAGATTCCACTACCTCCACCTATGTTACCCATTCCTCCAATGCCTAAAATGCCCATTGGTGATCCAAATTCTATGTATGGTATGATAAGGGACATGATGGCAATGACAGCAATATCAAATGATGATGTATCAACAAACACAACATCTCATGCAGCAAGGTAATCAACAAGGAATGAGAACAATTGAGGCTGCTCTTGTAAATGATTAATCCAACCAAATCAAGTTACATGATTTTAGCAAGATGATCCCAAAATTTGATGGCACTTAGTACTGATCCTACAGTGAGAGAATTGGATAGAGGAGTTAGAAAAGACAGTTTGTGCTAGAAACAGGAAGATAATAAAGTTGATTTAGCGGTTTATATGATGGAGAAGAGGCTTACAATTGTGGAGATTAACTAGTGGGAATCTACAACAACCTATATCATGGATTGCATTCAAGGATACATTCTTCACCAAATATTTTCTAAATTCATGAGAGAGAGGATGATGCTGACTGGTTAAACTTGAGACAAGGGAGCAAGACTATAGATGAATATCATGATGAATTTTGTGGACTATTGCGCTTTGCTGGAGGTGACTAACTGGATGAGAAAATGAAAGTTCAGAAATTTCAGAATGGCTTGAATGAGGAATTCAAAGTGAAGTGAAGAAATTTGAGTTACATACCATATCAGATACTATGGCCAAGGCTTTACTAATGGAGCAAATCCAAAATGATAGTAGAATTAAAAGAGCAAAGAGAGCTACATTTATGGAAAGAGACCTGCTTCTACTTCATCCTATGATAGTTATCGGGTGCTAGTAAAGGAAAGAAGCCTTTTATGGGACGACAAGGAAATCAAAAGCCGACATATAAAGCTTCTACACCTATATTTGAGAAGAAATGCTTTATGTGTTATGGTCCTCATGAGCTATCCGATTGTAAATGGACTCCCAATGCATGTTTTTCATGTGGTCAAGTTGGACATAGATCTAAAGAGTGCAAGAATCCGAAACTACCATCGGTCTTCTGTGCATATTGCAAGCAAAGAGGTCATCATATTGCTAACTGCAAGGATCGATGTAAGCCCTGGAAAATTTCAGTAAATAATTCTAAAGATGAACTTTGGAAATAAAACCCTGGAAGTCACTCCTAATTAAAACCGAACTTCGACAAGTCCCAAATTCCGAACGAATCTGGAAATTTCTGAATCGCGAGAAAAATAAGGAACCTCAGAAATAAAATAGCAACCCAATATACTCCCATTCTAAAACCTCTACGTACAAATTTTATATTTAACTCCAACTTATAAATTCGGATATAATAGAGCCCTAAAACAAATTGTTAAGAAGTGAATAGTGATTAACCTTCGAGAATAAAACTCAATCCAAAAGAATTCCGAGAACGTTGTGAGATATTAAATACTTATAACCATCTACCTTAAATTAAATCTCACCAATCAGACAAGTCATATAAGTATAAAATATCAGTTTTTATATTGGCAATGGTGTAAACCGGAAGGTCAACCGGGAAACCTGAGTCCCCAAAACTCCCAAGAAACTCCATAACCTAGATCCGGAAACCTCATATTCCTAAACCAAGGAGTTGGAATAAGAGGAAAAGGTGTAATCGGTTTGTATTAAGTCTAGGATGCTCTGAAAAGATGAGATTAACGAATTTTCGATCTATTCCCATCCAGTCAGGTACCGACTTCGAAAAATGCGCCATGAGATCCGCAATATTAAAAACATGTTATTAACGCCGTTAGACTCATGTTTTATAATGACCTTTAAAATATTAGTTTTATAAGTTTCAATAGCTGGAATTTCATGATTTTTGCAAAATCACTTGTATTACTATACTGCCAGGAATTAGTGAGTCTTCCAGTACGATTTAATATTATTAGTTACCTAAATTGTTATTATTATCATTATTCTTATAGTGTATACCTTAGTTCTCCTAGTGATTGGATAGTGATCGGATAAACTTCGGAAATCGGAGAACGAAACCCTATATCGGTCTGGTTCAAGCTTAGTGAGAGGAGCTTAGAAACCCTAAATCCGGCTTTCCTTCGGTTTCATAATAAAAGAAGTTTTATAAAGTAAATAAATATGAATTATTGTTTTAGAGTATATTTTAGACCTTTGAAAGTTTTAAATTCGGAAATTTTTCAATTCCAGGCCTTCCCGAGCTCAATTACGGAATAGCGTGCCCCGGGATCACGAACTCAGAAAAATGTTTCGGAATAATCATTAGAATCGTAATTTTATGAGGATTCAAAAAATATCAATTTTATAATTTTCGGGCTATAGAAATTACAGTTATAGCCTTTTTCCCGTGTTTTCGTTACAACCGGTAAAGTAGATGTCTTGTCTACTATTCACAAGTACAACCTACACTACACGCTACCCATACCCTATTCTTACATCCTTACAACTACTCATTACAATTTTCTTTTCCAAGAAATTTTGTTTCCTAATTAATTAATACAATTATTACATTTATTTACACAAAATCCAATTTTTATCAAATTTCAAATCCTCCCTCTCTCTCCTACCCCCTTGGCCGGCGCCCCTCTCCCCCATTTCCCCCTCATTTTTGTTTTATTTTACTTATTTTATTCAATCAAAACCCTAATCCACCTAATATATAAGCTTATGTTCTCTCTCTCTCCTCATTTTTTTTCATTCTTTCAAAATTGTGCAAAGGTTAAACTCCCTCTTCTCTCCTCTCATTTTGCCGTGAACCACACTTGCACACACACTCACTCACAACTCCATTTCACCTTCCTTTCTACTCCAAATCTCCATATATGTGATGATTTTAAGTCTTGTTATTTCCAAATCTTGTAATGGCAAGACCATTCTTGAGTGTTTTCCACCTTTCATCCCAATGAGCATATGCTAGGGACATGAAAACACTAATACAAGAATCTCAAGCCATCACAAGAAGTGGATCTAGTGTTTAAAAGAGTTTTTGTTGGAATATCATCTTGTTCATGAATGTAAAGTAGAGATCTAGCATAGAAAGTTATGTTCATGCCATGAAACTCATGATTCATACACTATATATGGTAGATCTAGTGTTTAGACATTCATGCCTTCATCTACATTTATGTTCATATGATTATTTTGAGCTTTCATGCATCAATGATCATAAAAGCTTAGTTTGGTATATATAAATGTGTTAGTTGATAGATCTTCATGAGTTTAAGGCAAGGAGCTTGAAAAGAAAAGATTTTATTAGAAAAGTTCAAAGGAGAAATTCGGATGATTTTTGAAACCCATTTTAAAAACCCTTGAAACCACTTTAAAACTCATATATTTTCATGAAAAATGAGAGGTATAGGTAATAAGTATCCTTAAGAAATGATTTGTATAAGTTTGAATGAGTTTAGGCATGAGTAATATGTGAAACAAGTAGTGGAGTTAGAATGGAAAATTTTGAAGTAGTGATTAAATTGTTAAATTCGTATTTTGAAGTAATGCCTACATAAACAATTAGTGTTCAAGCTTAAATTGCATGTTTTATGAGTCAGATGGAGTCCTTAGACAATAGATATAATGAAACTTCAAATTTTGATGCATTAAACAAGTTTTCTCATAAAGAAAATGCAAGAAAAGGAGATTTTCAAAATTCGGATTTTTGTGAAAAGCTTGTTTGAAAACATATTTGCCAAATGAAAAATGTGAATTTTTATGCATAAATGAAGGTTATGATTGGTATAGATGTTGAGAACGCATTTTTATTTAGATAACAAGTAAATTCCAAGAATAAATCCTAAAGACCCTAGGGAATATAAAGTTGGAAAGAATAGCTTTTTATAAGTGACAATTATGGAGTTTCTTAATAATTAGGAGTTCATAGGAGTTCATCATCAAAAATCATCAAGACCAGGCACATATTGAGCTCATTACATGAATGCTAGGAATTCATTCATATACCATCTATACACGAATCATCAACTAGGAATATTTTTATCAAATGCGAAACAAGTTTTCGGAATCGGAAAAGTTACAGAACAGATATGATCCCACTATTCCGTGACCTTAATGTTTTCAGAACTTGAAAATAACATTAGAAATAGATAGATCTTTCGAAGTAGATAGGAATCGATATAAAATTTGCGAAATTCCGAGTTAAAATGACCAAAGTTATGGCCATTTTAAGTTGGAACTTCCGCAAATAGCGAGAATTCCGATTTTGTGTAGTTTGGATGTATAGCTTAAATTATTTGAGAGATGAAATTCTCATTAGGCTATTCTTTTTGGTAGGTGACCCCGAGTACGACGATACCCTATCACCCGACTACCGTTATTAAGAGACCGGCGTACCATGGTCGAGCGAGTACTACTTCCGTTCTCAATTATTGCTTGTGATTGTACTGATAGTGGCACTAGTTGTTTAGGCAAAGATAAAAAGATGATTATGCATGATGGGTTATATGGGAATTTTATATTTGTTTGCTGTTGATGTGTGAATGGAACTTAAGGAATATCGAAACCGGTTGCTAAGCTATTTCTTGTTTAGCTAGAATTTATATTGATTGTCTGCGAATAATTGTTGGTCACCTAAAAGAATTGAATTAATCCATATTCGACTTCAATTATAATTGGATTCATTCATATCACGATGGGGATGGGGATGGAGCATTAGCATTTGTTGGTTTTTCGTGATCCATAAAACGAATACATGTTGGTTAATCGTGATCCATAAAACGAATACATGTTGGTTAATCGTGATCCATAAAACGAATATACGTTGGTTAATTGTGATCCATAAAACGAAATATTGTTCAGTTGACCGTGAGCTTAAACGGTGTCGTACTGCAGGATTCGTAAATTTGCTAACCCGGGATAGAGGGCGCAAGTCCATCCACATATGATTTCCGACTGGTCATATGTTTGTTGAACTCACTCGTTTGATGCATTTCACTTGGTTGATTAATCACTTGCTTGGATGTTTTGTATTAATTGTGATTCGGAAGTTTTCACTCACTAAGCTAGTGTAGCTTATACACCCATAGTTTCCTATTGCAGTATGAATACCTTTGGTTATCTCCGAGGACCCGTGGACATCAGGTACAGCTCTCAGAGGTTGAGGAGTTTTGGTTAAGGCCGGGTCCTGAAAGTAGAAATGGACTTCTAATCCTGTTTCCAGGAACCAGTATCCGGAGAATAATACAAGGAATTTTGTGAGCTTGAGAATTCTTAGCATTGTTATCAGGGTATGCCCCCTAGTTTATGTAATAGAACAATTCTCTGTAAGATGGTCATGGTTTATATTCTTGTTGCTATGTATGTCTCCTTAAGCTACTACGAAGCAAAGTATGTCTATGTATGTTGAGAGCGAGCCTTACACCCGATGTTCAAACTCATGGAGAGACTAAGGTTGTCTTACTTGAGTTTAAACATTGAGTGTGGCGGACTGTAGAGCACACTTTGGGGCGTGACAATTGACTTGACATTAAGCATAGAGTTGATATAGAGAAGGGAAAGACAAATGCCAGGGTTTTCACCTTACAACAGATTGAGGATACACCATCAGTAGACACCTTAGCAGGTATTCTGAGTGTTGCTAGTAGGGATGCATATGTGTTGATTGATACTGGAGCAACTCATGCTTGTATTTCTGAAAATTATATGAATGATTGTAAGCTTGCTTCTGAAACATTTATTGATCATATTATGTATATGACTACTTCGTTAGTGAGTGAAAATAGGCATCCCTATGTGTGTAAAAATATAAATGTTGTGATTTCAAATGTGAACATGCCTATTGATATGATAGTATTGCCTTTATCTGATTTTGATGTGTTCTTGGGAGTGAATTGGCTAAATCATTATAAGGTTACGATTGATTGTAGTTTAGCGGAGTTAAGTTTTGACTTAAATGAGGGGAGATTCACATATAGGTTGGAAAGGCTAAGACCTAAGAGTATGAAATCTATGGAGCTGTGGGAAAAACCAGTGGTGGCAGCAATGAATATTGAAGAAGTGGATATTAAAATGGTGCCAATTGTGAATGAGTTTTTGAATGTATTTCCAGAGAAGCTACCTGGACTACCACCAGATAGAGAGATAGAGTTTGGAATTGAAGTATTACCTAAAACAGTACCTATCTTCAAGGCTCCATATAGAATGGCTTCTGTAGAGTTGAGAGAGTTAAAGCTACAGTTACAGGAATTACAAGATTTGGGCTTCATTAGATCGAGTATATTGCCATGGGGTGCTCCTGTATTATTTGTAAGGAAGAAAGATGAGAGTTTGCATATGTGCATCGATTATAGGGAATTGAACTGAGTTACCATTAAGAACAAATACCCTTTACCCAGGTTTGATGATCTACTTGATCAGTTAAAGGGAGCCACTGTTTTTTCTAAGATCGACTTGAGATCAGGATATTATCAACCTAAGAACAAATCTCAAGATATTCATAAGACAACCTTTAGAACTCAGTATGGGCACTTCGAGTTTTTGGTGATGCCTTTCGGGTTAACCAATACTGCAGCCGCATTCATGGATTTGATGAATAGAGTCTTCAAGGATTATCTGGATTCATTTGTCATAGTATTCATTGATGATATTCTGATTTCTTCCCGAAGCAAGGAGGAACATCAAGAGCACTTAAGACTTGCGTTACAAAGACTTCGAGAGAAGAAACTCTATGCGAAATTTAACAAGTGTCAGTTTTGGTTGGAAGAAATATCCTTTCTCGGGCATATTATTTCAAAGGAAGGTATTTCAGTTGATCCAATGAAGATCGAAGCTATTTTGAGATGGATAAGACGTACTAATGTGAGCAAGATTAGAAGTTTTCTCGGATTAACGGGATATTATCAAAGGTTCGTAGAGGGATTTTCGAAAATCGTGTCCCTATTAACAAGATTAACAAGAAAGAATATTAAGTATGGGTAGGATGACAAGTGTGAGAGGAGTTTTGAAGAGTTAAAAGAAAGATTGATATCAGCTCCTATTTTGGCACTACCCGTTAGTGGAAAGGAATTCGTGGTCTTCAGTGATGCGTCTATCCAAGGACTCGGTTGTGTTCTCATGCAAGATGGAATAGTTATAGCTTATGCATCAAGGTAGCTAAAACCCCATGAGAAGAATTATCCGATACATGATCTTGAGTTAGCAATAGTAATTCTCGCATTAAAACTTTGGAGATACTATCTGTTTGGAGAGAAGTGTAAGATTTACACTGACCATAAAAGCTTGAAATACATATTCACACAGAAAGAGCTTAATATGAGGCAAAGAAGATGGCTTGAATTGATTAAAGATTATGCTGTGGATATCCTTTACCTTCCTAGTAAAGCTAATGTGGTAGTAAATGCACTCAATAGGAAGAAGCAAATGAATGAAGCAACCTTGTTTTCTAATCAGAAAGAGATTCGGATGGACTTCATGAAGTTAGAACTTGAAGTTACATTGGAGCAAGTTGATGTGATATTGGCTCAATTATCTTTGCAACCAACAATCTTGGAAAGGATTAAACAAGCCCAAAAGAAAGACGATGAAGCTAAAAGAATGAAGATTACTATAAGTGAAGGGAAAAGAAAAGAGTTGAGAATCGATGGGGATGAAGTTGTTAGACATGGGAATCGACTCTTTGTGCTACATGGATTGAGAGAAAAAGTTATGAAAGAAGCTCATTCATCTTCATATTCAATCCACTCGGGAACCACCAAAATATATAGAGATTTGAAGAAAAATTGTGGTGGGAAGGTTTAAAGAAAGATATTGCTCAATATGTTTCTAAGTGTTTGACTTGTCAACAAATAAAAAATCGAGCACCAAAGACCCGAAGGAGAACTTCAACCTTTATCTATACCCAAATGGAAATGGGACTATATCACTATGGACTTTATATTGGTCTTACCCAGGACTATTGCCAAATATGAAGCTCTTTATGGTATGAAGTGCAGATCTCCACTGTATTGGGATGAAGTTGGTGAAAGAGTTATTTTGGGTCCCAAATTGATACAACAAGAAGTAGATAAGATTTAAGTGATAAAACAACGAATGAAAATAGCTCTAGATCGGAATAAAACCTATGCTAACATAAGGATGAGACCATTGGAGTTCGAAGTTGGTAACCATGTGTTTCTCAAAATCTCTCCAACAAAAGGAGTAATTAGATTTGGGGTTAAAGGAAAGTTTAATCCAAGATACATTGGTCCATATGAGATTTTAGAGAGAATTGGACCATTAGCTTATCAATTGGCTCTACCACGGAGTTTGTCGGAAGTGCATGATGTATTCCATGTATCTTAACTCAGAAAATGTGTATTAGACCCCGAAGCCATCATCTCTACACATCAACCAGAGGTTCAACCAAATTTGAGTATAGTTGAGAAGCCAATAAAAATCATGGATAGAATTGACAAAGTATTAAGGAGGAAAGTAATTCCTTTTGTGAAAGTCTTGTGGACTGGACAAATCGAGAGAGAAGCAATGTGGGAGCCCAAAAATAAGATGAGACATAAGTATCCAGAGTTATTCAATCAATGATTAAGGTAGGTTAAGTTTCGAGGACGAAACTTTTTGAAGAAGGGGAGAATGAAATAGCCATGAATTTCCCAATTTATATTTTATAAATGCGTTATTGAAATTATATATGATTTTTTGAAATAATCTAAATTATTCAATAATTAAAATTGCATGTGAATACAATATTAGTTTTAGATATTAAGTTTGAAGTAATTTTGATTCATGAAAATGAATGTGTAGAAATAGGTCTGATATATTATGTTTATTAATGTAAATTATTGATGTATATGAATATGTGTAATGAAATTAATGTTATTGTTTTATGTATATTAATGTGTGTATAGTGTAATTAATGTTTGTGTCTTTTATGAATTAATATGTATGTGTTATGTTTAGAAGTATTAAAACAACTTTTGAATTGCTTAAGAATTTGTTGACAGATTTTTACAAAAATTAAGCCTATTTTTCAAGCTCAAATTCAACCTAAATCAACTATACCCCTAAAGTCAAATATTGGATAATTACAAGCCTCAAATTTGATTAATTAGAGCCACTGTTGGTAGCCCTTAATTTTCATACGAATTTCCCTCTTTTCTCTCCTTTCTCTTTTCCTTTTTCTTCAAACCTTAAGCCCTAAACCAAAAACCAATATCAAACTTTTGGTTGATCTTTCAAAGCGTTATACTAAAACAACCATTAAATCAAATCTGACCTCGATATTCTTAGGATCCATTCAACAAAATTTCTTGCATACAAATCCATTTGTCTTTTCGTAATTCTAATGTGACTAGATTACAAGTACAATCAAGTAAAGCTTTTTAAGGAAATAAACTCACGATGCTATGTCGACGATTTCTCTAAACGGATGAGTCGTTCATATAATCCACTTAGTCGAAATAGTTTTTAGGGTATAGGTATCCTTCTTCGGAATCTCTTAAACAAAGAAAATACCCAAAATGAGTATTTTTTGATGATTTTCTTGAATTTTGACAAAACAATGTCATAAGAACGTCAAAGTTCGTATAAAGGAGAATTCCAATTTAAAATGGCAATAATTTGGTCATTTTAACTTAGGATCATGCATATAATATATCGATTTCTACTTACTCGAAAAGATCTATCCATTTCTAAAACTATTTTTATCAAACTAGATCATATAGGCTCCGAAAGAGTGGTGATAAGATTCACCACGAATTTTCCCAACCCAAAAATAATTTGTTTCAAACATTAAATCTTTCAAAATTTGTTTGATAAATACTTAGTTATCTATATAGTTGAAAAATTCCCTTTTTATAGCTGCTTAGCTCATATTTTATTCATGCTCAAGTCTTTGTTGTCCAATCGTGTTTCTTGAGTAAAACAATGTTAATTAGGAGTTTAGAAAACTGTAGTTTACAAGAAATTTATTTTGTAAATATTTTGAAATGAATATTTTGGTTTTTTTTGTTTTCAAAGAATTACTTTATGTTTGACTTATTGTTTTTCCTGGATGACTTTATCGAAAAGTAATTTTCTCCTTTTCTAAATTCTCTTTATTAGTGTTACTTTTCCAATTTATTTTCCATACAATTTTTCTTTGACTATTTATCTAAATTTGAAAATTCTCATTCCTTTCTCATAAGGTTTCCTTTGTATTATGTTTTTATAGAAATCATTTTTGTTTAAAAATCATTTTCTTTTTTTTTTTTGAAAAACAAAGTGAAATAAAAATGATTTAAAAAGACCTTTCAAAACAAATATAGTTTCAAAATTTAGTGAGTTCTTTTTAAAACTTGGAAAGGAATAACTTTTAATTTTGTTAAACCATAGATTTTATATTTCATATAAACTTATTCCTAAGTGACAAAATCTCCTTTTTATCAAGTATTTTTAGAGCTTGAAAATTTTGGAAACAATCTTAATGAATGATTTATGAGAAATAATAACAAGTAAAAATAACATAAATAATAAATAAAGTCAAGTATTGGGAGTCTTAGCTTCTTCAAGGCTCCTGGGACTAAGAAGTAGATTAGTCCCAAAAGAAAAATAAAACAAAAAGAAAGAAAAATTTATTTTGATTCGATGAGGACAAGTCTAAGACTTGAGATTAGTCTTAAAACAACAAGAAATAAATAAATTGCAATGGAAGAAATAAATAAATTACTTTGCATGGAAATAAATAAATTGTGAGTGAGCTTATATGCTCTAATATGTATATATATAGATACATAATAATACTTAGATATAATAACAATAATATGAACAAAGTAAAACAAAATAAACATATATGGATTTTCATGAACAAGAACAAAAACAATACATGAACATAGTGCAGCTTTCATATTTAGTTTTTGGAAACTCACATCATGGTCATATAAAGTTACATGACATGAGAAGAAGAAAATATAAAGAAAAGTTTACCTAAAGAAGATTTTTTATGTGTTATGTGGTTTTGGGTTTTGTGTAGGTAGAAAGTGGTTTGAGATTATTTTAAGAGTTTTTAGAGGATATTTGGAGAGATTTTTAGGAGGAGAATTTGAGAGAGTTTTTGTAGAGAAATTTGTGAGTAGTAATTGTGTGAAAGAAGTGAAAGAGGAGGGGATATTTATAGGAAATGAGGAGTGAATTTTTGTGTGATTTAAATAAAGATAAAATAAAATAAAATTGAGAGGGATACTGTGGGGGGGGTGCAGGGGGAGGGTAGGGGGGGCGGCGCTGGCCATACATTGGGAGGGGGAGAGAAGAGTTTTATTTTGTATTTTGTTAAATAAATGTAATATTAAGTAAGGTAGATATGAAATAAAGTTATGGGAAAGGTAAAAAGTAAAGATTATAGGTTATGGTGTTGTAAGAGTAGGTGTTAGAAAAAGTAGAGAGAAAAGAATAGTGTATGTAAAGTAGATATGACTAATAAAGTACCGGTAGTAAGAAATTATACGTATGATTGCGATATCTATTATTTTTATTTAACGAAAAATTATAAAATTGATATTTTTGAAAACCTTATATTTTTACTAGTCTAATGGTATATGCAGAATATTTTTATTATTCCGAGTCTTGGGACACATTTTTCAAGAACTGTATCTGTTCAGATTCAAAACGAGTCGCAGTTTTACTAATATGATCTTTTAAGCTTCCTTAAGTAATTACGAACTATTCAAGATACTAAACTCCTACTTACTTTCTCGGGGTTACTTATTTGGATCGCCGGACTTAAGTCATTACATCTAACTAGGGTTTTGTTGACTTTAGGGTTTCCGGTTGACTTTTTGATTTGGGTTTAAACTAAACCGTTTCCAAAACTTTGGAGGTTTATAAAGCTAAAGCTTCTTCATGTAAGTTATGCATGTATAATCTTTTTCTTTTATTCCTTTCTTGTATTTTAGATGTAAAACCTATGGTATGATGAGTTAATGTTATTTGAGTTGATTGATTTTATGCATTGATGTATGTTAGGTTGAGTTTTGTTATTGTGTGAACTTGGTTAAGTGTTAGGGAAGTTGTAAGAAGTGTTGGTTAGTAGTGAAGTTAAGTTGAGTAGTTGAAGTGTGAATTTGTGTAATATTGTAGTTGAATGATTGATGGATTTAAGATGAGTTAATGCTTCTTGAATGGTGTTAAGAACATATAACAATTGGGAAACTTAAGATGAGTTTAAAGAAGGTTTGAAAGTGTAAAAGATTACAAAATTTTGTAAAGAAAATAGGGGAAGTAAAACATTTTCGAATAGATCTGCTTTTGAGTATACGCCAGCATCTGGTACTTCAACGCTGTTGGCGTAGAGGCGGTGTTGAATGTGACAAGAACTGATTTTTTTAAAGCCGCTTAAAATGCCGCCGGCTTTTGTAAGGAAAATTGGCCAGTGTTGATTTTTCAAAGTGTACGCCGACCATTAGGGTTCCAACGTCGCTAGCTTAGAGGCAGTGTGGAATGCGAACAGAACCAACATTTTTAATACCGGGCTTAAAGCTGCTGGCGTAGCATCCTACGCTGTCGACATACATGGAAACGCTGCCGATGTTGAGGGTATCCACGAGCGTAGACCAACCCCGTAGAACTCTTGGAAATTTTTTGAAAATTGAAGTTGCAGTTTATACCGGCTCAAAGCCGCCGGCGTAAACTAAAGGCTGCCGATGTATTTTTGAACGCTGCTAGTGATGGCAAGCGTTGAGTTTTAGTGCATAGTGCACCGGTTCAACGCCGCCGGTGTTGAAGGTCGATGTGTCCCTTGCAGTTTTTATTTTCAAAAACATTCTCCAATATTTTCCAAAGCTTGATATATGATCAATTGAATATTTTTGTATATTGTATGATATTTAGATGCTATGTTATGACTTTGTAATAATTTATTTGAATTTCTTTGAATGATTATGTATGAGATTAGTTAATATTGAGCTTAAACTTAGTGTGAAATTGCGATAATTTGATTAAACAGTTATTGATCCTCGCTCGGCTACCCCTATTAATTCCTGAGCTAGTACAGGTACGTGGAAACTTGCTTGTTTCTTTGCTAGGATAAGCATTATTTAAAGTTACTCTAAATTAAGAAATTTAATAATTGTTTGTTAAGTGTCTTTTATACTTTTGAATCTGGTTCGAAAACCGGTAACCCTGCTCAGATTGAGGGCATGGTAGTTTTAGGCGCTTAGACTACCCTTATCATTTTGATATGACTTTCATAAGTGGTTTAGCGGGTAATTGATGAGGAATTTGGTATCGGCATAACATTTGCTTATTCTTAAAAGGATGTAATATGATTTAATTTAATGTTTATGGGAACACTTGAATTAGGTGATATTATGGATTGAGTTAAGTAAAGTCGAGAAACGGCTATAAACCTCAGATAAATTACTTAATCATTATGGATAAATTTCTCTAAGATGGTATGAGTATCCGAGCTACTTACATCAACCCCCTAAGTATTGTGATCGTTACTCAGGTTCCCCCAAAAATCTCTGCTGCTCGGACTTTGAATACTCCCATGATGTATGACTAACTAAAGATTAAATAATAAATAATTGGTTGTTACATTTTGCATTCAGCTTAAGCATGTGTGAATCACTTTGCATTTGTATCCCTTACTTGTGTACTGGGCCTTTGGCTCATATTTTAACCATTTCAAGTGATGAATCTGACGAGTTTTATACGAATATGGGGTATGGAACTGATTTCGAGGATTTTCTTGTTGATTTGGAGATTAGAGATGATCTTAGACTTGATGGAATCCACATTTTGTAATAGACTAGTTATGATAGCTTTTGTGGTTGTATTTAAAGTTCTAGTTGAATTATATTTGTAATTTTATGAAGGCTTGTAAGAAGCCTTTGGTTGTAATATATATATATATATAATATATGTGTGTGTGTGTGTGTGTGTGTGTGTGTGTGTGTGTACTTAGCTATGTATGACCTGGGTTATTTCTCTTGTGAAATATGTTGAAGGTGTAGTTATGTTTTGCTAAAAGTTTTGAAAAACTATGGTTTCAATTATGTTAATTATGTGGAATTAGACAAATAATTCTTCAAACACTTCTTTTTGGACAACCTCACATATAATCCTACAGGTTATATGTGGTTGGGGAAATGTTATTGCCTATTTTAATTATTGGAGTGATAGCGGATCCTTATACAAATCAAGAAAATCCACTAATTTATTCTTTTTATTTTATTTCTCTCTAATTATTTCCTTAACTTTCTTTCATGTCAAGATTTAGATTTAAAAATAATTGAATTTCTAATTATAACATTACCTTTTAAATTTTTATCAGAATTTTTATGATAATATAGTAATTAAATTGCTTAAAGTAATTTTATATATTATTTTTAGAAGTACTTATTCAACATTCATTCCTTCCTTTATACTTTTGATCCAAACAAGAACATCCACTAATTTGTTCCTTCTATTGAGACAAGAAAGTCCTCAACATTTACACAAAGTGATGTGTGCTAAGCGCGGCTTCACAATTTTCCCAAACTCTAAGAATCAAAGCGGACATTGACTTGATGAAACATCTAGAATTAGATTTGAAATTCCATGAACCTTGGTATGAATTAATGGAATGACCTTGACCCGTTGGTTGAGTAACCCTAAGAACCTTGACATGAAGATCTTGACCATGTAGGAAATACCGACAAAGTAACTTGGTAAAATGAAGAACACAACAATAATTCAAATTCTTGAATGATTCATAAGTTCTCAAAAGAACTCAAAGAGAAGAATTTCTCTCAAAGATTTCAATATCAAAAGTGATATATTCTTCAACCAACACAAAGGATTACATATATTAACAAGAAGGAAACCCAAAAAACAAAAAATAAAATAAGTTCATCGGTGGCCTTAAAAAATTCGATTTTGGGCATCTTGTACACTGGCTAAAGGCCAACGATGTAACCTTATAAGCTAGTGTCATATCCTAGTGAGTTGGCGGCGTTTGTAGGTAGCTTTTAAAAATGCGAAAGTGATCAAAATTGTCTCAAAGATGGCTGGCAGTGTTGATTTTAGGCCAGAGGCTTCTAAGGGTAAGTTGATAGCTGTTGGTTCGGCCTTGGTTTGGTTCCACTTGCCATGTTGCATTCTCCTTCTATGTTGCAAAAACCAACAGTAAATGTCTTCATTTCTGGCTCCAAATCAATGTTGATGCACTTTAAGTAATCTTCAATAAACTTTTGCACAAATCCTTAAAGCTCTTCTCGAACCTTCTTGACTCTATTTTGGGTAATCATTCTTTCAGGTACTTGAATTTGTTGTGGTGTTTTGGTGCAATCGTATCTTCATCACAAAGTTTATAAAACCGAACTTCATTAATGTCATTAGATTTTCCATTAACTTTTGAGATAGAGAACTCATTTTAGTCCAAAATCATTAATTTAATAACAAAATAATCAAATAAAGATTAATTAAACAAATTGATAAAAACATATAAAAAAAATGAAAACAAAAATTTGCAAAAAACTCAAAAAAGCAAAAAAGAAAAACTATTAAAAATGTCCTGATAAGCTCCTGACATCAATTCCCACGAGTCAGATTCATGTGGAAGTTATGGATGGTTGTAAGGATTATGGTGAGGGTGATGTATTGGTTCATTGGCATTTACCTTTGCTTAGGGAGGGGATAAATTACTACACCATGCTAATGGAAGTAAGACCGAGTGACACAACAAAAATAATTAGGGTTTTATTATAGACTATTGAATCATGCACGAATGTGGGAAATTGATCATCAATTACCTATTGATTATGAGAATTTCTAGATAAATGACATTCAAATTCGAAATTTGGGACGAAAAGTGAGCAAATGCAGCTCAAATTTGTGTTTATGATAATAATTGCATTTTTTACTTTGCCTAGGGCGTATACATATAAGCAAGCTAGGAAGTTACCAACACGAAGCAAATTAAAGGACAATCACAACACAATAGCCGATATTCAAAGTAGATGTGTTTATAAGAAGTTAGAACAAATCTATAACTTGCCCAAAATATAAAAATTGTCATTTTAAGTGCCTAAATGAAGGAAATTACTCAAAAACAGATGTATCTCACCCCTAAACGGGGTTATTTCTTCTTTCTTTTAAGATAAGGACCAGCAATTATGGACTACCACTGACCAGTCTTTATCTTACTTTCTCAGATACTTGTTAGCCACTTCTTCCACTTTATCATCAAGTTGACTTAATGCAACTTAGTGGGGTGATTCATGGATACTTGAGCATGTTGGGCTTGCGATTATAGTTTCTTGGTTCGATTACGAGTGGTGAAGTTGTTTGGTGATTGTTGGGTTAAGGAAGACAATAGCTTGGCAAGTGGATGTGGGATGTGACTTAATTCGCTTAGTGGTTTGAATATAATAGAGATAAGGCTAGCGACTTGCGTTGGTTTGAAATCCTATGGGGTGGCAACGTTTTCTGAAGATGTAGAGTGTGGTGGGATTTGATGAAAGAGATAGTTAACATCTATGAAGGTTGGTGGATGACTCTTGTTGGGTTTGGTTCCGATTTTTAGAGAGAGAAAGTATCAAGTTTTAGAGAAAGAACATAAGAAGTTCTCTTGAGGATTAAAAATATATTTTTTCCTTTTATTTAATCCTTACATTCAAACAACGGACAAAAAGTACTTACTTTTTTTATTCAAAAATGTGCAAATGCCAAAATTTTAATGTCAAAGTGTGCTTTGATAAGTTTGACAAAACATTTTGATAATTTGCAATTATGGGGTTACTTTCGCTATTTTTATCGCAATAAAGGTTTTAATGCATATTTATAAGTTTAAAAATGTGATAATGTTATAAATGGTACATGAATTTTGATAAAATATGTAATTAAATATCTAAATTTTTAAAATGATCAATTTAGTATCTAAACTTTAAATTGATCTATTTAATACTTGAAAATTTTGAAAGTGATCAATTTAATACGTGAAAGAACTTTTTGACAGTACTGTTAGTGTATACGAAAAGTTTTTCAAGTATTAAATTTTTTAATTTTAAAGTTTATGTATTAAACTAATTAATTTAAAATTTTAGGTATCTGATTATATATTTGATCAAAATTAATATACCATTTGTGATATTAACCCCATAAACATTTATTCGTATACGTTAGGTGATAACTGAAAAATAAAAGTAAAATAATAAAGTCGTCGCTGGGAATAAGTCACGTCAACGTTTGCTCGTGAGTAGTAATTATTGGATGAATTGAACTACCCACTATGAAACGCATCACTCTGTTTTATTGGAAAAAAAAGTGTAATAAAATGTATCCATAATTTTCTAATTGACTTGTTTTATTCATACTTTAGACACGATTGGTACAGATATTAGGCAACTCCATTTATTATTATTGCAGAGATTAGCAGCTAATAGCCAGCTAATTTACCAAATTATACAGTACTTTTTATAGCAGCGCTATATCCATTATCATAGAACTTTGACCAAAGCATTACTCCCCCATACTTTGCCGATCTCTTTATCACCGGAAGAACCTGAGAAGTCAAAACATTCGGTGGAATATACCCGCTTCCGGCAGCCGCCTGCGCCGCGGGCAACCCCATGAAAAATTTTCCAGCCTTAATTGATGATGTCCACTTGTTCCAAGAACTAATGAGATTATTAGTGTTTCCTGAGCTATACTGACAAGAAGGGTTATTATAGAACTGCACCCAAACATAGTCAAACAGTCCGGTGTTGAGGGCCGCACCTAGGTGGCTGTCGGGGTACGGACACTGCGGAGCTGCGGCTAGATAAACTTTCCTACCCCTGCTCGACAAAGACCTAGCTAGGTCATCGTAATTATTGGTCGAGCCGAGCTCTATATCAAAGTCAACACCATCCAACACCGCATCCCCAAGTGGACGATTCGCGATTGTCCACCTAGAAAGTTGTTCCAGATATTGTCAGCCACATTTTGGCATCAGCCTGGGATGCTAGGGAGTAACTTCCCGCGCCCCCACCTAAAGAGATAAGGACCTTTATGCCCTTATTTTGACAGCTTCTAATGTCGTTGCTTATAGTTTTGCAACCACCCGCCGCGGGGTTGCAATGACCAGCCAGGTTAATGGAGGGGGTGCGGCCATTGCCAAATGTGTTGAGGAAGGCGATGTTTACATAGGCATATCGGCCGGTGTTGCAGGTCTCAGCTAAGGTCCCTTCGTTGCCGTTTTGGCCCCAGTAGATGGCAATGCCACCGGCGGCGAAGGAGGATTTGATGTGTGCAAGGATTATTAGGAGGGAAAGAATTAGAGGCGGGATGGAAGAAACTTTCGGTGCCATTATTTGGTGGGTATATTATAATGTTTGGGTTTGGGTGCACTGCATATTTGTTCATGAGACTAGGCTGGTTATATAGAGGTGGAGCTTGGGAGAATTGGATTAGGAATAGAGAAATGTACGTCATTTTCATTAAATAATATGTTTGACCTAGTAACATCGTGCTATGTGGAAATTTTCCTAACCTAGCCTTGGTAAGTATTTGGATAAGAGTTATCGTTTATCTCATTTACGTTTAGTAAGGCCACTATGGTAGGGAAAAAAAAAAGGTGAGTGTAGAGGATGAGAAAGGCCGGTTCAAATCGTTGATTTGATCCAAACCATCATCAGCAGGTCATGATCATTGGCCCTAAAAGGCCATATGGTTTAAGCTCGTTTGAAAAACTGTTGGATTGGTGGTGGGCAAACGTGCATGAGCCACCCAACCTGCTGGTTCTGGTTGGTTCACCGAAAAAAAAAAAAAAAACTCCAGCATAAAATAAAAATTTCACTACCTTATGATTAATTTTTCATGCATAAATTAAATATAATTTTTAGTTTTTTTTTCTTTTTTCAATATCATTGGTTCATTAATTCTTTTTATTTTTTCAATTTCTTTTAATATTTAACAGTTCAAAGGATCATGAATCGAAGGTTCGATTAGGACCGCATCGGTCCTTACCTTGATGGGTCGGTTCTAAGTAGATCTAAACTTAACCCATAAACTGACGATCCAGGATCAGGCTGAACTGCTGCCTATGTTTAGGTCCAAGTATATGTAAACTCTTAGCCAAATGGCTAAAAATTTCAAATTAAGATTATTATTTTGTGGATCAAGGTTTAAAATAAAAAATACACGAGTTCATGATTATTGGATGTCATATATATTTTATTTGGGCGTTTATGCACTTGCAGAGAGACTAAAGAAGAAACACGCACTTTGTTTTTATCTCTTCACTGTTCATAAAAAAGTAGACGTATAACAGCAACTTGGTAATATATATATATATATGCCAGTGCCATTAAGGTTCACGTGGTCAATGCGGGGTACTGTCGGATGAGCTGGTTAATTCATCCCTAGTAACTATACACTGTCTATAGATATTAACAAAATAATATCGTCAAGACTCAATTAACAAGAGCGAGGATATATAATCCATTTAAAAAAAAGAAAGAAAAGAAAAGAAATGCAAAGAAAGATAGGAAAAAAAAAAGAAAAAGAAATGGAGTAAAATAGCTTTGTATAATTACTCTCTTCCATATTCGAAGTGTACGGAAATATTACCCATTCAAATTAAAGATATATATGCTCCAGCGCATCTTCACCAAAGAAACTTTTATATATGTTTTGGAAGCCCAAACGGGTCTTAGACTCTGTAGTTTGGAAATACATTCAAAAGCTGTACCAAATCGTCGTAACTGAGCAGAATCAGTAGTTGAGTACTTATAGCAATATATGAGTTGAATAACACAATTTTGGCGATTATTTATTTATTTATTTATTTTTTGTAAATCTAGCAAAACACTGGTAAATTTTTTTTTTTTTTTTTTTATCACCTAATACGATCTAACCAGCTATACCCCTTTAAAAAGAAAGGGGAAAAAAATTACAAATTTAAATCATGACCCGAGAAATAAAAAATTATAACTTATACAAACTATCAAAAGTGACAATCTTAGTCCAAAATTGAAACATCCATGCATACTTATATAATTTTAAAGAACCAGACATGCACAGGCTGATTTTATTTAGTTATCATTCAACAACACTTGCTTAGCTATTCCTTTTCCAAAAAGAGGATTTGTAGGTAGGCAGTGACCGAGAATACCTAAGATCCATGATATATCAAAACTTCTGATTTTTTATTTTTCCTAAATATGACCGTGTATTTTAGGGACTCAATTTAACACGTTTTCTGTAGAAAAAGCAATGGCACTTTATCGATTATTCAAAAAAATGGGGAATTTCAAATGGTGATCCCGGTAACCCAAAATTACTAATATATAATCTATCTTTTTTTGCCATAAATTTATAATCTATTAAAATTGGTAATTTTTGGCTAATAATAAAATAATATTCATTGACCCAAATTGGTTGATCTAATACTCTAGATCATTTGACAACATATGGCTAACTATTTCCCTTTGATAAATAACAATTTCAGATTACGACTTGAAGAATTGGAAATATCTAAGTTTTAGAACCTACCAAATTGATGATTTTAGCTTAGAATGAGAAATTCACGCTTACATGATTTTAGGAGCCCAAGTCTACTAATTTTACTCTAAAATAATCTAATAATACCTGAAGGATTTCCTTTGAAAGTAGGAATTACCCTAGAATGCCACCGGCTGCATAAGAGGATTTTATAAGTGCAGATTAGGACAGAGAGAATTAGTGGTGAGTACGTAGGAAGAAATTTGTGCCATGCGGAATGTTCAGTGCATATTCCTTGGACTAAGAATAGGGAAAGGCCACTTGCATGAGATGTTTGAACCAGTAAAACTATGTTAAACGCAACTGAGTTTTTGGATAAGTGTTTTTGTCGACTTTAAGTAAGACCACCATAGAAAAGCTCCAGATGCATGCATGTAAACTCCTAATTTGCAAAAATTTCTAATTAGATAAATTACATCAAAAGGATGAATTGTTCAAGTCTATGCTCATTTAAGGTATCGGTATTTATAAAGAGGAATCAACTTTTAAGGGTAAATTCATTTAAAATTTTAACTTTTCGAGTAGTTAAAAAAAAATCAATATTTTACAAATTTAATCAAATAAGATCTTAATAATTAACCATTGAGGGAAATTAATGAAAGTAAATTGAAAGCTAATCTAAACGTTGATACTTCAATAAACTTTTCAAAACATTGATATCTCATTTGATTTACTTTAGAAAACGTGTAAAATATTTTTTTAACCACTCAAAATATTGATAGTGTAAATGAACTTATCCCCAAATATTAATAACTTTTTATATAATTTATCTCATTAAAATTATTTTAATGTTAAGGTTTCAAATAACAACTCAAATTTATGATTGGATTAATATATTGGCATTCATAGTCATAGATGTGAAAAGAAAAAAAAAAAAAGAAGAAGAAGATATACACGCTTTTCTTTTTCCGACTGCCATTAATGTAGACGCACAAGAATTTGGTTAATATGCCAAACACGTGCTTTGTTGATAGGTACTGGTTAATATAAAGAAGGCATATATTTTTGCATTTTATATAAGGCCGAATGCGTTAATAGGTAATTCATAAATATTCTTATAGATTATATGTAGTCTCGAAAAATGTCTTAATCCAAAGTAATTATGGTAAGAGTCAGTCTTAGCTTGTCCAAACTTCTTATTCAGAAAAAAAAAAAAAAAAATACACATGTATGATGTATGCTTTGATGGCAAAAAAAAAAAATATATATATATATATGCTTTTAACTATATAATTTAACTGCGTAATTGTGACCTTTACGATTCATATAAAATAATGTCTATTGCTGTTCAGCTAAGAATAGAAGACTGCAATTTGAAAGCAAAAAGATTATAACGACTGAATGTGCAATAATACGTAAAACTTACTAGTATAGATAAAAATAAAATAAAAAATTTTGAAGTGCATATATATGTGTGTGTGTGTAATATTAATTATCTTGAATAGTTAAAGACTCTTGCATGATAGGATTTAATTGTTATACATATTTATCACTTTTATAATATAAAATTGATGTATGTATGTCGTCCCTAAAATTAATAAGATTATCGTTTGATAAATAAAATAAGTTATGCGTGTTTGTCAAAAAGGAAAATAACGTTATTCGTTTGTAAAATTCTCAAAATATAAATTATGATTCTAATCAATCTCGAGACACTTGACTGGATACTCTCTTCAAGAATAGGATCGTACGTCAAATGCCAATAACTCATGATCTGCATATAATCTATCAAAACCGGCAGATTTTGGCCAAAATTGATCGATACATCTTTACTCGTTTAATTTATTACTAGAACCAGATAATAAGCTGATTGTGCAATAACCAATTAAATGGGATTTCCTAATAAATAAGCTGTGTTGTCACACCAATAATCACTACGTACACTGCCCTCTCAAAATACACTAGGATACTCGCACGCTGCGGGGGGTATGCACAAATAATTATTTTTCATGCAAATAATCAGATAAGCAAAAAACAAAATAAAAAGATAATAATATGAAATATAAAAAAGATAATGATAGAGAAAATTAGCCAAGATATAATGTGGAGTTTGATCCTCTTCCTATTCTCCACGAAAATAAAGACTTTATAACCACTTTATTTGTCATCATAAAAATTATGCTCAAGAAGAGCAATACATAGTTTACACAATTTTGGAAAATTATAATATTTTCTTCACACATAGGGGCTCTTTTAAATATTTACAAATATAGGAATGGAGCTCTAGAAAGATTTTCTCTTTCTTAAAATTTTAAAATAATGAACGAGAGAACAAAAAATTAATTAAATATGAAAACTTATTTATTTATTCACAAATGAAGCTTTCTAGAGTTGTCAAAATTTCAAGCTAAAGAGTATTTAGAGCTATAGAAAAAGTCCATTGGATATTTAATCTATCAGACAATGATATTTAATGCGTGCAACGGTTAGATTTAATAGAGCACCAACTCGCCGGTCTATGGTCATCACATGTTGCACCTTAAGATTTTCTTCATTCAGCCCTTGTCGCGCCCTAAATTTAGAGCTCGATAGCTCTAACTTTTGGAGACATTGGGCTAGCTCGCGGTATGTAGTCCTAAAGACTCATTTTGAACTATAAGTAGGAAGGAAACCTAATTTGAAGCACTTGCATGTTTAGATTACCTGACAGGGATTTGAAAAGAAATTGGATTCAAGAACAACTAGTGGGTTTTTCATTAGTTATCTTAAAAAAAATCAAAAGGGTTTAGATTTTATTGTTCTAATCATAGTACAAGAATCATTGAAACTTGTGACATTTTAAAATAATTTTGAGATTAAACGACTATTCATGTGTCAGAAGACGACACTGGAGTCTTTGGAGAAAATCATAATCCTAACTCTTTGCAAGTTAGAGTTGATATTTCCTCCTGCTTTTTTTAACATCATGATTCATTTAGTTGTGCATCTTCCAAAGGAAGCATGCATGTGTGGCCTTATCCAATATTATTAGATTTATCATGTTGAAAGATATATGGGAGTTTTTAAGGGAGATTTATAGAATAAGGCAAGACTCGAGGGTTCCATTATTGAGTCAATGTTGTGAGAGAGAGCATTCAATTTTACTCACTGTATTTCAAGAACATGGACTCAAGAATAAATAGACCCCATCGGCAATGGGCAAACCGCTAAAGGAAGCTTCATCCTTCTCGTTTTGAGTATTCACATAGCTCATACATCCGATAGGTAATGTTGTCACGCCCTTATAAGATACCCTTTTAGAATCCATATAACATGTGACAAACTGAAATCACAAACATTTATTTGTTTGTTCTCAGACTTTCAGAATGATACATGAACATAGAGCTACCAAAGAACACCATGGCATAGATATTTAAAATAGGATCAGAGGTTAATTAGAATAAGAAAGATCTTGCATACATATGAGTTACATATAAGAATAGCTTTAAAAAAGTCTTTTATCGTTACATGACGAAGTTACAAACTTTGTCTCCACACAACTTCGAAATTACATTTATAACAAAAGTGCTTTAACAGGTTACAATACAATTGCTTAGACTACTACAAATATTAGTCCTTAAGAGCCCAATTACAATAATAAATATTTTCCTTCTAGTCTATGATCAGATAGTTCTAATATATATTCTAGTTTCATCTCCTTAGTCTTAGTCATGGTCTTTCCCCTTAAAGCCTTATAAATAACAGTCTATAGAAGCATGAGCATAAAAAGCTTGGTGAATAATAAAATCTTAAAAAAATTCAATTATAATAAAGCAATGTTTGATTAACAATCATATGCAATGTAACAGTCGATCATATGTAACAAATATAGTTTAGATGACCAAAATCCAAGCTTATGGATATTCGCACCCTCTATTAGGGGTTGAGGGACTAGAAAAAAGTATTTCACGCTTAAGAGACCTAAATAACCAAGGAGTGATTGTTTTGAAAATCGTTTACTATTTATAAATAAATGTATATGTTATGATGTGCCTAGAAGCTTTGATACCAAATTATGATGTGCATAGAAAAAGATAAATTCCATACAATCGATCTAAATAAAGAACAATAAGATAATTAATCCAAAAACAACAAAAGACAATAAGATCTAATCCCAATCACGATATGGACGGCGTTATTCGAGGATATGGTGCACCAAGAATAACTCGAACTATACCCTAACCAATATGATATGACTCACAAATTAGCAGGAGTGGTTTGTTTGCTATGATTGCAAAGAATCAATAAGAACAAAAAAAATCTCATCACAATCAATACGATTTATAAGAGAAGGAAATTAGAGAAAACTTCAATTAGGTTATCAAAAAATTGATCTAGTCGCAATACAAAAGGGCTAATATATATCAAATATCCAATAAGTAAAGAAAATACGAAATAAATAAAAAATTAGCGTTTTTAAACAAAGGTCGACATTGTACACCGCCGGCCTAAGGTTTAATTTTTTTTTTAAATGGTTTGATTTGTTCAAATAAAGAAAAATGGTTTTTGAGCATATTAGATGAGGGGAAAAGTCTCGATTTGGGAGTTCATGTAGGACTGGGTTTTTGTAAACCCCCCAAATTCTTAGAATCGGTTTAGCCTAAAACCTTAAAACAGAAGTCAACCGAAACTCTAATGGTCAACAAAACCCTAATTAGACGAAATAGCTTAACTCCAGGCAACCCTGAATAAGAAACTCGATAAGAGTAATTAGGAGTTTAGAATGTAGAATAGTGCGTAATTACCTAAGGTAGCGTAAAAAGATCAGATTAGTAAAACCGCAACTTGTTTCGAACACGATTGGACACAGTTCTTGAAAAACGTGTCCCGGAGCCTGGAATAGTAAAAATATTCCGAATATACCATTAGACTCGTAAAAATATAAGGTTTTCAAAAATATCAGTTTCAAAATTTTTCGGTAAGTAAAAATAACTGATATCACAATTATACGCGTATTTTCTTACTACCGATACTTTATTGGTCATATCTACTTTATATTACACTATTCATTACTATTCTACACTATTTTTTATCTCTACTTTTTCTTACACCTACTCTTACAAACACCATAACCTATAACATTTTACTTTTACCTCTCCCATAACTTTATTTCATCTACCTTACTTATTACTTCATTTAATCCACAAAATACAAAAAAAAAAAAAAAAACAAAAACACTCCCTCTCTCCTCACGTGTGCAACCTCCTCCTCTCTCTTCCTTAATTTGTTTCAATTTTCATTTAATTTAATCATACAAAAATCACTCCACAATTTTTTATAAATACCCCCTCCTCTTTCACTTCATTCACACAATTAGTACCCACAATTCCTTACGAAAACTCTCTCAAAATCTCCTCTCAAAACTCTCTCCAAATATCCTCCCAAACCTCTCCAAATTAATTCCAAAACAACTTCTACCTACAACAAAACCCAGAACCACATAAAACTACCAAAGTCTTCTTAGGTAACCATTCCTATTGTTTTTCTTCTTCATATGTCATGTAACTTTACATGACCATAGTGTGAGTTTCCAAAGACTAAATGTTATGGAAGCTACACTTTATTCATGTATTGTTCTTGTTTATAAAAATTATTTATGTTTATGTTGTTATTTTCATATTATTGTTATTATATCTAAGTATTATTATCTATATATATATATATATACATATTCTTTAGAGCATATAAGCTCACTTGCAATTTATTTATTTTCATACAATGCAATTTATTTATTATTCCATTGCAATTTATTTATTCCTTGTTATTTTAAGACTAATCTCTAGTCTTAGACTTGTCCTCATCAAGTCAAAACAAAATTTTCTTTCTTTCATTTTATTTTTATTTTGGGACTATCCACTTCTTAGTCCCGGGAGCCTTGAAGAAGCTAAGACTCCCAATACTTAACTTTATTATTTATGTTATTTTTGTTTACTATTATTTCTCATAAATCATGTTCATTTAGATTGTTGTCCAAAATTTCAATTTCTAAAAATAATTGACAAAAAGGAGATTTTATCACTTAGAAATAAGTTTATGTGAAGTATAAAATCTATGATTTGACAAACATAAGTTTATTTCTTTTAAGTTACAAAAAGAACCCACTACAAATTTTAAAAACTGCTTTTGTTATTAAAAGCTTCTTAAATCCTTTAATATTCCACATTGTTTTTTAAAAGAAAATAATTGTTGTTATAAAAATAATTTTTATGAAAAACATAAAAGAGGAAAGGATGAGGAATTTTCAAATAAAGATCTTTACAAACAAATAGATAAAGAAAATTTTATAGGAAAAATAAATAGGAAAAATAGTACTAATATAAGAGAACTTAGAAAAAAGAAAAATTTATTTTCAAAAAGTTACTTGGGAAAAATAGTAAAGCAAAGCATCCTTGGAAAACAAAAGAAACAAAATATTTATTTCAAGAGATTTACCAAATAAATTCTTGTAAACTATATTTTTCTAAAACTCCAAACCGACATTATTTTACCCAAGAAACATAAATGGGCAACAAGCACTTGAGCATGAATAAATATGAGCTATATAGCTATAAAAAGAGTATTTTCCAACTATATAGATAACTAAGAATTTATCAAGCAAATTTTGAATGATTGAACCCAAGTTGTTTTTGAAGTAGAAAATTCGTAGTGAATTTCATCGCCACTGTTTCAGGGCCTAAATGGTTTAGTTTGATAGAAATAGTTTTAGAAATGGATAGATTTTTTCGAATAGGTAGAAACCGATATATTATATGCACGATTCCGAGTTAAAATGACCAAGTTATGATCATTTTAAATTGAAACTCTTCCTTATACAAACTTTACCGTTCTCATGACATTGTTTTGTCAAAATTCAAGAAAATCATCAAGAAATACTCATTGTGGGTATTTTCTTTGGCTAGGTGACTTCGAGGAAGGATACCTATATCCTGAAGATTATTTCGATTAAGAGGAGTGTGTGAACGACTCATCCTCGTAGAAGAATAGTCGACATGGCATCGTGGGTTTATTTCCTTAACATGCTATACTTGTTGTGCTTGTAAATTAGTTGCATTAAAATTAGGAAAAGACAAATGGATATGTATGAAAAATAATTCTTTGAAAGAATCCTAAAAATATCGAGGCCGAAATTGATTTAAATATTTGTTTTAGTATAACACTTGATTTGTATGAAATTCTTTGATCGCCTTAAAATCGATAATAAAAATGTTATGATATAATAAACAAATGGATTCATGCATACCACGAAGGGAGTCACATTGCATTGGGTTATTATCCTTGGGTGAGAAGGATTGTAAGCTCAGGTCGAAAGCAACACTTAGCGGAGTGTCTGAAAGTGATTGCTTGGCAGCGTTAAGGAAATGCTTGGCGGAAAATCCGAAAGCAAGGTTCAATTCAAGTAGACTTCGTATGCTTGGCGATATTGGTCGTAAGCATAAATCTTTTTAACTAAAACTACTTGTTTTGAGGTTACGTATCACCAAATCCCGAATGGAGGGTGCAAATCCATCAACATATAGTTCGAAAGCTATATGCCTTGTTTGCCCACGTATGTGCATCTCATTTGATTGCTTAAACAACTTGTTTGAATCTTGTTACGAGAAGTTATTTATGGAAATAGTTCTCACTAAGCTGTTGCTTATACCCCTATAGATATTTTGCAGTTTCCCTACTTGTGGTTGAGGCCACGAGGACCCAGCTGTCAGGTAATTTCTTTTTGGATAAAGAATTCTAGATGAAGTTTAGCGTTGGATAAGATGTACAATATTCTTGTAATAGATTTGATTAAGGGAAATGTCCCTAGTTTGAAGATCGTTGTTATAAGTGAATGAATATTATGAATCCACTTTTCTTAACATGTTATTATATCTTATTAAGCTTCATAATCCTAGGTATGGTCCTCTAAACCTGTGAGAGTACGCCTTACACTTAATATCAAAGCTTTTGGGAATGACTAAGGTTCATACTTAAGCTTTCATATTGAGTGTGACGGACTGTTACGTTTATTGTACCCTTTGGGGCGTGACAGTTTTGGTTTGGGTTTTGCTCGAATATTGGTAACTTATGGTTATTGAGTTGGAAATCATGGTTTATTGTTCATAAGTTGTTATGTTTTATGGGATGGTTAATGGTTTAGTTTTGAGTTTATTTTTTGTTGTTTTGGGGGGTGGCGTTTATGGTTCAACTTCATGGGGGAATCAATTTAAGTGTACATGGGGGAGGGGGTTTTGGTTTTGAGTTTGCCTTAGTAGAGCAATGGTTTTGGCAGCAGCTAAGTAGTGGAGTTATGTTCTGTATTTGATTTCAGGTTGTGATGTTTGAGTTTGTTTTTGGGTTATGGTTTGATTTGTTTGTGTTGTGGAGATTGATTATGTTATGGGTTTGATTGAGTTGTTTTAAAATGATATGTTCATGATTTTTGGGTTTTGGATTGCGCTGAAGTTTAGTTAAAGTTAGTGATTATTTTGAATGGTCATAGTTATTTGGAGATTTGATTTTGATTTCGGTATTGTTCAATTTTAGGGTTTAGCTAATTGGCATTCATTCAATCAGAATTGGAGTGGCTATTCATTTAGGTTTTTGATGGTATTGGGTTGTTGTTTAAAGTTTAATGTCATGGTTGTTAGAGAGGGAGCGGCAAAGAGAAAGAGAGAGTAGAAAGTTGTTCCTAACAAGAGGAGAGTTTGAGAGAGGGGAAGTGCAAGTTTAGAGAGAGAAAGTCAGAGAGGGAAGTCACCTTGATAGGTTTGAGAGAGGGAGACCAAAGAGGAAGATCTGGAAAAAAATTTGCGGTAAAGAGAGAGGGAGACGAGAGAGCTGGAGAGAGATCTAAGCTCCCTTAGGATTTGAGAGAGAGAAGGTTGGGTCTCTGGGGTCCTTCGAGAGGTCGATCCTCTATCCTTTTTGATGTGTGTGTGCGTCTGTAGAATGACATAGTCAATTTGTTATGAAGAAACGATTAGGCCATTAATGGCCATTACGAAGCTCGAAAGTCAGAGAGGTTACAAAAAGGTTTGATTTTCAATTTCAAATGAATCAAAGTGCCTTTTGATTATGAGAAATAAATCATTTGAATTTGAACATTGGTATTCCTTCATAAATCTTAAGCTCAAAGTGAGCCCATATATAGCTCATTCAAGTTCAAAAGTTGAAGAAAAAAGCTTTAATGGTGGATTGAGAAAGTAGGGAAAACGACGGACATGTGGCATATGTGTGCGTTTTCCCAAGTACATGAACACACATGCTAAAAATAATTCTTCCCATGCATGCCCACTAGACATGAACTCTAGCCTTTGTACTATGTAGGCATTTCAACCATCTAAGTTAGCTTGGTTCTTGTTTTGTTACCCACTTAAAACATACTTGAAGTATAAAGACTGACTGAAGATACTTATATGCTTTTCGGTTTCAACTCTAATTATAAGCGCAAGATTAACCAGCTAGTAAATTGGGTGCATATGCAAAAAATATTAGTAGTGAGACCAAGTAAGCCACAGGAGCTAATGACTAATTATTAGGTATTGAATTTTCCCCTAAGCTAAGCGATCAAAGATCAGGTTTTAAGTTAAGCTATTGAATCATGATTTAAAAAAACTAAACTAATGAAATGATTTGAACTCTTAACCGAATGCTTAGCAACACAAATGAGGGTTTTGGGTTTAGAAGATGCTAAAAATAATTAGGAAAAATGAATTGAATTGATGCCTCAAGTTGATATTGAAACTAATTACATAGGATTTAACCAAACTCACTAGAATTTGCCTACCTCCTAGAGTAGCAAAATTCTAATCATAGCATAATTTATCCTGCCAAGGTGATTTATCTATAATTATCAAGTAAATAGTAATTCACTCATACCAAAATTACTACTCTTGTTGAAATTATGGACCAAGCATCGCCAAGTGACCTAATACATATTTTTCAACACATAAAGTACATGAGTTCATGAGTTTTGTCAAAACCTGCATATCCCTATGACAAATATTTTTCAAAAACCCAAGATATGTTTGTACAGATTATTGAATCCCTCCTTGGTATCTCCAATCTTATCTATCTAATTAGAATTGGCCAATCATAAATCAAATAGAATACAAGCAGCAATAGTTAAATTCCTGAACAATAAAGGGATCAACATCAAAACAAGTCAAATGATCCAATTCATCAAATCCATCAATGCATATTCACAAATACATTAAACATGACATCTCAATAATACAATCAAGCAATAATCATAATAAAACAAGGATAGAAAAAACCTCAATAGAATTCTTCATTCATCAAAGTCTTCAAATCCATAAACCCAATGATTTGGCATTGCTTGATTGTAATCAAAACCCAAAAATCACCTCCAAATGTTGCTAGAACAATAGGGTTTCAATGCCCTATGATTGAAACACACATATTCATGTTTTGACAGTGTTCTATGTTGCCTAGGGTTTCTGTCACCACCCGAGGGTACCCTAGTAGTAGTAAATAAGCTACACTTGATACTATCACTAGATTACCTTTAGAGAATGACATGTTTTCAAACAATAGGATATTTTAGTTGCTTTGATAAAAATAACAGATACATGTAAGCCATAAATTAGTAAATAACTATCATTTCAATGCTTGAATAATTTTACAACCATACTGTCTTTCTAAAAATTCTCTAAACACATAACTGATAATTTAAATACTAACTAGCTTAGACTAAAATGAAAGCAAATAACTTATCGCATAATCTTCCATAAACTTCCTGAATTTCTTACCGGGGCTAAACTCCTAGAAGTGACTAGCCATGGCCTAAGTATAAATCTGAAAGGACTGTTGGAGTGTGAGCAAAACCATGAGCTCAATGAATAATCAAAACTTACCACATATCACACAAGTTATTAACAATCATATGAAATGCATCAATCAAGCATATGCACAAATATAAGCTTAGATAACCCGAAATCTAAAGTAGGATGAAGATTGATGCCCTCTCATAGGTTTGAAGGAACATAATACTATGGCTTACCTACCTAGGAGACACTAAGCTTATAGGAAATAACAATACTTACATTAATTATCACTTTAAATTTATCATGTCTTTACCACTCATTTCCTGTTTTAGCTTTAGGAACTCCACAAAGTGTTAACCATTTCAAAGCAATACTATAAGCGGCGTCCTTCATTTACCATTTAGTTTCTATGGTACCAATAGAACAAAGGTAATCTTACGTAGAACTAATAGCCTCTTTGCCGAGAAGAACCAAGCATTACTAGGGATCCGAAACACTAACACGTAGTAGGCTGCTACTTACTCAAATGCTGCTTATGCAAATCATGCAATGCATGTTCATTTCATTTATGATACCAGTAGTTTTTAATTAGGTTTAAGGTGATCAATCATCTCATAGACAAGCATCGTACTATATAAGCAATATGATCATACAAAATTCTATTATTACTGTCATTAGAGTAACTTAGCAATCAACAATTCCTACAGCAAACAATTCCCGTAAACCTATACAGCACATTTAGGTTATTATCTTTCATTAAAGATCAGCTAAGCTACAAGCACACACAATATAATAAGACTGAGTTACTCACCTGTCCATACTGGCTAGTCGTAATAGTCAGCTAGGAAATCTTCTATAGTTTCAAAGTCACCTACTGAGATGAATAAAATATTCATCCATAAAACATTAATTATAGAACCAAACTTCTATGATTATCTACGTGTCCTATATTGGCATTTGGTTATATTTCCTATTACTATATTGGTCCTTTAATGGTCCTATGATAATCAATTATTATTTAATATTTATTTTCATTTTGCTTTTTTTTTTATCTTATTGGATATTTATATAATCTTATTGGGTAATTATAGAATTTATATTCAGTGAATTGATATTTTATCATTACCATTATCATCACTTTTATACTGTTCTTTAGTTAACTTATTATAGTAACGAATATTTATTTACTATTATTTAGTTTTGTCTTGTTTCTCTTAATTTACTTCATGTAATTATCTTATCATTTGTAGGAATCACATTATTCATAATTTTATCTTATTTAGATTGCCATTCTTATATGTTTATCTATATAAAACAAGTATTTTACAATTATCGTAATTTTATTCTCATTGCCAAGTATACTACTACTACTACTACTACTACTACTACTACTACTACTACTACTAATAATAATAATAATAATAATAATAATAATAATAATATGTCAACAATACTAATATTAATTTTCATAATAACATCAATAAAAAATAATAGTAATTTTAATGATAATAACAATAATAATAGTAGTGATAATCATAATAATAATATCTTTAATAATGATAATAACAATCATAATAATAACATTACTAATAATGATAATAATAATAAACATGTTAATAATATCATTAATAATAATATTAATGATAATAATAATGACATTAATAATATTACTAATAATATTAACATTAGTAATAATAATAACATCATTAATAAGAATAATATTATTAACATTAATGATAATCTGAATAATAATAATAATAATAATAATAATAATAATAATAATAATAATAATAATAATAATAATAATATCATTAGTGATGATGATGATGATGATAATAATTTTAATTTTGGAATTAAAACAGATTTATAATTAAATTTTTTTATATTTTATTTGAGGCCGAGAGGAATTAGGAGTTACTACGCCAACGAGAGATTTGGTGATAACTCGGGAGATGATGGGATCCTCAAAAGATTGGAGGTCAGGAATCTTTTGCTCATTTAATCTTGGTAGATATACAAAAATATGATATTATTCTAGGTATGACATTGTTAACTGCCGTAAAAGCAAAAGTTGATTGTCGTCTCAAAATGATATCTTTTGTTAACAATCAAGGAGAAAGAAAGAAGTATAGGGGTGAGATACTCAAAGAAGTTAGGAGTAGGATAATGGCAATTTAAGTTGAAAATGAAGAAGATATGGAGGGTGAATCCAAGGAATTAGATATTCATACTATCATAACAATGTGTGAATATCCGAATGTATTTCTAGATGAATTACCTGGATTACCCCCACACAGAGAAGTGAAGTTTTCTATTGATTTGATACCTGGAACTAAACCAATATCAAAAGCTTCGTATCGCATGGTACCTGTGGAAGTGAAAGAATTAAAGGTGCAATTGCAAGAATTGTTGGATAAAAGATTTATCAAACCTAGTGTTTCACCATAGGGAGCACTAGTATTGTTTGTTAAGAAAAAAGATGGTTCGATGAGACTATGTATTGACTATAGGGATTTAAACAAAATTACTATCAAGAACAACTATCCTTTACCAAGAATTGATGATCTTTTTTATCAATTGAGAGGAGCAATGGTATTTTCTCGAATTGATTTAAAGTCAGGATATCATCAAATCTAAATTAAGGTGGAGAATGTACCAAAGACTGCATTCCAAACTAGGTATAGTCATTATGAATTTTTGGTCATGCCATTTGGATTAACAAATGCACTTGCCGTTTTCATGGACTTGATGAACTGTATTTTTAGACCTTTGTTGGATATTTGTGTGATTGTTTTCATAGATGATATATTAGTGTGTTTATCTACTAAAAAGCAACATATGAACACTTAAGGAGTGTGTTGCAAATCATAAGAGATAACAAGTTGTATACCAAATTTTCTAAATGTGAATTTTGGCTTAAGAGCGTATCATTCCTTCAACATATTGTTTCTGGTGAAGGAATATATGTTGATCCTGCCAAAGTCGAAGCTATTGTGGAATGGAAAAAACCTAAAATTGTTATAAAAGTTAGGAGCTTCTTGGGATTAGCAGGATATTACTGGAAATTTTTACAGGATTTCTAAAAGATTGTAGGGCCACTAACGTAGTTAACAAAGAAGAATGAGAAATTCGAATGGAACAATCAACGTGAATAGAGTTTCCAAGAATTGAAAAAGAGGTTAGTAGCGGCATCAATATTGGTTTTGCCAAATGATAAAGATCCATATGCTGTCTATAGTGATGCATCTAGGAATGGTTTAGGCTGTGTACTAATGTAAAACGGGAAAGTAATAGCATATGCTTGTAGACAATTGAAGCCACATGAGATGAATTATCCCACTCACGACCTTGAATTAGCTGCTTTTTTTTTTTTGCACTCAAGATTCGGCATCATTATATGTACGAAAAGAAATATGAAATATATATAAATCATAAGAGCCTCAAGTATATATTTACTTAGAAAGAGTTAAACATGAGGCAACGTAGATGGTTAGAGTTGATTAAAGATTATGACTTAACCATCAATTATCATCCCGGTAAGGTAAATGTTATAGCTAATGCATTAAGTCGTAAGAATTATGGAGAAATAGCTTCAATGTTGATAGAGCAGAAAGAACTCCTTAAGGAATTTGAGAGATTAAATTTGGAGTTTTCAATACAAGGCTTGGAAGCAGAACTTGGAAACATGATCCTAGAACCTACTTTACTCTAACGAATCAAGGAAGCTCAAAAAGAGGATATTGAATTCCAAGAGATTAATCAAGGAATATCACAAGGGAAATATAAGGACTTTCATGTGGATGATGAAGGAGTATTGAGAATGAGCAAGAGATTATGTGTACCACTTGATGAAAGCTTGAGGAAGGAATTAATGCATGAAGCACATTATTCTGGATATTCTATACATCCAAGAGAAACAAAGATGTACCAAGAGCTAAAAAGTGCATATTGGTGGAATGGAATGAAAAAGGATGTTGCAGAATTTGTTGCTAAGTGTGATGTGTGTCAACGGGTAAAAGCTGACCATCAAAGGCCTAGTGGATTATTAAAACCATTGCCAATTCCAGAATGGAAATGGGATCAAATTTCTATGGATTTTGTATGTTCATTGCCTAAGACAAATATAGGACATGATGTTGTCTGGGTCATTGTGGATAGACTCACTAAATTAGCTTATTTCTTGCCAATCAACGTGACATATCCACTAAACAAGTTAGCACAAATTTACTTGAAGGAAATTGTGAGATTACATGGTATATATCACGTCCCGTGGGTATCCTAGTAGTAGTAACCAAGCTACACTTGATTACCATCACTAGTTTACCTTCAGTGAATGACATGTTTTTGAACAACAGGATCTTTTAGTTGCTTTGACAAGAAATGACAAATACATGTAGATCATAAATTAGTAAATAACAATCATCCTAGTGTTTGAATATAGCATTACAAACTATAACATATTTCTAAAAGTCTCTAAACACATAACTAATAATTCAAATACTAACTAGCTTTGACTAAAATAAAAATAAAGAACTTATCCCATAATCTTCTATGAACTTTCGGTCCTAAAGTTCTTACCGAAGCTAAACTTTTGGAAGTGACCAGCCATGACTTAAGTGTAAACCTGAAAGGATTGTTGGAGTATGAGTGAAACTATGGGCTCAGTGAATAACCATAACTTATCACAGATCAAACAAGTTATTAATAATCATATGAAAATGCATCAATCAAGCATATGCACAAATACAAGCCTAGATAACCAGGAATCCAAAGCAAGATGAAGATTTACGCCCTCTCATCGGGTTAAAGGAACACAATACTAAGGCCTATCTACCTAGGATAGACTATGCTTTTAGGAAAACAACAATACTCATTTTAATTGTCACTTTGAATTTATCTTGTCTTTAACACTCATTTCTTACTTTAGCTTTAGAAACTCCATTAAGTGTTAGTCATTTCAAGTAACACGATAAGCGGCGTCCTTCATTTACCATTTAGTTCCTATGGTACCACTAAACAAATGTAATCTTGAGATTAACTAATAGCTTCCTTGCATAGATAAACCAAGCGTTACTAGAGATTCGAAAGACTAACATGTAGTAAACTACCACTTACTTAAATGCCATTTATGTAAATCATGCAATGCATGTTCATTTCCTTTATGGTACTTATAGTTTTTAATTAAGTTTAAGGCGATCCATCATTTCACAGACAAGCAACATGTTATACATGCAATTTAGTCATACAAAATTCTATTATTATTATCATTAGAGTGACTTGGCAATTAGTATTTTATACAACAAACAATTCCCATAAACCCATACAGCAATTTCAGGTTATTATCTTTTCTTAAAAGTTAGCTAAGCTACAAACACATACAATGTAATAAGATTGAGTTCTCATACTAGCTAATCGTAGTAATCAATGGGAAAATCCTCACAAGTATCAAGATCACCTATTAAGATGAATAATATATTCATCAATATCATACAAACTATATAATTAAATTCTTATGAGTATCTAAGTGTCCTATATTGATATTGGGTTTTATTTCTATTACTATATTAGTCCTTTAATGATCTTATGATAATCAATTATTATTTAATATTTATTTTCATTTTACTCGTCTTGATCTAGTTTGATATTTATACATTTATCGGGTATTCGAAAAAATTGATATGTAGTAAGCTTGCATTTTTATAGTTATATTATTGCTATTTTTATATCATTCCTTATCTAACTCATTATAGTAACTTGTATTTATTTACTATTGTTTAATGTCATCGTGTTTCTCTTAGTCTACTTCATATAATTTTCTTGTTATGTATAGATATCACATTATTAAAAATTTAGCTTATTTAAATTTCCATTCGTATGTTTAAAAAAAAAAGGATCTTACAATCATTATACTTTATTTTCATTTATAAAGTATATTAATATTAACAATAATGATAATAATATTAGTAATAATAATAATGATAATTATAAAGTAATATGTTAGTAATTCTAATTTTATTTTTCATAATAACTTTATTAAAATATTAGTGATCTTAATGATAATAATAATAGTAATACATATCATAATATTAAAAATGCTAGTAATAATCATAATAGTGGTAATATCATAAATAGTAATATTCATAATAATATTATGATGATAATGATTCATTAGTGATGATGATATGATAATAATAATAATAATAATTGATATTAATAATATTAATTATCACAATAATAATATCATTATTAATATTACTAATGCTAACATTGGTAATGATAATAATAATATAATAATAAGGATAATAATAATAAATCACTATTGATGATAATAATAATAATGTTAATCTTTGTATCATTTAATAATAATAATAATAATAATAATATTATTATTATTATTTTGGAACTAAATCAGAATTTTTGTAATTTAATTTTAATTTTAATTTTTTTTAATTATGAACGAGAGGTACACGGGGTAAAACACGGACGTATACTCCTCGTGTACTTCTGGAAATTAGGAGGAAAATGCACGCCGAGAGGAACACGGTTGGGAAACACGGCTGTGTTTATCCTGTGTTCTTCTGAAATACATGCATCGTTCATCTTTCTCGTCGGGTTGATTCATTTTCTCCTATTTTACACGTTAAAATCATTTCTAAAGTCTTCCTAAGTGTTCCTACATGTTATATATAGACATTTATCAACTCATAACACAATAGCATGCACATAATCCTTTATTTTCGAAATTAAATGGTGTAATTAAGGTTTTTCGAATTTACCGTATGGAAGCTTGATATGGGTGTTTTAGGCTTCGTTCTTGGGTTGGTCTTGATCATAAGATTGTCAGGACTTGATTTAGAACATGGTTTTGTAAAAAGAAAACTAACTTAAAACGCATTAACTTACCTTGTTCCAAGCTTAGGGTTGTTTTAATGGAGTTTTGCTTTTGTTCTTGTAAGTTAGTTTATGGAATGAGTTTAGGTCTGCTTTGTTGTTGTTTTAGTTGTAGATTCAAGTGATTTTAAGGCTAGAGAGTATGGGGTTTTAATAACTTTGTTTGTTTGTTAATAAAGAAGCTTTTATAGAAGAAGAAGAAGAAGAAGAAGAAGAAAGAGGCGGCTCCTCCAATGTGATTTTGGTCTAGATTTTTCTTCAATTCCACACTGTTTTAACAAGTTGTTTTGCTGCGTTAATTAGGTCATCTAGTTGTCTCCATTTGCTTGGTGTATGTGTGTGTTTTGTTGACTTTGAAAGTGTATTATTTAGGAAAATTGTGGAGTATTTTAGCTTAAATTTCAAGAACATTTTCTCCTCATTTTGCACCGTAATTCGAGGGAAAAAAATATTATAATAATACTTGGTTACATAATTATCAAAATTTAGGGTAATTTATTAAGCTAATTGGGTACAAATATATCATTTATTTGAGAGTTTTTGTCTAAAAGTATTTTTATAAAGTCCTACAAATTTTTTAGATTATTATTAAGTTCAATTTTAAATTTAAAGTTTACGCGATTAATTGTTTTCAGAGTTTTAGCTCCCGCAATTAGGGTTTTTATAAGCTTAATAGGCCAATTTTTATTTAGGTTCTAATAGATTAAGAATGCCCTAACTAAAACAATGGTGTGACACAAATATTTATTTGGAGTCTAGATTATTAATATACATTTGTTTATGTTTTTATTGTGTATATATAATCCTAACAGTTTATTTTTAGGTTATCGTTTTCTAACTATAAGCGTAATCGGTGGTTTATTCTTTATCTCACTTAATATCTTAGCCAAGTTACTCTTATATCTTGAGTTTTCGAGACCTCTATGAAATCTTATTAGTAGTATTTAATAATATCTAGGAATCATTGTTTTAGGGTTTAAAACTATATATAGGTTCATTACTACTCGTAGTTCTATTCTAGAATCTTTGTCAAGTTCAATAAAAACCATTTATTTCTATATTTTTATATTTCTTTTGTAAACCCCGATATCTCTAATAACCAAGATAACTCAAGAACCGAAAACCAAAACCCTAAACCGGAATAGCTTAAGACTGGAGTGAGAACTAGGAACCTAAATCCAGCTTTTCCTCGATTTCCAATTAAGAAACTTTTATAAGAAAATTTAAATTTGAATATAGTTATTGATTATATTTCAAACCAAGAAAAGATAATATTTTAAGAAAATTTAAATTTCATAATTTTTCGGTTTATGAAAAATACAGTTATAGCCTTCTTATTCATATTTTTCTTACTACCGGTAATTAAATTGTCTTGATTACTATTCATTACTATTCACAAGTACAACCTACTACTACTCATAAGTACCCTTATTGTACAACCTTACAATCACTCAATCACATTTTCTTTTCCAAAGACTTTTTGTCTCTAAATAATTATTTCAATTTATGACAATTAGTACTCAAATCAATCAAAACAAGTCACACAAAAAAAAAATCAAATCCCTCCCCTCCCCCCCCCCTTTTACAATAGTGGCCGGCGTGATCTTCCCCCCAACCCCATGAGCTCCTTGTGCAATTTTTTTTTTCATTTTATCACATTTAACCTAATTTCATTTCCTATATAAACTACATTTTCTCTGTCTCACTTCATTCTCTCATTTTTCAAACTTTACAAAAGGTAAAAGCTCTCAAAATTCTCTCCCTCTCCACCCCTTTGACGTGACACTCATGGCTCCCATACACACACACAACTTTTTTTTTTTCTTCATTTTTCTCCTATTTTACTCTAAGTAAAAGAACTTTTACTCCTTCTACTCATAGATCCTTGTAATGGCTAGGATATTTTTAGATATTTCCAACTAAATGTCCCCATGATCTCTTGCTAGGGACAAGGAAATATCAATACAAGAGTACCAAACCATCACAAAGTAGATCTTGCATTTAAAGGAGCTTTCATGCCATAAGCTTTATGATCATTCAATCATTTATCAAAAAGTGTTTTGAATAAAAGATCTTTTATAAAAAAATGTAGTTTTTATGTTTTCTAAACCTATTTAAGCACTTGATATAGTAGATCTATCATTTTACTACTCATATTCATGTAGGCATTTAAGATGTCATCTTTATTTTGAGTCTATGTGCATTAATGGTCATTAATGCTTTTGTCTTAGTAGATAACTTTGCTAGCATATAGATCTATAGGTAGATGAGTTAATGAAACCAAAAAGGAAAACACTTTTTAAGAAATGAGCTAGTGTAAATTCGGATGACTTGAGAAACCTAGTCTAAAAACCCTTTTACCCAGTTCTAAATATGTATTTTACAAGAAAAATGAAGCTTATGGGTGATAAATGATATTGATGATATTTTTCTTGAGTTTAAATGAGTTTTTACCAAAGGAAATATTTAAAACAAGAGATGAAGTCCAATAGAAGTTTTGAGTTAAAAAGTCTTGTAGGCAAAATTCGTAATAATGAATAGGTAACTTCAAAAATGGTATTTTCTTAAATAAATGAAGTCCTTAGGGTATAGGTAAAATGAATACCTAAAGTTCTAAGTATAAAATACATTTTTCTTAAGTGAATCAACTTAAAAATAAATTTTACTAAATTCGGATTTTTGGAACCACCCTAGTGTAAGACTCACCTAAAAGTTTACAAATGAAGATTTTATTAAAGAAATAAAGGCTTTAGGATATAGTTAATATATGGGTCAAATTTTCTTTGAAATAAATAGGAGTTTCCTAAGAAAAATCCTTAGAATAAGTAAATGTGACCAAGTGTATTAAATTTATTCATTAAGCTATAGCATGAAATAGTTCCTAAGATAAGAGTTATTTAAATTCTTTAAATCTAAATTTTATAAGAACTTAGGCACCTAAAAGCTCATATCATGACATTCATGATGGGGGAAATCATTACCATGGCATTTAGTTTCATTTTGTACTTAGGAATCTCAAGTGCATTCATGAAAATCGCATTTTCGGAATCAACACAACTGCTATACAAATCTGATCCCTCATTTCCGAGGCTTAGATATTCTCAAAACTTGATTTAAACTTCCTATTTAGAAAGCTCTTTCGAAGTAGATAGAAATCGATAAAAATTTGCGAAATGCCGAGTTAAAATGACCAAGTTATGACCATTTTAAAACGGAAATTCGAAAATGACGCGAATTTCGATTTCACTAAGTTGTTTTAGAAGTTTTAGTATTCTTAGATGATAAAATACTTATTAGGGTATTTCTTTTGTGACTAGGTGAACCCGAGGACATTAAATCCTTGCCTCCGGACTACTACTATTAGAAACTGGTGAACCCATGACTGAGTGAGTTACTCTTCCCAATTCATTTATCATATGTACTTGGTAATTAGTGTACTAGAATATAGGCCAAGTAAATTGAATATGTATGATGGGGAATAATGGGAAATTGTATGATTGATTGAGAATTCAAATTAAGAATATCGAAATCGGGTGATAAATTCTGGTTGTGTAGTTAGTTATGATGGATTGTTTGATCACTTGAAATAAATCATTTGAATTTGACCATTGCTATTCCTTCATAAATATTAAGCTCAAAGTGAGCCCATATAGAGCTCATTCAAGTTCAAAAGCTCAAGAAAAGCGCTTCAATGGCTGATTGAGAAGTTGGGGCACATGCGCGTCGTCTTGCCAAGTACGTGAACACACATGCTAAAAATAATTCTTCCCGTGCATGCCCACCGGGATACGAACTCTAGTCTAATTTGTACTACGTAGGCGTTTCAATTGGTTCTTGTTTTCTTACCCGCTTAAAACATACTTGAAGTATAAAGACCAAGTTCAATATGATCTTAATGAAAATGGGTTGAAATGAGATAGGTCCCACCGTTCAAATTAATTTTAAAATCAGCCCAAAACACTATAAGACTAATATCAAATTTATAATTAGCCCAAAATGAGATTCTTTTCATATTTTTCCTTTTTTAATGATTTTTTATTTTTTAATTTAAAAAAGGATTTTTATTTAAAAGCCTGTTTATTAAAAGAATGTGTTTTCTAAATTTTCTATCATTCTTTTTATGTTAACTTTTCTTATTTTTATATATTTTTAATTTTTAACCATAGCTAATATTTTTTTGTAATTTTAATAATTTTCAATTATTGTAATTTTCTTCTTTTTCTAGAATTTTCATGATTTTTGAAATTTTCTATTTTTGTATCCTTTTATTTTTTTTTATTTTTTTTATGGGGACAAAAATGGGGTGTTTACAACATACACCTTCATCAAAAGTATAAGACACAGGAGAAGCAGTAGCTGTTGTATCATGTGTTAAACTCTTATGAACAAAAATACTAGAAGATTCCTCATGAAATTGAAACACATTCTCATAGATGACAACATCCCTTCTAGTCAGAATACATTGACTATCTAAATCATACAACTTGTACCTTTCCTGATCTAATGCATATCCCAAGGAAACACATGTAATTCCCTTATTAGCAAATTCATCAGAGGTTAGATAAGCCTTTGCATAGAGCAAATAACCAACAATCTGTAAATGATCAAGGCACAACATCACTAAAAAAAAGTAACTCATAAGGAGATTTCCAATCTGAGTAAGAAACAAGCATCTTATTAATAAGTTAGGTAGCCTGCAATATGCAATCACCCCAAAAGGATGTAGGCAAATTAAAATGAATTCTTAAAGCCTTTGTCATATCAAACAAATGTTTATGTTTTCTCTCAACCCAACCAAGTTGATGAGCATGTACAATTATGCACTGATGCACAATACTAAGAGTGTCAAAAATTGACATGTATAAGAAAGAAATTCAACACCATTGTTTGACCAAACGATCTTAGGTACATAAGCAAAACGATTTGCAGCATAGTAGAAAAACTTCAAAAGTATAGCAAGTACTTGAGACTTATTCTTCCAAAAAAAAGTCTAAGTTTTACAAGTACAATCATCAAGAATTGTGAGAAAGAAACATGCTTCACTAATGAACTTTATTCTATAAGGACCCCAAATGTCGTTATGATACAAGTGAAACTTTTTAATAGCATGATTTGGACTTTAACTAAAAGGGCAATCTATGAAATTTTGCTTGATTACATGTATCATAAATCAATGACTCAAATCCTTATGAATCAATACCATCAACATGACTTAATTTAGAAAGAGAACTATGTTCTAGCCTTGCATGTAGTTAGTGTAATAAAGTAATGAGGTGGAGATAGTGGTGAATAGGTGTCGAGCCTGGATTTTTTCCACTCTATCTTATCTGGTTCATTTCTCTTAACCCGATTCACATTAAACCCGAACCCATTTAACATGAATCCTCGACTAGGGGTTAAAAGAAATTTTAAAAAATTTAGAGTCGCCACCCGATATAAATCGGGAAAAAATAAAAAGCTAGGATCAATGGGTCGGTTGATCCTAACTTAGCTACTAGTCTGCGAAAATTTGATTTTAAAAAAAACAAACTTTTAAAACCAGATATCATGGATTCGGGGGCTAACCTATTAAAACCAAATTGGTTACCACTTTTGGAATTTTAAATTTTTAATCTATCCTTTTCATGCTCAAAAATTTAAGTAAAACAATATAGTACAAATATTCACAAATCAAACCATTCGTTTTTATTTTTATTATTTTTTTATTATTTTTTTATTTATTTTTTTTTAAAATATCAATATCAACAAATAGATTTCATTTTTTTTTACAAAAACTTATATTTACGAAAAATTATTCACAATATTAAAACAAAAACATTTTTTTTCATTTTTTATGTCGCCCCGCAGGTGCCTACGTACTCGCTAATCGAGATCAGACAAAACGTAGTTCTTTTAAAAAAGAACTTAATTTGTTGATCAATTTTAATTTTTTGAACTCTTCTCAATTTAAGTTCATTAAATTTTGAATTTTTTTATGAAAATCATTTTTGATGATCCTATGCTCTAATCAATTGGTTTTTTTATTTCATGAAAACATGTTTTTCTAAGTTCAAAAATTATTTTTTATTATTTTATTTTTTGTTTTTTTAAAAAAAAAAATTTTGTTTTTGGAAAATCCAATTTTGTCATTTTTATCTATTTTTTATATATTTTTTTATTTTTTTTATTTTTTTTAAAAAACATCACATAATTTTACAACATATCCAGAATATATTAAAAATATTTTTTCATGCATTAAATATGCATTTCAAAGACAATTTGTGTATAAATACACATTAAAAATATTCAAAAAATATCAAAAATATCAAAAAAATAAATTTATATAAAAAATAAATATTTTGATTTTTCTGGATTTTTCTGTATTTTTCTGAATTTTTCTGAATTTTTTATGAATTTTTATAAATTTTTTGCTATTTTTTATTATTTTCTGAAATTAATTATATAATAAACTATTAATAAAATAATGCGGATTAACCTGGATCGTCGGATGAAGCGGACGAGATCTGGAGCGTTGATCTCGCTGACCGATCTGGATCGTCTGATCGCTTGTTGACTCGATCTGAGCCGTCTGATCGTTTGATGAAATCTGGGCCGTCTGATCGCTTGATGAAATCTGAGCCGCTGATCTGTTTGATGAAATCTGGGCCGTCTGATCTGCTTGATCAAATCTGAGCCGGATCTGCTTGATTGAATCTGGGCCGTCTGATCTGCTTGATTGAATCTGGACCGTCTGATCAGAGTTGACCGTTGACCGATGACCGACGACCGTTGACCGATGACCGACCGGGTTGGGATTCGGATTTTCGGGTCGGATTCGGATCTTCGTCGGGCGGAAGACGATGACGCGATCTTTCGAGCGTTCGTCGGCGTCCCTGGTGGTTGTTGACCTCCCTAAGCTTGTCGGCCCGACTTCTATGCTGGTGGCGCGTCCGTTGGTGGTGGTGGCGTTCACTCAGAACCAAGGGGCGGTTCCGGTGGTGGTTGTACGGCGGCGTTTGAAGAACAAAATAAAAAAAATTTCAGAGAGAAATCCGATCAATTCGAACAAATCTAAGCACACTAAATCATCCAAATAAAGTTTCTAACATTGTTACAACACTCAATTTGGATTAAAACTGATCCAATCAATTCGAATTTGAAAAATTCGAATTCTATACCCTAATTTCAAGAATTTCGAATTGGCTTTGCTATGTATGTGTTCTTCTGAAATTGACTTGTGCCTTTTGCTCCTAGGACCTCCTATTTATAGGTTGCAAGCTCAATTTTCAGTTTCGAACAGTTTCGAAAATGAATGGATTTTTGCCCTTGATTTTTCCACGAATTTAATTAGAAAATCCATGATTAATTGTTTGAAACTGATGAATTGATGATTGTTTTCATATTCCATGCCAGATTCATCCACTCAATTTTGTAACTCCTCATTCATGTGCAATTGAATGCTTTATACATTGAATTTTGTAACTTTTGGGTTGTTTTTTTTGCACTAATCTTTCATATTTTGTAACCACTTTGCAATCCCATCATCAATTTTGACAATCAATGATGTTTTGTCAGTTAAAAACTGATGCAAAGTAAGGCAAAAGTCACATTTGAGGAAAATGAAAAGACAAAAATGATAAAAAAGGCAAAAATTTGCCTTTGCTAGGGTTTGAACCTGTGTCCTTGAGCTTGAGTGTGTGTTTGGGTCCATATGTTTAACCAACAGGCCATTTGGCCTGTGCCTTGATCACTTAGCCAATTTCATCAATACTTAAGGCTTTTGGAAAAAAATTTAATTAAATTTTAAGCCTTAATTAATTGGGCAAAAATTGGGTGTCTACAGCTGCCCCTCTTTGTGGTAAAGTTTGAACAAAACTTTTGCCACAAAGACAAAAAGACAACCAATTTTTGCTTAGCTTCTTTCCAAAAATCTTGTGCTAAACTATCTGTCGAGTTTAGACTTAGAGATTTGCTAGGTCAACTGTCGGACCTAGACTTTAATTTGGTCATTTGCCGGACTAATGGGCTTTGGTTTGGTCATTTGCCGGACCAATGGGCTTTGCTTTGGTCATTTGCCGGACCAATGGGCTTTGGTCATTTGCCGGACCAATGGGCTTTGGTTTGGTCATTTGCCGGACCAATGGGCTTTGGTCATTTGCCGGACCAATGGGCTTTGGTCATTTGTCGGACCAATGGGCTTTGGTCATTTGCCGGACCAATGGGCTTTGGTTTGGTCATTTGCCGGACCAATGGGCTTTGGTCATTTGCCGGACCAATGGGCTTTGGTTTGGTCATTTGCCGGACCAATGGGCTTTGGTCATTTGCCGGACCAATGGGCTTTGGTCATTTACCGGACCAATGGGCTTTGGTTTGGTCATTTGCCGGACCAATGGGCTTTGGTCATTTGCCGGACCAATGGGCTTTGGTTTTGGTCATTTGCCGGACCAATGGGCTTTGGTCATTTGCCGGACCAATGGGCTTTGGTTTGGTCATTTGCCGGACCAATGGGCTTTGGTTTTTTTCTGGAATGGAGGGATTTCTAACTTCTGTCTTGAACATATTCTTCTAGTAAATGAATTTCTGAACTCTGTCTTGATTACCATCTTGAGCGAATGAATTTCTGGATCTTATTACCATCTTGAAAGGATGGATTTTGAATCACCATCTCGAAAGGATGGATTTTGAGTCTGGGTAGTACTAGGAGCATTTGTGATTTTTCAATTCTCTGGGGGTTTCTTTCTCTTTCTCTTTTTCTTTTTCTCTTTCTCTTCTCTTTTTTTTTCTTCTTTTTTCTTTTTTTCTTTTTTTTCTTCTCCTTTTTTTTTTCTTTCAATCCAACATGCTTCAATTTTCTATTAGTTATTCTTGCAGTAATATTTTCTTTTAAGAAAAAGAACAATCAATAGACCAAACTATATAAATGCATTAGTCAGTATTATAAGATGCTCAAATTTCTTTTTCTGATGATTCAAATGGTGTTTGACTGGAAATTTGTTCAGAAGAATTTTGTGGGTTAGGCTTTGATTCAACTTCAAAGAATTTCAGGCTTTGATTCGACTTCAGAGAATTTCAGGAATATCAACTTTGCGTATAATTAATTAAATAAAATCAATTGATCACTTGAAATGACAAGTTTTATTGATCAAGGATAATACAACTTACAGCATCTGAGTTCACAGGATCCTTTAAATTGGGTCCATCCATTTGGGAAAGGATTAATGCTCCTCCCGATAAGACCTTCTTCACTATATATGGTCCTTCATAATTTGGTGTGAACTTTCCTCTGGAATCTTGCACATTTTGTCAGCATTTTTCTCAGACCAAATCACCTCTTGGAAATTTCTTGGCTTAACCTTCTTATTAAATGCTCTAGCCATCCTTTGTTGATAAATTGTCCAAGACACATGGCGGTTAATCTTTTTTCATCTAAAAAGATTTAACTGTTCAACCCTTTGTCTAACCCCCATTCAGCTCTTCGAGCTCTGTTTCAGCCAATACCGGAGCGAAGGAATCTCAACTTCTACTGGTAAGACAGCTTCAGTTCCATATACCAAGGAATAGGGCGTTGCCCCAGTTGACACTCTTACAGAGGTTCGATATGCCATTAATGCTAATGGGAGCATCTCATGCCAATCCTTGTATGCAATCGTCATCTTCTCAATGATTCTCTTGATATTTTTGTTGCGGCTTCTACTGCTCCATTCATCTGTGGGCGATATGGAGTGGAATTCCGGTGTTTAATCTTGAATTGCTGACATAAATCAGTCATTGCATTGTTATTCAGGTTTGTACCATTATCGGTAATGATACTTTCTGAGTTCCATATCGAGTAATGATATCTCTTTTGATGAATCCGCACCACAACGGCTTTGTCACACTGGCGTATGAAGCAGCTTCAACCCACTTGGTGAAGTAATCGATTGCAACTAGTATGAATCGATGACCATTTGAAGCTTTTGGCGATATTGGCCCGATTACGTCTATTCCCCACATTGAGAACGGCCATGGTGTTGACATTGACTGTAATTCCTTGGAGGAGCATTTATCTTGTTTGCGTAAATTTGACATAGATGACAAGATCTCACATGTTTGATACAGTCTGATTCCATGGTTAACCAGAAATATCCTAGCCTCATAATCTTTTTAGCTAGCATATATCCGTTCATATGAGGTCCACATACTCCCTCATGAACTTCTTCCATTAATTTTTGAGCTTCTTTTCATCTACACATCTCAGTAGGTTGTATCAAATGACCTTCTGTATAAGGTATCTCCACTTAACAAGAAATGACTTGCCAGACGTCTCAATGATTTCTGATCCTTTTTGTAGCACACTCAGGATAACTACCTGTTTGCAAGAAAAATTTGATATCTTGAAACCATGGTTCATTTGATCAATCACAGCACAGAATGCGGGTTCACTTCTTATTCGGACTTGCAAAGGTTGTATTCTTACTCCTTCAGTGAATTGGATCAAAGAGGCCAGAGTAGCCAATGCATCAGCAAATTGATTCTGAGTTCTCGGCACATAAGTGAAGGAAATTTCTTTGAACCTTCCTGCTAACTCAGCCAAGTGATTATGATAAGGAATCAACTTGGGATCCTTAGTTTTGAACTCGCCTCGAGTTTGGAAAATGATAAGTGATGAATCTCCAAACACTTCGAGCTCCTCAATATTCATTTGAATTGCCATTTCTAATCCCATGATGCATGCCTCGTATTCCGCTACATTATTTGTGTAAGGAAACATTAATCTGGCTGATGCCGGGAACTGTTCTTCTTTTGGTGAGATAAGGACTGCCCCTATTCCACACCCGTATACGTTGGCTGCTCCATCGAAATACAACTTCCAATTGTTGTTTTCGGCTTCTGTTTCTGTTATTCTGATGCCTTCATCTGGAAACTGATCTTGTTCCTTTAATTCTTCGTCATCAACTGGGCTTTCTGCGAGTTGATCAGCTAAAACTTGTCCTTTGACTGAACTTTGATTCACATAAATGATATCAAATTCAGAAAGTAGCATCTGCCATTTCGAGATTCGACCTACTAAAGCCGGTTTGCGTGCCAAGTATCGCAATGGATCATGCTTCGTAATCAACTCGATCGAGTAGAAGAGCGTATACTGCCTAAGCCTGTGCATAACCCATACTAATGCACAGCAGGTCTTTTCTATCTCTGAATACTTTTGTTCTCCATTGAGAATTTCTTGCTTAAGTAGTAAACAGCTCTTTCTTTTCCTTCCTCATCTTTTTGCCCGAGCACACCCCATAGATTCAGGAAGAATTGTCAAGTACAAGAACAATTTCCCCGGTTTTGGAGTAACCAGTACTGGTGGATTCGTCAGATACTGCTTTATCCGATTAAAGGCTTTTTCACATTCGTCATTCCATTCAATTAGGGCATTTCTTTAGCAGTTTAAACAGCGGTTGGCACTTATCAGTCAGCTGTGATATGAATCGAGCAATGTAATTCAACCTTCCCAAGAGGCCTCTGATTTCCTTTAATGTTTTTGGTGGAGGCAAATCCTGAATCGCCTTGACTTTATCAGGATCGATTTCTATCCCCTTTTGGCTAACCATGAATCCTAATAATTTTCCAGATGTCACTCCGAAAGTGCATTTTTCTGGATTCAATTTCAACTGGAACTTCCTTAATCTTTCAAAAAGCTTCCTTAACACCACTACATGATCATCTCCTTCCTTTGTCTTGGCGATCATATCATCTACATATACTTCCACCTCTTTGTGCATCATATCATGAAGTATAGCAAGCATTGCTCGTTGATAAGTTGCCCCGGCATTCTTGAGACCGAAAGGCATGACCTTGTAACAAAAAGTTCCCCAGGCTGTAACGAATGTGGTTTTGACCTTATCTTCTTCGGCCATTAATATCTGATTATACCCTGAAAATCCATCCATGAATGAAAATAGATGATTTCCAGCGGTATTGTCCACTAAAACATCGATGTGAGGCAACGGGAAATTATCTTTCGGGGTTGCTTTGTTTAGATCTCTGAAATCCACACAGATTCTTACTTTCCCGTTTTTCTTAAGTACTGGCACTATATTTGATACCCAATCCGAATAATCAGAAACCTCAATGAATCCTACTTCAAGCAACTTTTTTACTTCATCCTTGATTTGGAGGAGTAAATCCGGCCTAAATCGCCTTAATTTTTGCTTTATAGGTTTAAAATCCTCCTTTGTTGGCAATTTGTGAACCACAATGGATGGGTCTAAACCAGGCATATCGCTATACGACCATGCAAAAACATCCAAGTATTCGGCTAGTAACTTGGTTAAATCTTGTGCCGTGCTCTCAGGCAATTTTCCCCCTATCCTCAGATTCCTAGGGTTTTCACTTGTTCCCAAATTAATCACTTCAATGGTTTCGGGAATTTCAATCTTCCTTGTTCAAAATTTTGCCAAATTTCTTGTGTTCTAAATTGATAATCAATATCATCTTCAACATCTAACCCAGTAGAGTTAGAGGTGATATTGATATTTTCATTAATTATACGCGCGAGATATCCCTGAACTTCATCACAATTGTCGAATCTGGTTGAATATGAATGAGGAATGTATGAGAATATGTGAAACACAAATGGAAATAAATTTTATTAAACTGGGACGGTGTTTAAGTACACTTATTTGAGCATCACATAATACTGAAAAACACGAAACACAAATCTAGTCTTAGATAATTCTTACTTAAAAGACTTAATACTAGCGCAAGGCACAGAGAACCAATTTCTCAAGATTTCTTTGGATGAAGCATCTTCTTTGATATCATCTGGCTGCTGGATATGATGTGGCTTTGGAAAGGAATGGCTGATGTGAGGAATTTTGATGATTGGATCATATTCCTTGTCGAGCTTCCTTCTTCTCATTTGGTTTTTCATTTCACCACTTCAGCACAAGTGGGGGAATAACCCAGTCCAAAGGTTCCCACCTGAGTTTCTTTCTCATCATCATCATACAGACTTCGTCAAACATTTGAAGCCCGAAGTCTTCTTCTCCTTCTTTTCCAATGTAGGGACAGCTGTCTCCTTGTAAATGGCATAATCCTGTTCTCCCATAACAGTGATGAGTTGACCATTGGTTATGAACTTAACTTTCTGGTGCAGCTTGATGGTATTGCTGGCAGCATGGATCCATGGTCTTCCCAACAGCAGATTGAATGTTCTGGGGATATCAATCACTTGGAAAGGAATAATGAAAGTTTGAGGCCCGATGATGACTTCTAACTCCACTTCACCTATTATATCTTTTTGATCCATCAAAAGCACGAACCACAATAGAGCTTGGTTTGATGTCTGACGGTTCAATTTCCAATAAGCTCAAAGTGGCTAAGGGGCACACATTCAAAGAGGATCCATTGTCAACTAATACTCGAGAGACGATCTTTCCACAGCTTTTGACTACGATGAAGAGGGCCTTGTTATGTTGATCCCTTCCTCTCCCAGTTCTTCAGATGAGAAAATGATTTGCTCATTTGCAAAGATTGAGTTGATGATATGCCCCAAGGCTTCTTCTGATACACCTTCTGGAACTTTCACTTCTTCTAAGGCTTTGAAAAGAGCCTCACGGTGTACATTAGAGCTAATCAGCAGACTCATGAGCGATATTTGGGCAGGTATTTTGGCCAACTGCTCGACAACCTTGTATTCACTTGCTTTCATCAGTTTTGCCAATGCTGACTTCTCTTCATCTTTCTTCCTTCTTCATTTTGCTGCTGTGGCATATTCACAGTTGCATTCTTCCGGTCGACTCATAAACTCTTCCTGAGCGAGTAAGGCCACCAACCATGGCCATTGAAGCATGATTTACCGCCTTATAATCAAATGGAGCGGCTTTATACTCATTCACAGCAAGGGGTATGTGAAAGGTATAGTTCTTAGGCTTTGATGAAGTTGATCCATCTTCACTACCTTTGCCTATTTCGATTTTGATGGATCTAGGTCCACCTTCGATCATACCCACAAACTCGTCTTCTTTTGCTTTCTTATCTTCCTCTTCAAATTCTGGACCCCATCCAGTTGGAGGAGCATCAGCATAGACACGGGGCTCAAACCAGTAATCTATTAAATACTGGTATTTTCCATCATTTCCCAGGGTTCCAATGGTTGGATCTCCAGCCTGATACCTTTCCCATAACTCAGCCTGTGTGCTCGATCTCCTTGGTTTCGGGATCAACATTTCCAGAATCTCTTCTTTTTTAATAGTTCCTCTTGTAGTAGCTTGTAAATAGCAGGCCTGGTTTTGGTGCGGTCTCTTAAATTCATATTGAGCAAATGACCCTTCTGGCGAAGGTTCCATGCTACTTGTTCTATGGTGATTGGCAACTCATCCAGATTGATTTCTTGATCGGCACTTCAGCGGTGATCATATTGATGACTGGTCCATGGTTTGGCAGTGGGTTAGTAGAGACGTTTGGAGTCTCAACGAAATCCAACTGGATGACTTTTGCATCAATAAGATCTTGGATTTTATGCCTAAGCCTCCAGCATCTGTCTGTTGAATGCCCGATTTGCCCCATGTGATATTCACACTTCAGCTCAGGATTGTAATATCTAGGCTTTAAGTCTTCCCTAGGAACTTCAAGATTGATCAGATTATCGGCCCTTAATTTAGCTAATACTTGGCTAAGGGGAACCGGAATTCGAGTGAAGTTCCGCCTGCTGAACCTTGATTGTTGATTTGGGACTGCACTTTGTTGAGTCTGATCCTTATTCTGATTTTGATTCTGATTTGTTGACAACACGAAAGACTTAGTAGGGCCAGTTGCATCTGAAGTATTGACCATGCTGACGGTTGAATCTTCCCTTTGTACGGACATTTCTCGGTGCAGTATATTTCTTTTCTTGTTGCAATTTTCCTGCGAAATTGCATTCTCAATCTGCACCCAGCTATCACCACTTCTGAGAAACTTGCTGATGCATGCCCAATCAGATGGGAAAAGAAAGGTTCCTCTAGCGTGTTGATAAAAGTGAAAGTGAGGTCTCTTTCAGGCATCGGGGTGGTGATCCTTGCAGCCAATGCTCTCCAGCGCTGAGCATACTCCTTGAAAGTCTCTTCTTTCTTCTTCTTCAGATTGCTTAAATCCCATACCGAGGGCGCCATCTCAATGTTAAACTTATACTGATTAAAAACGCCCTAGCCAACTTGTCCCAAGTATCAATTCTTGATGGTCTAATTGGGCGTACCAGGCCAAAGCAGCACCAGTAAGACTGTCCTGGAAGGTTTGCACCATCAGCTTGTCAAACTTAGCATATTGCCCCATTCGTCGCACATACAATCTGGTATGCATATTAGGGCAACCTGTCCCGTCATATTTTTCAAATTCCGGTGCCTTAAATTTCTCAGGGAAGGCACCTTCCTCATATTGAGGCAAATTCAGATCGCGGTTTGATCAAAACCATCGAACGTCTTCATTTTCTCAACAGTTTTCTCTCCATTTCTTTAGCCTGAGCTTCCAGTTCTTTCTTCAACTCAGCCGCATTAAACTCATTTGATGACTCCTCTTGCTGAATAAGCTGCCCTTCAATTTCTTTTCCTTTCTGTGCCCTTGAGGATTCTTCAGGAGTTGTAGGGGTCTTGAGTTGGCAAGACTCTGTGTTAAAGCCTGCATCTGTTCAGCAATTCCAAGGAGGGTTTGTTCCACGGTGTTGAGTCTTTGTTCATTGGTCTGGTCTGTGGGGTTACTCCCGGTGTTAGACATCTTAGCTCGGGATCTGGTAACAATAGGGCTCCTAACCGGCTTGGACGCTATCTTTCAAGTTTTTTAAACTCGAATTTGCTAGACCTGGACATTTATCATTTATTAATATTTTTTTTAGAATAAATGAATTAATATACATATGCAGATATGCTATCACACAGATGCAAATGGGGATATTGACCAATGATTTTTTTTTAAAAAAATTTGTATTAAAAGATAATGTTTAACATAACAAAAACTTCTAATGGTTTAGAAACCTTATTTCCTTGACTGAATAAAACTACTTTCTAATGGTTTCAAAGAACCTTGATTCCTAAGGACTAAACCTAAATCAACTAAACCAGTCTTCTTGTCTTAGTGGGGCAAACAATCTTGTCTTCCAGGGCTAGAATTTTCTTTTGAGCTGCCTTCAACTCAGCCTCTAAGAATGAAATTCTGCTTCCAGCACTTTGCAGGCGATCCAATTTCCCTCTCTCTTTCTTGGAAATCTCGGTGACATACTTCCAGGCGAGCCGAAACAGCTTCCATGTAAGCAATTGTTTCAGGGTCAGGTTCCGATGGTGCTGGTTGAAGGACATCGGGAGCTTCATATCGAATATCCTTATTCTTCTTCATTTGGCTAGCCACATACCACCTGGTTGCTCTATACTTCTTGTTTCCTTATTTTCTGGCTCGACTTCAAAAACCGGCTTCACCTCTCTATTTTCCCATATAGCTCGGATTTGATTTAGCTTGATTCTTTAGCTGGTAGTATCTTGGTTGGATCCAAATAATCTAGAGTGACTTGCTCCAAATTAGGCTTGACAGTAATATCTTGCAGCATACCATACTGTCTGATAACACTTGAGGGGTAATAACCAGTACAGCCGGTGAGTCCAATTAGGGGTACTGCCATGTATTCCTTGCAACTTAGGATGGCTGCAGGGCTTTTGAACCAGCGAGCTTGCCACATCATGTCTTCAGGTGGCATGTCTTCAAGAATGGCAATTATATCCCATAAAGGATGATCATCTTCCATGTGGACCCTTTCAGCAAAGGATTGGATGAGATCATATTTCAGGCTGATGAGGGATCCATTAGCCAAGTCTTTTCCGTAGTGCTTAATGTGGCTAGCAAACCAAACCATAGTAAGTGCATGCTTGCTTTGAACTTGCCTTGTCCTTTAGACTTGATGTGATTCAGACTACGGACTTGTTCGGCTAGAAGAGCAGGAACATAGATTTGCCAGCTAAATATTGAGAAACCAGCTCTATGACCGGAAGTGGATGAACAAATTGCCATTAGGGAAGAGAATAGTTGCAAAAGCAGCTACTATGAAGGCATTAACCGGTTTTCTTCCCAAACTTCAAGTGGTATACTGAAAGTGGATCGGTTGCTTTTAAAATATTCAGGAGTCCAAACCAGTCCATCAGTGTGGTTAGCGGATGCAATATTCATTACAATCTTTGATGGCTTCAATAATTGGTCCCCTCTTGATCCCCAAAAACTCTGATATAACACGGACCGGGCTATGCTTGAAATTTGGAATATAGATTCCTTCAGAGGTAGGAGGTGCTTGGAGTAGCCTAGTATATTCCTCAATGGTTGGGCTAAGTACATGCTGACCAAACGGAAGACAGCTTCTTCAGGTTCCCATAGATGAGTGAGGGCCCGGAACATGGTGAATGGAACATGGATCTTTGGTAGGCTGAGGATTGGGCCTAACCTATCTTCAATGAATGACTTTTGGACTGGAGTAAAACTGACAAACCATCGGTCCAGTAGGAGCATTGGATCCTTGAAAGGTTCCACTCGATTTTCTCTAATAAGGCGAGCCCATAAGCTATCGCTACTGTCGGTTGAAGACATCATTTTCTGAAAATTTTTAAAAGGTATAAGCTAATATTTACAAAATTTTTAATTTTTTGACAGCTTTTATATTTTTTTCTTTTTTTTTTTTAGTATTACATTGTACATTTATATTTCAATTTCTTTTTTTTTTTTTAGAAAAAGTTGGTCAATCCCATGCTAATGAATGCATGATTTGGTAGGGTTCTATAGGTTCCCCGATTTAGTGATACTAAACCGGAGTGGGAGGACATTTCTTGATCTAGAGGGTGGAAAGCCACAGCCCCCGGACCTTACTTCGTCCTCCTCGCTTAGGCTCTTAAGACGGCCCTGGTACGACCGTATCTAGCACACATTTATGCTAATGCAAATGCAAATGCAAACTAAGAAATCAAACTTTTGTTTTCTATTTTTTTTTCATATTTTGCAAGGTTAGTATATATTTAAAAACAATATTCAAGATAATATACAAAGAATCATATATTCACAAAAATTGAGCAAGGATAAATTTAAAATTTAAAATTCCTAAGTGGCTAGCCCTCTTTTTTTTTAAAAAAAATTTAGAATCCCCAGTGGAGTCGCCAAGCTGTCGAGCCTGGATTTTTTCCACTCTATCTTATCTGGTTCATTTCTCTTAACCCGATTCACATTAAACCCGAACCCATTTAACATGAATCCTCGACTAGGGGTTAAAAGAAATTTTAAAAAATTTAGAGTCGCCACCCGATATAAATCGGGAAAAAATAAAAGCTAGGATCAATGGGTCGGTTGATCCTAACTTAGCTACTAGTCTGCGAAAATTTGATTTAAAAAAAATCAACTTTTAAAACCAGATATCATGGATTCGGGGGCTAACCTATTAAAACCAAATTGGTTACCACTTTTGGAATTTTAAATTTTAATCTATCCTTTTCATGCTCAAAAATTAAGTAAAACTATAGTACAAATATTACAAATCAAAATTCTTTTTATTTTTTATTATTTTTTATTTTTTTATTTATTTTTTTTTTTAAATATCAATATCAACAAATAGATTTCATTTTTTTTTTACAAAAACTTATATTTACGAAATAATTATTCACAATATTAAAAACAAAAACATTTTTTTCATTTTTTATGTCGCCCCGCAGGTGCCTACGTACTCGCTAATCGAGATCAGACAAAACGTAGTTCTTTTAAAAAAGAACTTAATTTGTTGATCAATTTTAATTTTTGAACTCTTTCAATTTAAGTTCATTAAATTTTCAATTTTTATAAAAAATCATTTTTTGATGATCCTATGATCTAATCAATTGTTTTTTTATTTATGAAAAATTTTTTCTAAGTCCAAAAAATTTTTTTTATTTTTTTTTTTTTTAAAAAATTTTTTTTTGGAAAATCCAATTTTGTCATTTTTATCTATTTTTATATTTTTTTTTATTTTTTTTATTTTTTTTAAAAAAAATCACATAATTTCAACATATCCAATATAATTAAAAATATTTTTTTCATGCATTAAATATGCATTTCAAGCAATTTGTGTATAAATACACATTAAAAATATTCAAAAAATATCAAAAATATCAAAAAAATAAATTTATATAAAAATAAATATTTTGATTTTTCTGGATTTTTCTGATTTTTCTGAATTTTTCTGAATTTTTTATGAATTTTTATAATTTTTTACTATTTTTTGCTATTTTTTATTATTTTCTGAAATTAATTATATAATAAACTATTAATAAAATAATGCGGATTAACCTGGACCGTCGGATGAAGCGGACGAGATCTGGAGCGTTGATCTCGCTGACCGATCTGGATCGTCTGATCGCTTGTTGACTCGATCTGAGCCGTCTGATCGCTTGATGAAATCTGGGCCGTCTGATCGCTTGATGAAATCTGGGCCGTCTGATCGCTTGATGAAATCTGAGCCGCTGATCTGTTTGATGAAATCTGGGCCGTCTGATCTGCTTGATCAAATCTGAGCCGCTGATCTGCTTGATTGAATCTGGGCCGTCTGATCTGCTTGATTGAATCTGGACCGTCTGATCAGAGTTGACCGTTGACCGATGACCGACGACCGTTGACCGATGACCGACCGGGTTGGGATTCGGATTTTCGGGTCGGATTCGGATCTTCGTCGGGCGAGGAAGACGATGACGCGATCTTTCGAGCGTTCGTCGGCCGTCCCTGGTGGTTGTTGACCTCCCTAAGCTTGTCGGCCCGACTTCTATGCTGGTGGCGCGTCCGTTGGTGGTGGTGGCGTTCACTCAGAACGGTGGCAAGGGGCAGCTCCGGTGGTGGTTGTACGGCGGCGTTTGAGGAACAAAAATAAAAAAAATTTTCAGAGAGAAATCCGATCAATTCGAACAAATCTAAGCACACTAAATCATCCAAATAAAGTTTCTAACATTGTTACAACACTCAATTTGGATTAAATCTGATCCAATCAATTCGAATTTGAAAAATTCGAACTCTATACCCTAATTTCAAGAATTTCGAATTGGCTTTGCTATGTATGTGTTCTTCTGAAATTGACTTGTGCCTTTTGCTCCTAGGACCTCCTATTTATAGGTTGCAAGCTCAATTTTCAGTTTCGAACAGTTTCAAAAATGAATTGATTTTTGCCCCTTGATTTTTCACGAATTTAATTAGAAAATCCATGATTAATTTGTTTGAAACTGATGAATTGATGATTGTTTTCATATTCCATGATTCATCCACTCAATTTTTGTAACTCCTCATTCATGTGCAATTGAATGCTTTATACATTGAATTTTGTAACTTTTGTGTTGTTTTTTTTTGCACTAATCTTTCTATTTTGTAACCACTTTGCAATCCCATCATCAATTTTGACAATCAATGATTTTTGTCAGTTAAAAACTGATGCAAAGTAAGGCAAAAGTCACATTTGAGGAAAATGAAAAGACAAAAATGATAAAAAAGGCAAAAATTTGCCTTTGCTAGGGTTTGAACCTGTGTCCTTGAGCTTGAGTGTGTGTTTGGGTCCATATGTTTAACCAACAGGCTATTTGGCCTGTGCCTTGATCACTTAGCCAATTTCATCAATACTTAAGGCTTTTGGAAAAAAATTAGTTTAATTAAATTTTAAGCCTTAATTAATTTGGGCAAAAATGGGTGTCTACAATAGGTATCTAAAGAAGTAGGACAGAAAATGATCTATCACTGTTGGGTGATATGAAGACTCTATCTTGAAGGAAACAAGCTAACTCAAAGAAGTCACTCGATTTGAGGGTGAGCTACATTGTTTTTATGGCAAATTCTTTCATTTAAGCCCTCAAATGGGCAGTTTTTATTTTTTAGGAAATTTTTATTTTTGTTATAACTTTTTATAGACTTATCTGTTTTAAATGCCATTTACAGAGTTTTACTTGTTCTTTCATGTACTTCGTTTTAGGACCTTTTTAATTTTTGACAATTTTGGTTCTATCTATGACAGCTTTTAAACTTGCCTATAAATTGTATATCCTAGGGCACAGAACTCTCGATCATTATTAGAAATACAACATTTGAGCCTTCTTTACTCTCTTTCTGTAAGCCCCGGAAAATTTCAGTAAATAATTCTAAGATGAACTTCGAAAATAAATCCTAAAAATCACTCCAAATTAAAACCGAACTTCGACTAGTCCTAAATCACGAATGAATTCAGAAACTTCTTAATCTGAGAAAATGAAAATCCTTAAAAATAAAATAAGAACTCAATAGTCTTCAAATTCAAAAATACTATGTACGACGAATTTCATACGTAACTCCGACTTATAAAATCGAGTAATATAAAGCCCAAAAATAAATTATTAAAAAGTAAATAATGATTAACTTTCGAAATGAAACCCAATTCAAAGAATTCCGAAAATGTTGAGAGACATTAAATACTTACAAAAAATCAAATTTAAAATAAATTTCTCAAATTAAATAAGTTGTATAAACATAAAATATCAGTTTCCAAATTGGCAAAGATCTAAACCGGAAAATCACCCGGAAACCCTAAGTGGAATACATAGTTTAAGTTCGGCAATCTAGTGCCCTTAATCCTAGAGGCCGAGGTGTAATTTAAGTGTGTAGAATAGCCCGTAGTAGTATAAGTTTGCTTAAAAATATCAGATTGGTAAATTTTTGACCTATTCCGAACCCGTTCAGATACAGACTTTAAAAAGCGTGTCCCAGGGCTCGAGATATAAAAAATATACCATTTATACGGTTAGACTCGTAATTTCATAAGATTTTCAAATATATCAGTTATATAATTCTTCGGGTTATAAAGGTTACAATTATAACCTTTTTATCCGTATTTCATTACTACCGATAATTAATTAGTCTTTTACACTATTCACTTTTATTTCATTGCACAATATTATTACTCTTATAAAGCCTTATATTTTTAGATAAATATTTTATATATTATAGAAATTTTGTTTTTCTAAAATTTAGTTAGTTTTGGGTTTTTATGAGATCAGATTCTGTTTAAGACCCGATACTAAAAATAAAATAAATTAATTTAATAATTTTAAAATATGTGAAAAATATTTTTATTTTTATAAGATAATTTCTTAGAATTTTTCGGGTTATAAAAATATCATTTATAACTCATATTCGCGTATTTTGATCATACCGGTAACACATTTGTTAAAATACTAAAATAATTCAAATAATTATTTAATTTTAATTATGAAAAATCGCTACAAATATTTGGAATAAATTTTCTAATTTTATTTTATTTTATTAAGAAAGTACTCTTACAACCCATACTTTCAAATACACCTTTCACATATCACTTCTTTTTCACTTCAATTTTTTACACTATTATATCACTTCATGGCAGATTTTTCTTTTTTTGGCTGCCATTGTCCTTTAATTACTCCTATTTTGACTAAAATAATAATATTTCTACTCTTCTTAAAGAAGTTACATTATACATTGTTACACAATTCATTTTCAAGTCAAATTCAAAAAATTCACTCTCTCTCTCTATCCCCCAGTTCACGCCAGCACCCCGCACCACCCCCACCCCCCCCCCCCCCCCCCCCCCCCCCCCCCCCCCCCACCCAAATTTTCTGCCTTGTTTTATTTTTTTCTACTCCTTCAATTAATTAAAAACACATTTAATACACTCATTTTCTCTCTCTCCTTCATTTACTCTTTCCTTTTTTATTCCTTAGCTTTTTCTCTCTCTTTTTCCTCTCTTCTTCATTTTTTGCTCTTGTTCTTACAAGAACCAAGCTGCCCCCAATCCTTTTATTAGCTCCCACACATATTCTTAAAGATTGTTAAGTAAACTTCCTTCTTACAGCTTCCATAGGTGATATTAGGTAAAGTGTAATGAGAGTTTCATGCATCAAATGACCTTCATAAGCTTAAAAGCTTAGGATATGATGCCAAAAATGAAAACATCCTCTTCTCTATGATTAATCTCTGTATCATTATTATTTTCTTGTTTAAAGTAGTTATATTTTGTAGATCTAACTTTTTGTAGCTTTAATTTTTGTTTATGCCTTAGATCTTGTTATTGAAGTTATTATTTTAGTTATTGCTTATGATTTATGCATATATCCTCATTCACATGTGTTCAATGCATTTAAAACTAGTGTAGTAAACTAGATCTAGTGTTTTGAGTTCATAAAGTGCATTAGACTTTGTTTTATGTTCATGGATACTTGTAGTAGCATGATGATAGTAGGAATGTTTTAGAAAACTTAAGATCTATTTTAATTTTAACAAAAATCATTTTTGAAAATTCGGATGAAAATGGAACCATATTTAGAAAAGTTGTTTTTCAACTTCAAAATATGTATTTTTCATTGAAATGAAGGGCTTAGGGTATAGACAACATAAATGAGTGATCTTGATGAGTAAAATTTCGATCTATGAGTTTATAGTTTACTACCATGGATTTCTTTTAGATTTATGTTCATATTAACTATAGATTTTGGTTTTGAACTCAAACAAAAATTGTGAAATTCGTATTTTGGCAAGACCCCTATTTAAAAACCACTTTCCAAATGTCGAAATGTAATTTTTACTTAAGATAATGAAGGCTTAATGTATGTATATCATCAAGACTTCTTTTTACAAGAATCAAAGGTGATTTTCAAAAGTTATTTTCAAAGCAAAAATCTCATTTTCGGATTTTGGCCAAGGCATATTTTAAAAACATGTTTTCCAACTCAAAAATAAAGTTTTTATTCAAGATATAGAAGGCCCTTAAGATAGGATATGTAAGGAATGGATTTTCATAACTTTAGATAGATTTTATCAAAAGATATGTCAAAAAATGAATTTTGTAAATTCGGATCTCAACCAACACCAATTTTTAAAACCCATTTGTCAACTCCAAAAACTCATGTTTTATGTGAAAGAATGAAGGGTATAGCAATAGGTATCCTTAAATAGTGATTTTGTAAGTTGAAATGAGTTTGAATGAGAGTAATGTGTAAAACAAGAAGTGTAATCAAAATGGAAAATTTTAAGTTAGTGTTTAACTTGTAACATTCGTAACTTTGGATGATGTCTATGTAAACACCTAGTATTCAAGCTCAAAATGAATGTTTATGTGTTAAATGAAGTCTTTAGGTAATTGATATAGTAAAGCCATAAATTTGATGCAATATACAAGTTTTCTCAAAGGAATCATTCAAAAAGTGGATTTCTAAAATTTGGATTTTGAGTAAATCCTATTTGAAAACATATTTGCAAAGTGTCAAATGTAAATCTTTATGTAAAAATGAAGTCCTTAATGGTTATGTATGGTTGAGCCTTAATTTTCTAAGTATCAAATGATTTTAACTTAAAGGAATCACTCAAAAAAACTAATTTTTGCAAAATTCGGATTTTGGAATCAACTCTACTTGAAGACATGTTTACAAAGTGCAAAATGGAAATTTTTATGTAGAAATGAAGGTCACAAGTAATAGATATAATGAAGACTCAATTTTAATAAAAATAATTATGTTTTCTTAAGTAATAAATCCAAAACAAATGGAAATGATCAAAATTAAGTAGTTGTTATTATGGTCTTGTAAAATAAAAAGTTATAAAATTTTCTTTTAGCAAAAATCATCAAGATCACGCATACATTAAGCTCATCTCATGTCATTCATGTTAGAAAACCATTCATATTGCATGTATAGCTAATCTATATAGTAGGAATATTTCAAACATTTACAAAACTATTTTTCGAAATTAGAAATTGCTACTGATCAGATCTGATCCGATCTTTTTGAAGCTTCAAAGTTTTCAAAACTTGAATATAATATTAGAAATAGATAGATCTTTCGAAGTAGATAGAAATCGATATATAATTTGCGAGATTCTGAGTTAAAATGACCAAGTTATAGCCGTTTTAAATTGGAATTCCCACTTAGGATAAGAATTTATGAATTTGATAGTTTGTACAAGATCGGTTGGATTAGTTTGAGATGAAATACTTATTAGAGTATTTCTTCCTTTTTAGGTGATCCCGAAATCGACGATTCCCTACCACCGAATTACTTTTACTAAAAGACCGGTGATCCAATGGCTGAGTGAGTCTTCTTCTTATTTTGTTACCTTGTTTGTGCTTGTAGCTAGTTGCATTAGAATTATAGGAACAAGATAAAAATCGATATGAATGGGGACGGGATATATGATGAGACTGCGATGAATGTATGCCAAAGAATACTAAAGCATATCGAAACCACGATTTGATTGGATAACTGCACTGCTCATATTATTTCTGTTATATGTATGATATTGGTTGGTCACTCTAAAGAATGTATGAATATTTTCACCTAAGCAAAATTTAAATTAGTCATGCATCGCATCGGACATATTGCATTTGGTGGCGTGCTACTCCTACATAGGTCGATCGGTATGGTCCACTGATTGCTCGTTTGGATAACGAGGCCGGTATCAGAGCTCATTAATGGGTACTAAGGCGCATGTGGATGCATTCTATGAATGAGCCTAGCCGAGTCGAGTGCTAATAGCCGAGGGCTTGGGGCTAGCAGCGGTCATGTAGACCTCAATACCATTCCTAACCCAAGATACGAAAGGCTTATATCCGTTCTATGTGTGGGTTTCGGATACCCATGCATAATTGTTTGCTCATGTGTTTGTTCATGCATAGCATATGGTTGGTTATAACTTGCTTGTTATGGTACGGAATTAAGGAAATTCTCACTAAGCTAGTGTAGCTTATACCCCAATAGATGTATGAATGAATAGGTTATCTCAAGAATGCTAAGTGGGACCACGATGGATGAAGCCGAGAACGACTTTGGGATTTCGGCAAAGAATAAGAATGTTTGAGGTTATCAGCTAGTTTTATGATTTGCCTTGTAATAGTTTATGTAGGGAAGTCTATGGATGAATGTAATTGAAGTTTAATTATTTGTATTTTGAAGTATAGTGATTCGTATATGAAGTATAGTGATTTGTATCTAAAGTATAGTAAATTGTATTTCCTTTACATTGTTACTCAAGTGTATCAATATAAAATGTATCTCTCCAATGTGTCTCATCTATGTGTTAGACGCCTTGTACATAGTATGGAAGCCTTCGCATGACTGAGGCGGTCATTCATAGGCTTTAATATTATGTACGGCGGACTGTCACGTTTAAGATACCCTTCGGGGCGTGACACTTTCTCCCTAAATTCCTGAATTTTATATATTTCTTCGAATTCGGATGCCAAATACCTAGGAATTCTTAAAATCAATTGGTATTTGAGGATCACACTCTGAGTATTATGAGATTCAACGGCTTGTGATATAAACCCTAATTGATCTGCTGCGTCATAAAGATATTTTATTACAAGAAGAGGAAGAATTCATTGCAATGGAAGACTGTGCAGACAACTCAATCAAAGCATGCTTCTTCAAAGCTTCCTTGTTTAGTTTGTACAAACCATTTAAAGATTTAGTTGATGCAATGTGTTTTTTAGTAGTTTAATCTTAAGAAATAATAGGTATTATCAATATATGCAGTAAGATTATTTTCTTGTAACGCACGGGTGATTGATAAAAGGTTGTAAGCAAAAGTTAGAACATATAACACATTGCATAACACAATAACAATATTGATCCACACAAGTGCACCATTTGAACATGTCCATTTGGTAGTTTAATAGATATTGAGTGTTTGAGAGGTTGTAGATAAAAAAAATGATTTAAATGGTGTTACATGATTAGTGGCAACATTGTCAACAATCCAACTATTGACATTTTTAGTGAAAGATTCAAGTTGTAAGAAGGAAAGACTTGCAAAATGGATGGGATCCGCTGCCACCATATCATCTTCTTTAGGTTTCATTAGTCGTAATAATTCTTCGCAAAGTTCACATACATGTCCTACATCCAAATTAATTGACTAAAAATGTTCAAAATTTATAATTGCAAGAAGATCTATCAAATCACGATCCTTCATAGAAGCAATTACTGCAATTTTTTACTTACCCTTAACAATATGCTTTTGCTTATACCAATCGGGATGTACTATCAACTGAAAACAAGAATCAATTGTATGTCCTTGCTTACAAATTTTTACAAAGCTGTTTTCCACTATTAAAGGCCTTTTTTTTCTCAGATCAAAAGTTTTACCAAGATCAATTTGCTAGAAGCAAAAAGCAGCAATGTCAAGCTCACTTGATCCAGCTATAATTTGTTTTTGTTTTTCAACTTATTGAACTAGATACAAAACCCTGTTGAGAGTTGGCAATGGTCCATGGATAGGATATGATTCCTCATTAATTCAAAACTGTAAAGCCCTCACCTGATGGCATTACAACCCGCCACATGTCCTTAATATAGAGGGACACGGTAAAGCTATAAAACACAATCCACAATAACTAAAACATGTATCTCTAATACTCACATATAAAGGGTACCTATAAAAATCATCTCATAGATATAAAACTCCTGAATAATCTTATTGGTATAAACCAAAAACAACTTTAAGCAAACTTAAAACATAAAAGGAAAGTCTCCTAAAACATTCTTAAATCCATAAAACATGTAAATTTCATAAAATCTTCAACTTAGTCTAATTTCAATCCATATGGTATAAACATCAGTAGGGAAGTCTGGTCCACTATCGTCCTCCCCATAGTCCACAAAAACATCAAATCTAGATAAGTCATAATATACTTGATCTTCACATGTTCCTAAAAAAGATAATAGAATGAGTTAAACTAGCTTAATACGCTAAACCATAAACACAAGCACATGAGTGCACACATCATACATAATCATATATAACCTATTCTAATGCAACAAACACAAGTTATTATCTTTTTAAATAGCCCACAAATAACACGGTTTAGAACTATTTGTAGTCCAGTTCTAAACTTAGAGTTACTTATGATTCCATAGAAACAAGCAGGATAGAAATATGTATTATATATAATATATGGATATTAGGTACTCCCGCACTCTTAGTGCCATCATTGCACAATCCTAAACTACCAGAATCATTTCTGTGTGCACCTCTACTAGGGACAATGACACACAGATCATTAGGGTGCCAACTTAATATCACAATCTGTCCTACAAGCAACATACAACAAGTAAGGAATGGTCGTATCTGAATCAATCTCAAGGAATAGATCTCTAAATCACCAAAAACCCTGATCACATAAATAAAATTGATTTCAATATACAACTTCTATAAAATAAATCTAATCCAAACATCACCTAAAACCCTAATCCCAAAATAATCATTAATCCACACCTTTCTCCCTGATTGAATTACAAAATTTCTCCAATAGAACCAATCTCTCAACAATTTCTCCAAACCCTAGAATTTCATTAATACCAAACATATAAAAAATTAACAAAAATCATAACTATGATATCTTAAAGGTTAAGAATATACCAACTTACATATAATTAGTTCTCAATTCCTCTTAATAACCAAAAATCTGAATCTCTAATAAACTTAGGGTTTTCTTTAATTTCTCCTTAATCTGGTCTTCCAAATCTCTTTGGTTGCTTTGAACACTTAGAGAGAGTTTTTCTAGTTTTAGGAGTGTTTTTTAGAATGAGGACAATATAATAGATTATAAAGAATTTTTTAAAACCCTTTATTTGCTGCACACATACGTTGGTAGTTTTACAACATATACCGGCGACATAACTCGAAGGTTAGCGGTGCAAGTGTCAAGGCCAGCGGCCATTTCATCTTGGGTCATTTTTCCTTTATACATACGCCAACATGTACATCGGCGGTGAATCTACCAAAGCTAGGGGCACACACATCTTTGATTGAAATTCTTCATTCCAGCACCTACTTCAACGCTGCTTAGGCCATAAAACACACATTGGCAGTACTGACTTCAACGCCAGTGGTGTACTGGCTAATGTACAATTGTGAAATTCCATTCTTCATCATGTGTCTATCATGTGATCAAAACATGAATATACTTTAGATTTTACTATCTAATTCTCTTATTTTATATCATTGACACTTTTATCCTTTTATAAATGATTTACTTGTATATTACAAAAACTCTCATTAAGGATAAAAAAATTGCATCAAACGAGCTTGCCATTCAAACTTCAAGATGCATACTTTCAAAGCACATGAATGAAATTCCATTCGATCACACTCATTAGTTAAATAACAATGTATAGCTATCAATTCATCTTAAAATCGTTCAGCTTGTTATAATAAACTCCAACAAGTTGATTTACTTACCTTAAATTACTCCTTTCATATTGAATTTGAAAAATAAGTGGACCATTACTTTGTCTGCATTGCTTTGTTATGTTATTCCACATGGATTGAGCTGATGTAGCATAAAGAAACATTGAAAAATCTCACTTAGCATTGAATTAAGAATCCCAAAATCGTTTCAGTTTGTTATAATAAACCCCAACAATTGATTTCCTTACCTTAAATTACTCATTTGATGCTAAATTTGAAAAATAAGTGGACCATTACTTTGTCCGTATTGCTTTGTTATGTCATCCCACTAGATTAGGTTGATGTAGCATAAAGAAAATTTTAAGAAATCTCACTTTAGCATTGAATTAAGAATTTAACATCTCACTATTATCACATCAATTCCACCTTAGGATAGGTGTAACATTTGCCAGTTTTGTAATTAAACTATCTATAAACCCTAGCTTGAGTTTAGTAGCCAATCCCATATGAATGGAACAATTCCAACTCAAGAAATTGTTTCCATCAAAAACTATATTACCCATTGTCATATAAGGTGCATATGAATTAGAAAGATACAATGGATCGTAATTCACTTGCTTAACTTGAGCCTATGATTTTGATTATTCACAATATCCATTTCTATTGATAGATTTCAAGTCGTAACTATAGAAGGATGTTACTTGGAGTGCACTGATACCATGTGGATTTCACCTGAAATAACCATTGATATCCCTACAATATGAAGCATTCAGATTCTGCCATATAAAACTAGAGTGGAAGAAGAAGAAAGCGAGCATAAATGTATTGTAAAGTAAACTACAGTGTGTTATAGAGAGCTAAAGCAACTAACTAACTTATGTATTTATACTTATGCTAAGTGCATACTAGATGGACACATGTTCCTAAATAAATAAAAATGTTATTTACAAAAATAGCATATAAGCATATCTCCATAGATAGTTTACAATCTATAAACGCTTTATTTTTACCCCTCTAAATTTAGGAAGAAGTCAAATATACAAAACATAGAAAAAATAGAAAAGACAGCTAAGAAAAAAATTAAAAAAGAAGTAGAAAATATACCACATAAAAATAATATATATATATAATAAGAAACAAATAAAAAATGAAAAATAACTAAAGAAAATGATGCTCGCCGATGATCTATTGCACTTATTTTAGGGTGAAAATGTTTCTTGGGGTGACAAATAATTTTTGGAGTCAAATTATGCATATGCCAAGTGATAGGAATGGAGTTTACAAAGGAGGGAAAAAGAATCAGTTTTATTGATATAATTTTTATTAATTGCAAATTATGAAATATGAATAATTTGATATGTTTGTGACCTTTAAGGATAAAAGACATTTTGAGTTAAATCAAGTACTTGACAATTTTAGGAAGTAGGGAAATTTACATCTTCTTTCATATTTCTTTATCATAGTAATGATAGAAAAAGTGAGATAAAAGGGCTACAGTACATAGTATAGTTATATTGTAATTTGGACAAATTTATGATTTCAAAAAAATAAGCTTAAAAGAAAAATATTATTCATGTAGGTTATTGTGGATATCTTGGCTATTAGATAAATACATTTTTTTTTCAGATACTGCTTTAGTAATAATTTTAATGGAAAAATTCAATTTTAAAGTTCAATATTTTTCAGTTAATTTTCATCTATCCCTATTTCCTTTCATTCGAAATCTTTGTCTATTATGAAGTTCAATGGGCTTAACTTTACTGAATCGTCTGAACAAGTTTAGTTTTTACTTAGCTGTTTTGAATCTTGATTTGGCACTTTTGCATGATAAGTCCGTTGCTATTACTGATACCAACAGTGCCGAATAGAGATCTTTCCATGAGCTTGGAAAAAATCAAATAGACTGAGCCTAATGTTTTTGCGGTGACAGTAGCATATAACATCAAGTCAACGATTCTTAAAACTTTTAAAATGAATCTTTGGAAAGTATGTCTCTTTTTGACACTATTGATAAGTCAGTTGTTGGAACACTGATGGGTATATTAACTAACATGAAGTTTGATGGTCGCATACCCTGTACGAGCACTTTACTAAAATGATCAACATAGTAGCAAGATTGGGATCTATAGGGATGAAAGTTGAGGAAAGTTTCCTTGTAACCTTCATTATGAACTCTTTGCCTCCTTAGTATGGTCTATTCCAACTTAACTATAATAAAATCAAAGAGAAATGGAATGTGACAGATTTGCAAACTTTTCTGACTTAAGTGGAAGCAAGGTTGAAGAAGCAAGGAAAATCACTCTATTAATCTCATAAGTCAACTAGGAGCTCAAAGAAACCAATGAAGAAGAATCAAAAGAGTAATAAAGGACCGATGAAGATGAATGAGTCATTTGCATAAATTTATAAGAAGGATGAAAGAAAGATGTGTGTCTTTTCTATGGAAAGCCTGTATACTATAAGAAAGATTGTAAGAAATGTAAAGCATGGTTTGAAAGTAAAGGTAAGCCTTATGCTTTCATATATTTTGAATCAAATTTGGCAAAAGTTCCTTATGATACTTAGTGGATTGATTCTGGTTGTACCACTTATGTTTCTAATATGATGTAGGAATTCCTTACAACCTAAACATAAAAGCAAATTAAAAATTTGTGTTTATGGGGAATCAAGTCAAACACTAGTTGAAGCCATTAGGACTTATAGTTTGATTTTAGACACTAGACATCATTAGATCCATTTTAGACTATTTATATTCCTATGTTTCTCGTAATTTGATTTCTTTGTCAAAACTTGGTATGGCTACATATTCCTTTAAGTTTAGAGATGACGTTTCATTTTGTTTACGCACAATCATTTTATTGATTCAAGGGTTCTTTGTGATAGTTTATATAAATTAAAGCTAGATAATTTTTTTCCTGAGACTCTTTTGACCTTGCATCATAATGTCGTTAAAAAAGTTGTTTGGTGACTGAAAGTTCACTTACTTGTGGCATAAAGGTTTGGGCCACATATCTAAAGATAGGACACAAAGATTAGTAAGAAATGAAATCCTTCCTTATTTGTATTTTACTGATCTTGGTATTTGTGTGGATTGTATGAAGGGAAAGCACACATAACACACACTTAGGAAAAAGGCCACAAGAAGCATAACTCCTTAAACTTATATACACCGACTTATGCAGACCATTTGATTTTTTTTTTTTTTTTTTGGAGAATTATTTTATCACCTTCATTGATGATTTTGCATGTTATGGATATGCTTATGTATTACATGAAAAATCTCAATTAGTAAATGCCTTAAAGATGTTTATTATTGAGGTTGAGAGATAATTAGATAGAAAGTGAAAATTGTCAGATCTAACAGAGGTGGTGAATATTATGGGAGGTATGATGACATAGGACAATTTCTTGGTCCATTTGCTAAATTCTTGAAAGGCATGGCATATGTGCTCAACAATAAATGACAGGTATACTAGGACAGAATGGTGTATTAAAAAGATGTAATCGTACCTTAACAAATATGGTTAGAAGCATACTAAGTTATTCTTCTTTACCCTTTTCATTGTGGATGTACGCCTTGAAAACTGCCATGTATTTATTGAATAGGGTTCCTGGTAAGGTAGTTCCAAAGACTCATTTTGAACTAGAGGTAGGAAGGAAACCTAATTTGAAGCACTTGCATGTTTGGGTTACTGACAGGATCTGAAAAGAAATTGGATTCAAGAACAACTAGTGGGTTTTTCATTAGTTATCCAAAAAAAAAAAAAAATCAAAATGGTTTATATTTTATTGTCCTAAACAAGTGAAATTGGTGGCTTGTAAATTAAAGGCTATGCTTCTGTTTGGTGGGAGAGGTTACAGAATAGGATGTATCGAGAAGGGAAGTAACCTGTTAGAACGTAGTTTACAATGAAGTTATTAATGGAAGACAAGTTTCTCCCTCTGTATTATCTTGTAAAGTTTGAGAAGTCGATGGAAAGTAATAATTGGAAGGAAGTAGAAGATGTTCCTACTTCAAAGGAAAGTGGGAAAGGATACATTGAAGAGACTCCTCTAGAGACCCCATTAGAAATTTCAGAAGCTATCACTCCTTATATACTACTTGAAATTGCCATGAAACATATTGAGTCTTGAAGTTATTGAAAGTAAACCTGTGGGAACATTGGTTTAGGAGGAGAAAGCAAATGAATCAACTATCGTTGAGCTAGTAGACAAGCTGATTGACAAAGTTGAAGATAAAGAAAAGAAAATAGATGAAGTGGTTGAAAAGGGAGCAAGGGAGGAGCCTGAAAGTAAACAGGTTGAGACTAGAAACAAAGAGATAGTAGATGTGGAAGAGAAGAATTTGGATCCTGAGGATGTAGGGTTTGAGCAGTTGAAAGAATCATATGAAAAATTTCCTTTCTACCTCGATGATACACCTTTATATCCAGATGAAAATTCGGAGTTAAGTTCTTTGTGGGTAGGAGAGAATGATGCGGTGCGAATATGATCAAACAACGAGATAATAGGATAAATCAAGACGATTCAAAGAGAGGAAGAAGAAGAGGAAAAGGCAGACAAACGAGAACTCGAGGTCGAGCTCTAGGTCGAGTTCTTTGCAGGTGGAAGAGAATAATGCACCAGCGGAATCTCAATTAAAGTCAGCATTTATACTGACAGTTTCAACTTTTGGGTTTTGAAACCGCCAACATTAATGATAGGCCGCTAATATTTATTTCCAACATTAATGGTCAGTTACACTATTTACTTGTATTTATTATTTAGTCAATTTTGCATTTATTAGGATTTTAACATTTAGGATTCTATTTTTAGGTTTCCTTTAGTCATTATTTATATTTACTATTTTGTCTTTTAGAATTTTGTCTTTTGGGTTTCCTTTGTAATATTATAAATAGTCTTTAAGGCTTTTGTAAAAAGATAAGACTTTTGAAATATGATATTTTGACATATTTGATATTGAATTGAGAAGATTTTCTATAGATTTGCAATTATTTAGCAATTGTGTGATTAAGTTTACCTTTTGAAATCAATCGTAGTTATTAATTTCTATTTTTCAATGCTTTTGTACTGCACAGATATAAAGCATACACAAGATTTACGTAGAAAAACCAAATTGGGAAAAACCATGGGCAGAGGAGAGAGAATTCACTATATGTCGATAATGGAGTACAAAAGAGAGAGAATAACAAAATACAAATAAAAACTCTCTCATTTTCTCACTCTCATACAAACCCTAACAAAATATATAGTTATATGTGTATACAGCTAGCCAACAATAAAGGCTAAAATTATGTCTCTTAAATGTATAATGAATGAATAATAAATCTATAGTCAAATATTCATTTATTATACAAATACCAAAATTATGACTCTTAAATATATAATGAATCAATAATAAATATATAATCAAATATTCATTCATTATACATTTGACTACGAAAAACGACTACTGAAAATGAGTCACAAACTCCAACAATATATTTTATCAAAATTTAGATACTATTTGTGACATTAACTCTACTTTTATATTGAAAGTACTATTTCACTTAATAGTAGTGAAAATAGATAAGCCATGAATAATCCCTTAATTGGATACAAGTATGATATTAACTTAATAATTTATATATTATATAATTTATTTACTAGATTGAAAAAGGGTGAGCTATTGAACTTATTCTAAATATTACATCAAAATGAAGAGAATTTTCATAATTTGAACCAGAATCACACATTTAAATAATATGTTTAACAACAATCACAACAGTACATAGAGCATGTAGATGGATTGGGTAAGTTTCATTGATTGTACCAAAAGTTTTTTGTTTGCAAGAGTTTAGTAACTAAAAATAATTTTATGCCAAAATGGTATCCAAATTTTTTAATAGTTTTACTCACGGTACCTAAGACAGATTTCATTAATTTTTTCATTCAAATATTGACGTGGCAAGTGAATTCAATTAAAATATTATTTTTTTCGTCTGCTTGGCAAATGAAACTTACCCAAACGGATTAGAATTGAAAAGTAATACAAACTCAAATTTGGTAATGCAGCATAGACAAAATAATACAGTAAAGTATATATATTGTATAAATGATATATTGCCGATGTTGTAGTACAACTAAAACTTTAAGCAGTAGGGAATGTCGCTTAATCAGGCTAGCTAGTACTACTCATTACTTGTTAAAGCCTATGTAATCACTTATATGACTTTCACAGAAGGATTTGGCGTATGAATAACAAGAAAAGGAACATATATTTTGTAATGGAAAATTGGTAAAATAAGTTATATTTTTATAAATAGAACTAGCAATGATAATTTTTGTGATAAAAACAAAAATTTTACTTTTAAATCCTAATTTTTTTATTGTGAATGGTTGATTGGGGCTTTGACATTATTAGCTATTTATTATTTGGTCCTCGTGTGAAATGAGATAAAAACTAATGTTACTAGTGTGTGTAGTATGCGATAGGAATTTATCATATGACTTGATGTATAGTATAATTTGTAAGAAATGGTTGTGGTTGTGTACTTTAATATCCATCAGTTATTTGGACGTTTATATTACATTATTACTGTACACAATTGCATGCATCTCATATAATATCAAATATTTGCTTTATTCGCATTCGTTTAAGCAACAAGTATTAGGGCTGAAGCAATGCAATAATGGACGGATGAAAATTTGATGACTCAAAAAAGTCATCTCGTTCCTATCACTATAAATATATATTTATTATATGACTCAAAAATGTGGTCTCGTTCCTATCACTATAAATATATATTTATTATGTGTTATGAAGTGATAATTGTTTCTTGCATTATTTTAATTTTTTTTCACTTGACATGTTTATTCAGGAAAACACCAACAAGAACCAGCATTGTGAGGATGGTAAATTCCCACCCCTCCTACTAATTACTTAGAGGTATATATGTCTAGTTATACTTTGGTGGTATAAACACTTAGATTACCTATGTGGTAAAAATCTAATACTAATGCTTTAGGAGACTGCAAGGGAGGTAATTGTGGGTGTTTCAAGAGCTACAGTGGCCTTAACAACAATATTCATGCATTTATATTGCATCATTACACCCACTACCCAGCTCATTTCTGCATTATATACATATGTATGTATGTAAACAACTTTTTAGTTATTTATTATGCCGGTGTAAATATAGTATGACTATGCATGGCTACAAATATATGCCTCCATCTATTTGTACTGTTTGCTTGGTACATTTTGTTTGTTTGGTACTCACTTTTAACTTAATAACAAAGCTATGATGTTAGTTTTTCTAAACTTAAATACAGAAATAGGTTGACGTTATTAGATAATATTGCTAGCTGGGGAAATTAAGATATTATTAAAAATGCGTTAGAAACCAGCTTTTTAAAGTTAAAGATAGGAAATAAACACAGCAAGGATAAATCACCTTGTCACGATATAGGAACAAGTTACACTTATGGTATGTATTTATATGATATGAATTACTAGGTGTGGTTATTTATGTAAAACTATAATATTGGCCACATATAGTACACTGTTGATCGAGTAAGATCATTTTGAAGCTGTACATCAGGTTCATGCGAGCCTAAGATAATGGGACTCGTTGGAATATGACATACATACCGGACAAAGAGCTAGCTTCTGTTACATGCATGCTCTGGAGTGAACCAGGAAGTTATTAAAAATGTATCATATATATGATACAGTTATACAGCGTTTGGTTATACAATTTTTCATGATATTAGACTGAACGAATTCATTAATATCATGTTTGGTTTACTAAATGTATCTAGGATTGGACAAAACTCTTTTTATGAGATAGATAAAACTCTTTCTATGGGATTAGATAAAACTTAAAATAGTTTTATCCTTTATATTTCATAGTATAAAAAAATTGAAACTAGACAAAATAAATCTTTTGATAAAAATTGTCTAGTATTGTCCTACACCATATGCACCAAACGTGATATAGGAAAATTATATTGTTTGATACTTCTTGTACCGTGTTGTCCAATCATCATTGTCCTGTCCAATTCTTGCAACCTAGCATTTCTTTAGTTTCATATTTTCATAACAAGTACCAACATAAGTTATCATTGTCGTGTCCTATTCTTGTAACCAAGCACTACTTTAGTTTCATATTTTCATAACAGTTACCAACATAAACTTTGAATTAAGTAAAGTATGTAAGAGCTTTCGCTTTAGTAAACTACAACTATGAAATATTTTATTAATGCTACGTGAGATGGACGCGAGTCTCTTCTCTTGCCTCTCTCATGTAATTTTTTTCGTTTCGTATAGCCAGGATGGAACGATAGGGATGAAAAAAAAAATAGAGAGGATTGTAAAAAACTCTCTTGAACTTTTATTTATACATGGATTTATTCTTTAAATTTTTATTTATAGTAGTCTTTAATCCTAAATTTATAAAAAATTTAATTATTTTTAACCGTATCAATTTTTAAAGTTTAAAAAAATAAAAAAACTTAAATTTTTTTTTTCATTTTTTCTTTTACTTTAAAAATTAAGGATGTAATTTGAAAGCTGATCGATGAACTCGGTAAAAGCTGAGTAGTTTGCAAATCCCTCCTTTCAATAATTGAATTGGAATATTGGATTATATGGACTCGGAAGAAATGGTAACAAGACGATGATAGCGATACGATATTGATAAGAACAAATCGTACGATTTGCACAGGACCATGGCCATGACAATGAGATGAAACAACAACGTTGTACCGTTGTACTAATTTTATGTTTTATTATGAATGAGATGAGACGAGGGTCCGGGGAAGCGAATCATAGAGAACCACAGCACATGTTTTATGTTTTAGAAATGGGAAGGAATATTGGAATTATATATGGACCACATAACCAGCGTTCTTATCGCCTCCGCGTCACATATTTTTACTTTATTTTATTTTTTGAAAAAGTGTTTCTAGACAAGATATTTTGATATTATTTCGTGGACCATTAAAACTAAGACTCATTTTCTTTTTTTTTTTTTTCCTGTACAAATACTCAATTAAGTAATATTAAGGTTACAAGCGAACATCAAATAAAATGGAAACAGATGTAAATCATAAGTTTTATATTCATATGGAACTTAGTGCGATTATTTTACTTCTATATCTCTCTTTCTCATTATTTCACACTCCCTCCACTCTCTTAAGTTATCTTATCTTGTTTTTTTCTCTTTTTCACATGCTTTTAAAATTTTTTCATACATACACCTTTCTTCCATTAATCAATTGTAATTTTTCTTTCTTTATTTCTTTAATTAATATTTTAGTTTTACTTTGTTAATATTATATTTAATTTTACACACACATTACACTATAAGAATTTTGACATATGGTGACGTTTGTAGATTTTGCAAACGTCACCTTTCCTCTATCATTTCGTCACGTTTATTAAACGTAGCTGAATATACACTATTAGTCACGTTTGTGAACAAATTTAGATTACACTGAGCTATTATTACATTTGTAACTCTTTTACAAAAGTAAATGTTACCAATTCTCATTATTAAATAAAAATAAATGAAACAAAATAAAATAAAGTTTATTCTTTTAAATTCACTCTACATGTGGAAAAATAAAAATAACTAAATTTGAAAAGAAAAATTAATTATTCCTTAAAAAAAATTAATTATCCTCTCATTAACAATCTTTATTTAATCCACTAATTATGTGGTTAAAAAAAATCCCACAACCATACATTGAGAGGAAAACAAAAATACTAGATTTTTCACAAACCAGATTCTTGATAATGTTATTATTATAATTACCAATAATAACAAATCCTCAATGTAGTCATTATCAATAATAAGTTACATATCAATAGCTATAAATTATACAATTAATTAGTAATAATAACATTGACAATGATATTCAAATAATACTATATCATATTAAACACTAATATATATATATATATATACATACATAAATCCATTTAAATTCTATAATTTAAAGACCTTAATTTATGTTAACAAATTCGTAGCATACAATACAAGAAGTGTGATTCCATGTATATATAATATATTCAAAATAAAAATAAAACAAAATTGATTCGAATAAAGACAATTTACATTTATACACGTATATTCAGTAAAACGACAATAGTTTATGTATTGCATATGTTATTAGATTCAGAGGTGCTTGAATTCATAATTGGCTGCTAATATGATAAATGAACATTTTTTTCATTTAGAAGAGAAGTAACTTAGTTATTAAAATTATAATATGGTTGCCTATTATTGTTTTCTGCTACCGAATAAAAGACTTTGGAAAAATATACTATAAATGATACTAAATTAATAAAATTAAAAATTGCCTCCTCTTAAAACTTCAAGTTTCCCAGTGGAGGGAAGAAAGAAATTTCAATATACCTACTTTACTAAACCTAATGTTTAATTTTGCATATAGCCTTCTCTTCTCTTGTCTCGTAACATATGGAGCGCTTCTTGTCCAAAATAAACGAATTCCTCCATGCTCACTTCAACAGGAATTCAACAAGTGCCGATTGTGTAGCTTCTTCTCACAACCTCCGATAATTGGTGAGTGTGTTTCAGTATTGTTACCTTATATTTTCCTATTGTAGATTTATTTCGTGGGTCAAGCATGAGTGGCTATTAAAGGATCTATAACTTATTGGAATGGAATTTTAAACACTTTGAAGGCCTTCTTACACGCATGTATATATTTTGAGGGTCAATTTTAATTAGAATATGAAGGAAATTTTGATGTTTGTTGTCTAATTTGTACAAAAATAATGGAGCCCTAGATTTGAACTCAAATATTTGACTGAAAAAGTGATGTTTGAAGATAATTTTTTGGGAAATCTTCATGGTATAAGTAACATGCTTTCCATACCATGTGTTTGATTAAATGCCCAGGTGAAATGAAAAGCGTGACATCATAAGTATCCAGTTAAGCCTTTCCTTTTCTTTATGTATAATTCTTGTATAGTATAATAGACAATGACTAAAACATGGAAATGATTGTTGATAATGCTTCTTCAGTCTCAACAAAGGAGGAGCAAGACATGATATGAACTTCAAGGTATCTACATTCAAGAACCTTGAATTTGTTAGTGTCAGCTTTGATGGACAAGCCTGCATGTCCGTGTTCAACCATTACAATTTAGTTGTTTTCTAATTTTGGGATCATCTTTTAGTTAACTCCATGCTAGCATTGATAGGATTCTTTGTAGGCTGATGAGGTGATTTTTAAAGCTCTAGTATAAAGAGGTAAGACATTACTTGAGCATACTAGCTAGATTTTATCAGCATGCTCTTATCTTAACTCAAAAAAGTAGTATTCTTCTAGCCTTTATATGACACAAGAGTTGTGCTTTGGCAACTTGTTAGTGCTTAAGCTAGACATCAAGGGAAGTGAATGATTGAGGTCAGTAATTGGTCATCTGGTATTTATCCTTGGCTCAATAATATGTACCATTCTTATGCTGTGAGAATTAATGGCCATGTAAAGTGAGTCTTATTTTCCATTGCTTGATAACCTAATATAGACATGTAGTTGGTTCACTAATGCATGAACATCTCCTAAAGTTTTACATGACTTGTCATTATTAAGTTCTTTAATACTTAAGTAATTGATTTACCAGATAAAAAAATTAATAGAATTACAGGCAACTTGAGAAGCTTCTTAGCATGTCAATTCTTTTCAATGTACTTACCTCCTGCTATTTCTTTGATCTAGGAGAACTTAGGATGGCTCATTTTCGTATGTTTTAGTGCATGGCAAGTTAACCACATTTGTAATTGCATTTTTCAAAGAGAAGCCTCCACTAATAAGAGCAGTACTATAAGCTGGTTATCATCTTTTTGTGCAATTTTAGTTTGTAGATGGGATGCTCTTCTGTTCAACAAATGTCATTTTGGGGATTATTGGCTCATTGCTCTTTATTAAAAATGATTAAGAAGAACATGTTAATTATATTTGGTTTCCTTTTCTATTTGATGTGATGTATGTAGCAGTGGTTGCTTATTCAAGGATGGTGTGAAAAGGTAGTGTTGATCCAGATTAATAGGAGTTGTTTGATTTAGGTCTTTCGCTTAGGAATATAATTACATTTGCTGGCATTTTTTGTAAATACCAAGTTGACATTTGCTAATGTTCTAAATGTTTCCTTTTATTTTTTTATTTAATATGTTGATAATTTGTCAAATAATGTAATTTCACAAGTGGAGAACTTTAGTTTGATCAATCTATCATATCTCATCAAAGAGCACTTCACTCAAATATGATTTTTTTTTTTTTTTGCAAGACGGTCTTGGCATTATCATTGCTTCACCAGCCATTATTTCTTGGATTCTTCATGCTGATTTTGGTGAAGGTAGAGTAAGTTGTAATATGCTAAAGGATTTTATATTGCAATTATCCTTTATTTTTCTGCAACTTTTAGTGCCTTATTAAAATTACAATATTTATAGATGAAAATGAAAATAAAAGTAACATCTTCATGAAGCTTCCATGCACTAGAGATTAATGTAAAATTTAGTACATGTTATGGCTTTAATTGTAGAACCATGTTTTAGCTTATTTATTGTCCTACTTTTTGGATAAATAATAGGCTATGACTGTTGCTTTTGAGTTGTTGTGATTATCTTATATAGCTAATGAACAATGTACATGGACTTGCTAGAAGTGCACAGATATTTTAATTTTTATTTTAATAAATCATAAACTTTCTCTATTTGATCTTTTATCTAAGCACCACGAGAAATCTAGAGTTTTATGTATTGTCCTTCAACCATGAGTATGGAAAACTCTATCTTCCTATTCACTGTCCTTTAAGAAGAAGAATCAAGTCAAGAATATAACTCCATGAAGGAGTGTGTTTTTAGCTTTGGTCCTAGCTTAAAGATGAACCAGGAACTAATCCTATTCTAGGTCTTGGCTTAGAATCAGACGAAAGTGTTTATAACATTAAAGGGAAAGAATTATTTAATTGCCTTCATGAAGTTGGCACCCTTGCTCAAGTTCTTTGATGTTAGAGCTTTGGTTAATGGTGTAAGTTTTCAAATGTGAAATTGAGAACCTTAGTTCTAATATGTTGCTTTCTTTTATTCTGGCATAATATACCCATATAAGTATTGTAAGGGATCAAGTTATCCTTATTGGGCACAGACGAATTTGTATTACAAATATGATCAATGTTTGGATACAGAATCTCTATCTTTTCTTACTTACCAATTTATTGAGTTAATTCATTCTAACAGTAGTTGTAATGTGAAGCTCCATTCTTTCTGTCTCAACTTATCTAGGTGTTGAAGAAGTGGATTTGTTAATGTTATGATCATATTAGTGCATGGGTGACTAAATGAAGTGAATGGTTAATGGATAGAAGGTTGTCTATAGTTGCTTGAAGCTTGGATCTAGTCTTAGTTTAGGTTGATTATTTTAGAATCAATACAAATTTTATGATGAAGACGTTGTCAGGATGTTAGAAGAATGTGTTAATTGTAGATACTATTAACCTTCGAGTAGTGTAGGCAGGAAAGAATATATTGGCCAGCATAGTGATTAACATAATGAAGTTGAATGAGATATTATTGGAACATACTAATGCTAAGTTGATAACAAATTGGATGTTGTTATTGTTTGTTTGTTTTAAATAGCTAAAAGATGTAAGTAGAGACTATGCTGATCTCACGTTATAACTAAAACTCTTTAAATGCAAGCTATACCAAGTTATTAAGAAGAAGTATAGAAAGATTGGCTTGTAACATAGCACTTAGAAGTTGTATAGACCGAAAGTGATCATAAGCATAAGATATTGAAGTTACTTTGAGAGAATAAAAGTACTGCCAAAGGTATTTAATTTATAGGCAATATAGAGGAGACTTAATAGAGAATATAGCAATCAAAATAATTGTAATTTACCATATAATGGCTGTAAACCCCTAAATTTTCGGAATCGGTTTAGCATAAAACCCTAAACCGGAAGTCAAACGAAACCCTAAAGGTCAACAAAACCCTAGTTTACCGTATCCAACTAAATCCGGCATTGCCGTTTTCTTTGGCCCTAGAAAACGAAGTTAGGATAATTAGCTAGAATAGTTCGTAATAACCATAGGTTTTATAAAAGTTTCAGTTTCGCGAAATTCGGGTGTCCTTCGAACCCGATCGGACACAGTTCTCGAAAAACGTGTCCGGAAGCCCGGAATAGTAAAAATATTCCGAATACACCGTTAGACTCGTAAAAATATAAGTTTTCCAAAAATATCAGTTTCGTAATTTTTCGGTAAGTAAAAATAACAGATATAGCTATTATACGCGTATTTTCTTACCCGGTACTTTAATTGTCATATCTACTTTACATTACACTATTCATTACTATTCTACACTATTCTTTTATCTCTACTTTTTCTTACACCTATTCTTACACTCTACATAACCTATAATCTTAACTTTTTACCTTTCCCATAACTTTATATCACATCTACTTACATATTACATCTTTTATTTTCAAAAAGTCAAAAAAATAAACACATCCCCCTCCCACATGGCCGCGCCCCCCCCCTCCTCTCCTCAATTTGTTTAATTTTACTTTATTTTAATCACACAAAAATCCTCCTCAATTTCCTATAAATACCCCCCTTCTCTTTCACTTCTTTCACACCACTTCTACACTAAAATTACTCTCTCAAAATCTCTCAAGAATTTCTCTCCAAGAAGTTTTCAAGAAGTCTCTTTAGTCTTTCTTTAAGAAGTTCTTCAAGAAAATCTCCAAGTTTCTTCATGTTCATCTACTTAGTATGCTTAATGTGTGTTTTCTAAAACCATGAAGGTTAAGAAAGCAACAATAGGTTCATACTTTGTTTTTGTCATAATCATAATTCCTTTATGTTCATGTTTCTTTTATATTCATTTATGTTTCTCTTATGTTCATTTATGTCTTTTATGTTCATAACTATCTACTATATCTATATAGCTATATATACTATTTAGAGCATATAAGCTCATGATCTTGCAATTTATTTACCTTTCATGCAATTTATTTACTTCAATGCATTTTATTTATTCCAAGTTGTTTTTAAGACTAGTCTCTAGTCTTAGACTTGTCCTCATCAAGTCAAAACAAGTTTTCTTTCTTTCATTTTATTTATTATGGGACTAGTTTACTTCTTAGTCCCGGGAGCCTTGAAAAAGCTAAGACTCCAATACTTGACTTTATTATTATGCTTTATGTTATTTTGGTTATTATTATTCTCATAATCATGTTCATTTAGATTGTTGTCCATAATTTTATTTAAACAAAAAGAAGAATTTTGTCACTTAGAAATAAGTTTATGTAAAGTATAAAATCTATAAAGCAACACAAAATAAACTCATTCCTTTTCATGTTACAAAAAGAACTCACTATAATTTTATAAACTACTTTTACTTTAAAAAGCCACTTAGATCCTTATTATCCCACCTTGTTTTTCAAAAGAAAATATTTTGTTGACAAAAATGGTTCTTTTCATAAGAAAGAAAATAAGATGGATGACTAAGGAAATTTTTAAGTAAAGACCTTTGCAAACAAATAGGCAAAGAAAATTTATGGTTTGAAAATAATAAAGTTATTTCTTTTCAAGTTACAAGAAGTTAATAAGATTATAGAAATTAGTTTTTCTACAAAAAGTCCTTAATTGTTCCACATTGTTTTTATGAAGAAAACAAATTTTCATGCATGGATGATTATTTTGAAAAATATGAGACATGAGAAAAAGAATGAGAAATATCAAGTAAGGATTTTTGCAAAACAAGTAAACAAAGGAATTTACACAAGAAAAATGAAGAATAGCATATTTCCTAGAAAACTTCAAATATAGTATTAATGTAACTTAGAAAGTAGAAAATTTTATTTTCAAAGGTCACTTAGAAAAAGATAAATAAAACCAACAAAACGTTTTTAGAAAATAAAGAAAACAAGGTATTCATTTCAAAGAAATTTGCAAAAACAATTTCCGAAAAGCTTCAAACCAACATTGTTTTACCTAAGAAAAATAAATTGGACAACAAGACACTTGAGCATGCTTAAATATGAGTTATATAGTTATAAAAAGAGAATTTTTCAACTATATAGATAACTAAGTATTTATCAAACAAATTTTGATTTCTTGAACCAAAGTTGTTTTTACTTGGAAATCCGTGGTGAATTTTGTCGCTACTTTTTCAGAGCCTATATGGCCTTGTTTGTTGAATATAATTTTGGAAATGGGTAGATCTTTTCGAGTAGGTAGAAATCGGTATATTATATGCGCGATTCCGAGTTAAAATGACCAAGTTATGGCCATTTTAAGTTGGAACATTTTCATACGAACTTTGACGTTCTTTGACATTGTTTTGTCAAAATTCAAGAAAATCATCAAGAAAAACTCATTGTGGGTATTTTCTTTGGTTAGGTGACCCCGAGGAAGGATTCCTTTACCCGAGAACTATTACGATTAAGTGGAGTGTGTGAACGACTCATCCGCTTAGAGGAATAGACGACAATGGCATCGTGAGTTTATTTCCATTAAATGCTATACTTGTTGTGCTTGTAAATTAGTTGCACTAGAGTTAGGAAAAGATAAACCGATATGCATGTAAAATAATTCCTTGAAAGAATTCTAAGAATATCGAAGCCGAATTGTTCTAGTTTAATATTGATTTGTGTGAAATTCCTTGATCGCCATAAAGTTGAAAATAATTATGTTATGACTTTATAAATTAATGAACTCATGCATACCACGAAGTGAGTCACATTGCATGGTTGGGTTATTATCCTTGGGTGAGAAGGATAGTAAGCTCATGTCGAAAGCAACACTTGGCGGGAGATCCGAAAGCGATTGCTTGGCGGCTTAATGGAATATGCTTGGCGGTAGATCCGAAAGCAAGGTCAATCAAGTAGATTCGGAATGCTCGACGATGTGTGCTCGTGAGCAAGAAAACTTTTTATTTAAAACTACTTGAATTGAGGTTATGTATCACCAAACCCCGAATGGAGGGCGTAAATCCATTCAACATATAGTTCCCGGAAAACTATATGCTTGTTTGCCCACGTGCTTGTGCATTACATTTGTTTGATTAAATCAACTTGTTTGAATCTTGTTACAAGAAGTTATTTATGGAAATAGTTCTCACTAAGCCTATTAGCTTTACCCCAATAGATATCTTTTGCAGTTCCTTACTTATGGTTAAGGCCACGTGGACCATGCGGGCAGGTAATCTTTTGAACATTAGAAACTGGTAAAGTTAGCATAGTATTAGCATGCAAATATTATATAATAGATTAGTAATTTAGGGAGTTGTCCCTAAGTTTGTAAAGTCTTTGCCATGAATGAATAATTATTGTGAATCCTCTTTTCTTAATATGTTTCATATCTCCTTAAGCTTCATAATTCCATATATGGTCCTCTAAAGTTGTGAAAGTACGCCTTACACTTAATATAAAAGCTTTTGGGAATGGCTAAGGTTGTCATACTTAAGCTTTAATATTGAGTGTGGCGGACTGTCACGTTTAGGGTACCCATTGGGCGGGGCGTGACAATGGCTACTGCCATAATCAATCTTACATGATCAATTGTGATTTTTCTTTTTTTCTTTTTTTTTTTTTTTGGTATAGACTATATAGCTAAACCATTTTTATTGGCATGAGGCTTGAGAGTTGTTGCTATACATAATACCACTAATCACGATTTTGTCTTTAGCATGTAGGGTAATAATGGTTGAACTGTAATTAAGCTTTTGGTTAACTTGCATTAACTTGGCTTTTTATCAAAACGGTGCCTCTCATAAAATGTATTTATTCTTTCATGTAATGTTGTAGTTAGCTTTTCCTTATTGCTTGTGAACTCCTCCCGAATGCAAATAAGCCTATTAGAACTAGTTTGCATCCAAGTGAAATTATTAGTGGCTACTCTAAAGGTATCAATAAGGTAAAGTGTTTTACATTTATTATAATCGAGATGTGTTTAGGAATTATTAAATAGGGGGAATTTTGACTATTTGCTTTCTAAAAATTGTAGACAATTTAGATATTGAAAGAATTGTTTTGAAACAATAGATGTGAGAAAATAAAGCGCAAAGTGGTATGTATTATGAAAGCTACTGTTGCTAGGAACAATTTAGACAAGAAGACTTGTTGTGTTCTCTTGTCACATATATATGTATCACTAGTCAAGTTTGCCTTAATGGTAGTTCATATAACATGTTTTAATGTTACAATTGAATTCTTTAATCCTTTTCAAAAGGCTTGCATTCAAGTTTTCTCAAAGAATCCTATAAATTTTAATATGGATAATCTAAGAGTTGCCAAGCTTCTTGGAGGTAGTTTGCATAACTCTAGCATGGTTAAAGGTATGGTATTGAAAAATGATGTTATTGGAAGTGTAAAGAGAATGGAGAAAGCTAAGGTTAGTATCTATCTTTCTTTGATTAATTAGCTATCTTCCACATATGATTTATTTGAATGGGCATGTATCAAAGAGAAGTCTACAAAGGAGTCAAAACTTTTGGTTGTGGGTCAAAATGGGGGCACTGAATGTGGGTAGGGTGCATAGCTTTGGTTGATAGTCTCTCATGACCATACTTTTTCAGTCAGGAGCAACTCTATTTACCCTCTATGTTATCTAATAATCTATTTCTATATTATTAGTTTATGCTTAATTGGCTCTTGTTTTAAATTTTTTACAATTTTACTTTATCTGCGGAAAATTTATGGACTATTTATCATGCTATGCTCTGTTAATATATGGAATATGTTTTGAGGGAACTATGAAGTTGAATGATTATATTTTGATTTGATAAAGTAGCTCATATATGTAGCTTTGGTTGAAAATACTTGTTAGTTGTTGTATTTACTAGTAGGGTCAATATGTTTGCCACTAAGTTCAAGAGAACTGCTCTCTTTCATAGTGCTAAGTAGTTACCTCTCATCAAATGTATTTATTCTTTTGTTCAACTTGCAATAATCCTTTCTTTTGTAAGTTTAATTTCTAATGTATTGGTGTCATTAAGATTTTAGTCTATTTGTCATTTTAATTAGAATTGAAATAAAAGTAAATTTTAATAAATTAAGTGGACTACTTTTTTTTATGTTCTGTTATCATTATGTGTGTTTGTTTTTTTTCTTCCTTTTTTTTTACAAAAAAAAAATAATAATAATTTCCAAGTTTAGTGGACAGTAAATCTTTTTTTTTTTTTTCAAAGAAGCCAAATTTATTGTTCAAAGTTATCTTTTTATATTGTTAGATTTCTAACAACATGTTAAATAGGTTTTTGCACATTCACATTGATGGTAAAAATGCATCTTCGGTGCTTGATGATAAAGACCTTGTGAAGTTGGAAGTTGAAGCCATGCTACCTGATCTCATCAATTTTTTTTTCATTCTATGTATAATTCTAGCAATATTAAATATCATATGGTCTAGTTAGAAGTAGACATACAACCTAGGTTCTTCCATGATTTGATGATAGCTTTGATGATTGATAAGTGATTTTATTTATCTTAATAAAAAAGTGAGAGCTACTTATGAGTGTGCACAGGTGTCAATTGTTGATCCTGTGTTAATGAATTTTTTATGGTTACTTGGAGTTCCATTTTGTGGGGTTTCGATGTTCATGTCAATTTGTTGTTGTTCTTTTTAATATTATGGGAATAAGTTATCAACCACTGGTTTGTTAGGGATTTCGTTTTGTGTTTCAAAAATGAAAGTATTTAGCAGTTCCATAGGTTGCCTTTCATAGAACCAAACTTGAATGGGTAAATACATAATTTGCCGCCCGATCTTATAACTTGGGATGTCATTCCCTTATGATTAATTTGATCCTTTGGAAGCATTGAAGTTTGATAAGAATTTAGAAAGCCTACACATATATAAATGTGCTAAAATTTTATATTTGTAATTTATGGACTTAAAACTTCTGGACGAGTTGATCCTTGTGCTTCACAGCTCAAGTTGTGTGTGTATTTTGTCCGTCCTCCCATTTACATCTTTTTAGCAGTTGATGTGTCAGTTGTCTTCTTATTGTGGTATAATCTTTAATGAGCAGTTATGCTTTTGTTTAGTTTAATTTTTGATTAATTTCTAAAGTTCTAAATGAATAGGAAGTGGATGAGGTTTTTAGTTTTTGGGTAACTCCTGAAGGTGGTAAAATCCATTTTCTACTTTAGATAATGTAGAATTTTTTAGTTAGTAGAGCAAAGGAAACACCATTCCAAATAGTCTAGATGATTGCCATGAATGCTCTTCATTTTTATGAACTAGCTTTTTTTTTTTTTTTTAAATATCATATGGCTAAGGAATTTAATTTTCCGGGAATTGGTGATAGGAACTGTCTATTTTCCAAGGTAATCACAATGGAAAAACATCCATTTGCCTTAATGCTGTTCCGAGAGATCTGTTGTCAGTTGCTTATAAGTTTACAACAGAAGATATCCTGGTTGCATTTTTTAATAAATTTGAGAATTTGTACAACCTATTCATCAATCAAGGTAAAGTTTACTTTTTTTTTTTTTTCCTTTCTAATCTATCAATCCAAATCTAATAATTTTTCAGAATTCTTGTGGTCTCTACAATGTTTTCTAATTTCCTCAAAAGCTTATTTAGTCTGAAGCTATGATTTCACGTTAATCTTAGCATAGGAATATGTGAAGAAAGGTCACTATTCAAAGGTAATTCTCAAATTATAAATTATATATATATAGATACATATATAAATTAATTATTTCTTTTTACGAATTCTGAATTTTGAAGAGCCAGATTTTAGCTAATATCGATTGTGATTTTTTTCCCTTTATTAAAAGACGGTATTTATGTACAATCCATCGATGAAAATGTATAGACAAGAAAGTTTGTTGTTACTTCATATATCTTATAAGCTGATATGAAACATACTACATTGAGTTTTTTCATTCATTCATATTCTTAAATTCTTATAATGCAAGGTGGAGGAATCTATCTTACTTTGATATTACTTCTAGCATAGTAAAACTTAAATTACAATAAATATACTTGCTGTTAATTTATTTTTCTTGGCTATAATTTAATTAAAGAAAAAGTGATCATTATATCACCTGTACACTAACTGATTCCATAGAGTTCATTTGTATTATTATGCATTTCCCATTAATTTAATGGCAAATAAATTAATGTTCATGTCTTTGCAAAGAAAAAAAAAAATCATGTTTTTGTTATGGATGGTGATTGCATTAACTTATGATGTTTCTTCGTGAGGATTATGTTCTTTACCTTAGAACTATAGATGCTACTATTAATTTCAATATATGTAACATAGTGCGATTATTGTCTGAAATATGGACACATTCCTATGGAACTTGATTTGTGATTCCAATGTTAGGATATCGATATGATATCTAAGAAGACGTTGCTATCGCGAATCAAGGAATGATTGTAGCTGGCTATTTATTGAGCTGTAGACAACATACAATTGAATACACATATGGTGGGACTATGAAATAGCGCTGCCTTGGTTTTTATTTGCCACAGCACAATGAAATGTCTGTACAAGGTGTTATTATGCTTGAAATGTCTGCACTTATGCTAAAAATCCTCCATGGTGGAAGAGATTTAATTCCTTAAAAGTGGCATGAAGATGAGTGAGCATTAAATAATCTCTATTGTCCAATCAAGTTGCCAGTTACTGATAATTCTGGTTAATATTATTGGCAAGTGTGTACATTTCCTATTTGGTTTTAATGCATTGCTCCTTAATTTATTAGCTTAAAAAAAACTTAGTATTATCCATTATATTCATCACAGGTACATCTTTAAAGCATGCAACTATGCAAGGTAAGAGTTCAGGTTAGTTGTCATGCGTTTTTTCCCATAGACTTGTTAATGGTTTTCAATCTTGCAATAATTGTATCTATGTATTGCATGGCAGCAAATCCAAATGAAAGAGATCCTTCTCCAAGTCTGTTGCATGGTGACGATAGTGAGGAAAACAATTAAAGACTCAATTTTTTGTTTCTTGCTTTTTTTTTTTTTTTACTGAACAAATTGACACAAATGGGGTCAAATGTGATGAAGTGTGTACACATGCTCATTTTGCTATAATTTTGAGCTTATATTTATGTTTCTTCCAAGGACACTAGACAATATTACTCAGTGTTTTTTTTCTTTACTGTAAGGATGGTCATGGTGATCTTTAAGTAATTTTTGTGTTATTAGATCTTATTACATATCGAGCGCATTGTATGCTCCAAAATGTATTAGTGATATTTATTTATAAATAAATTTCATGTGCAAAAGTAATAGCAGGTATCAATTATATTGCGATCAAACAAGTGTATATTGCTAATTGTGCATATATTACACAATAAACAAGTATATATTGCCAAATTAAACCGAGTTAAACATTAATCTCTTCTTAACAAGAACAGCCACGTGTAAACGTCGCTAAATTAAAATAACAAACAAATTTAGAAATTACTATTTTAATTGAATACTTATATGTAGACGTCGCCAATGTATTAGAATAGCCATGTTTAAATGAGATTTGTCACGTTTATAAATCGCCATTGTTGTCCAACAAACATATATAAATCTTATTCAACCTGTGCATAGCTATGGTTAAACATTGCCAATTACATAATTTACTTACGTTTACACGTTACTAATAAAAATATTTACCTACGTTTAAACGTCGCTGATCACAAGTTTCCCTTCTTTTATATTTAGCAAGATGGAGATTAGTCATATTTAGCCACATATAAGTGTGACCAAAACATGATAATAGGCCATGTTTAAACGTGGCCCAACAAAGTGTATTTGGCTACCAAACTAACATTAGCGACGTTTCAATTTTTAACGTTACTTATCAAATCTACGATGGACCTTTTGCGACATCTATAGGCCACGTATAAAAAAATGTGACCAAAAATCTTTTGTCACGTTTAATTAATGTTTAGCCACATTTATAAGACGTAGCCAAAGGCTCATTTTGTTGTAGTATTATAGTATAGTGGTGCAGTAAAAGAGATGACAAATACTTTTATAAAAATGAGAATGGAATTAACTAGTGATACTGATATGAACCTGATTGACTATGCTTTCTTGTTTTTAACGTAGCTCTTTTTATAAATGCAAAATTAACTGGCTAGTAAACCGGGTATGTATGCAGCAATAAAAAAAAATTTACTGGTGAGACCAGTGTGAACCACTGGGAGATAATGGCTAAGTACTAGGTATTTGAATTCTTCCCTAAGCTAAGCTATCAAAAATTGGATTTTAAGCTGAGCTATTGAATTGTGATTAAACTAAAAACTAAACCATTGAACTAATTTGAACACTTTAAACCGAATGCCCTAGCAACACTATTAAGGGTTCTGGGTTATGAGGTATCAAAATTAGATTAGGGAATGCAAATATATTCTCATTTAAATTAATATTGTACCTTGGATTAATATTTGAAATTGATTAAATGGGATTTAACCAAACTCACTAGAACTCGCCCACCTCCTAGAGTAGCAAAATTCCAATTATAGTATAAATCATTTTGATAATGTAATTTACCTATAATTATCAGGTAAATAATAATTTGCTCACACCAAAATTACTACTCTACTTGAAATTATGGACCAAGCACCGCCAAATGACCCAATCTATATTTCCAATTGCATAAAGTACGTGGGTTCATGACTTTTGTCAAAACCTACATATCCTTATGATGAATCGTTTCCAAAAACCTAAGATATGCTTCTATGGATTATTAAATCCCTCTTGAGTATCTCTAATCCTATCTATCTAATTAATGTTGGCCAATCACAAATCAAATAGGCTACAAAGAAACAATGGCTAAATATCCAATTTATCAAAAATCAAGATCAAAACAAGTCATTTAAACATCAATTTCATCAAATCCATCATTGCAAAACCCATAAAAATATAAATCACAACATCAAAACAATACGATCAAAAATTAACAATATAAAGCAAATGTTAGAAAACACCTCAATTGAAATTTTCTCATGAAAGTTTTCAAAAACCCAAAATCTCAAAAAAATTGGGCATTGCTTGATTGCATAAAACCCCAAAACCACCTCCAAGAGTTGTTAGAACAATATGGTTTTAGTGGCTTGTGATTGAAATCCATATATTCTGTTTAGTTTCTTAAACATATTTGCTTTTGAATCTACTTTCTGGTCTATCTTCTAATTCTTTTGGATTGTGGACGTTATTTAAAGGTATGCAGTAACTTATGTGTTGTATGATAGGATAGACGTATCAAAATGAATTAAAACTTAAAGCTGACCTAATTAATTGAGTACTGCTTGTGCTTGTGCCATTGAATCTAGTTCGGTGAGCAGCATCCTTGTCTGAGTAGACATAGTAGTAACTACTATAAAATCATTTTTTCCAGCAATAAAAAGTTGTTGCCTTTGAAATTTTTACCGTTGAAAAAACTTTATCCAACGACATATGTCGTCACCCTTAGTTGTTGGTAAAGCCTCGTGAGGATAGATTCTCCCAACAAAAAAAAAAAAAATCATTGAAAAAATTAGCTTTTTTTACCAATGACATTATTATTTTTCCCAACAACTTATCTTGTTTGAAAACATTTCTCATAAGCCACAATATTTATTTTTACCAATGAAATATTTCCTTGCAAATAGCTTTGAAAAATAATGTATTTATCAATGAATTAATTACTCAAATTGTCTTCAAAATGCATTTTTAAATTATAACATATTACTACTCAATTTAAAATCCATTCTAATGAAACTCAAATCTAAGTATTAAATATAAGCATCAACAAATAAACTATAAAATCAAAAAATATTAATATATATATATATATCATATTACAATATAATAAAAAACATAAAAATTGTAAATATAACAAATGACAATTAAATGTGAAACATCTCATAACATCATCCTACAAGCCTTTATCATGATTCTCCATTCTCTTTTCCATATATATACACAACCCACATCTTCATTGTGGTTTCTTCAATCAGTAAAAGCTGTATCTTGCCATGTATATCGTCTGCTACCAGCTTTTAAGTACATTTCTTACAAGAAGTAAATTCTACAAATAAGGAAAAAAATAGTATTTTAGCAAAATAAAAACACTACAAGTAAAATCTTACTTGAAAAAATTTACATGCTAAAGAGCTTGAACATGTGACCTTGGTCCTACACTAAATTGCTTCGTTTTGAAGTAAATGGTTAACAAAAATGAACTACTTTATATTACTAACAAATGATAGTCAAAATAATTTAAATAAAAAGTAATGAATATTTTGTTAAGATTATATATTTTTGTCATTTGAAATGAATGTTTATTGCCTTCAAATAGCAATTAAATAAATTAATAAACATATTCTATATAATAGTGAAACAATTTGTTATAAATTATGAACCCAGTATAGTATAGTGATGCAAAAATATACACGGAGAATTACTATCCCCATAAAACTATATACTGAAAATATCTATAAATACTAACATTGTAATCAATCATCACAATCAATATACTCAAACTGCCTTTCCAAACTCCAAAAAATGGAAGATATACAACTCATATACATTGACGATTTGCAAAAACTTAAGAGCAATATATTAGGGTAGAAATGTAAAACTTTAATCATAAACCTGGCAATCTTGGGCACTAAAAGATGCTTGCAACACATCTAAGACTGCCTTTATATCTGTTTTTCATATCAACTCTTCAGAAATAAACCTCAAGGAATGAAAATTATTTAGCAATCTCACCAAAACTAGGTTTACATAATGCACGAGCTAGTAGAAATAAAGGATTATCCATCAAGACAAAATTTTTGTCATAATGTAAGTAACATATAAAGGAGCCTCATAATGACAAACATATAATACAAACCATTAATACATTGAAGTGTACAATCGCACCACAGCTGCACTTGTTACAGGCATATACTATTACAACAACAAGAACATAGCAATTACTGTAAAAGATGGGATGCCTCTTACATCAATTCATTTAGTCAGCTCAAAAGCATTATTTGCCATGTTCTTACCGTTTGAATAGGTCCAACAAGATAGTGATGTGGAATTTCTCTCCCATCATTCTAGAGTCAAAATAGGCAAATACACCCTCACTAGTAGCAATAAGATTACCAGGATGTAGACCAGCAAGGAAGAATCAAAACTTTATCCCATAAACCTTAGGAAATCAAAATGTTAAAAGATGAATAAGAATTTGCAAATTAATAATATATAAATTATAAGCATTAAAGCTATATTAAAGGGAAATATATTATGACCATATGGTCCAATTTTCAATCCATATCCTTAGAAGAGTTTACATAATACCATTAGTTACATATTTCTAGATAAGAAAAAAAAAAAATATATATATATATTACAAATTTAGTGCAGAAGATTAAACTGTCTATTTATTTAAATCATTTTTATGCTTCAAAGTCCATTATTGTTCAAGAAAATATAACTCAACAAACCAAATAGACATCCTCCAAATATCTAACCACAAAAGATTCTCTTTTTATTGTCCTAGTGTTATATCTCAACATTTAAATGAGAAGAAATAAAATATATTAGTTGGTATCTTCATGTGTCTCCGAAGAAAATAAAATTGAAATAGAAAACATATAACATTCCATATAAAGTTCCATCCTAACATCAACTAAAACAAGCATCGTATTTGTTTGAGATCATAGACAAATTAATTCTTCTTTGATGGTTTCTATGAGTCTAATAAAATTCCTAGCAAGTTTAGGAACCTATTCATGCCATTTAATTATTTACTTATTTATCTATCCTATTGCTTTGTATTAAAACAAAACATTTCGAAAGATCAACTCACCAAATTGCAAAAATTAACAATCCAAGCTAAACTTATTGGCTTAAGGTAAGTTAGTGAGTTTCTAGAACGCAAAAAAATTAAGTTAATGAGTTTCTAGAACACAAAAAAATCCTAATAATCATTTTATTTAAGCTCCAATGAACAAAAACTTAATTGTCGATTCTAAGCAACCAAAATTGTAGCTCTAATTTTCTTATAAGGCATCATGAAATTAAGGAGGATTTTACCTTTTTATACATGTTTTGGCAGTCCCCTTCACAACTTCATTAGACAAGCAAGCATGAAGATGATTCCTTCACTCCTGTAAAGAAAAATAAAGAAGCATGGACCACATGGTCTCCATGATAATACAAATCAAGATTCTTGATAAATAAGTGTTGTTACAAGAAGGGAAAACCATTTGACTAAGCAAATGATTAACAACTCCAAAAAGACATGAAATATTAACAAGTATAGATATGGGAACAATATATAAGAAATGCTATAGTAATTCAACAATCTTACCTCTTCTTGTATTGCACGTCGTACTTGGCAACATGTTTACATGTCCCTTCACATACACATATTTACATAAGGGCTATGTTACCCTTACATTTTCTATCCTTCCAGTCATGAACGCATGTTGTCCTTACCATCGTCCTATGGTTATATATGTAGCCTACTAGAAACAACATACATAGCTACATGCTAGCAACATCTCAAGAAAACTAAATGATTTAATATAAATGACTAAAATATTTCATGAGACTCATGAAATACAGGAAACTTCTCCTTCTAAAAAGAAGATAAAAATTCTTTTAAGCTTCAAGTCTACAAAGCACCTGTGTACTCCTTATGTGACTTGGACCTATTTAATAGTATTACATATCATTTGACATCTATATTTAGTTGCCTTTAAGAAGCTTGGCTTTTGTAATCCTCTTTGAGGTGCAAAATTTGGTTTTCTACTCACGTATTTAAAGCTCTCTTTTGGTATCAAAATCTGCTATCCCCAACCAAAAAAAGAATATATATATATATATATAAAAGAGTTAACAACCCGTTGCAACAGCCTTACTCCAGCTCATATAATGCATAAAAATCAAGTGAATATGGTAGGTTTTAATTAGCCTCTGATGACATTGCAATGACTAAAGTAGCAATTTTACGTGATGGCCAAACCATCTTTGATATCAGTCTAGTTTTGAAATTGATGCAATATTTCATTAAGTTGGTCTACCATTGAGTAGTGACTTAAATGTACTTATCTCTACACCACATCATGTTACCGCATATGCCACAAAATGGAAAACAATGTTCAATCAAATCAAATCAAGAATTTACTTTTTTTATTCTTTATCTTTCAATTCAAAGCAAGAAACATTAGCTACTCTAAAAATTAAAAACCCAAATCTAAATAATCATCTCTGATTTTCCATGTCCCACTTTAGCATAATATAATCACATTCCCACTTCCATACAAGCATTAAAGCAAACACCTTTAAGACAGAAACATAGATGAAATACTTAATCGGTCTCAAAAATGTCCATACCCAAGAAACAATCACATATTTTATGTGCTCAGTTACTGATCCCCTAAATGGAGGCATCAAGAACAAACTTAAATTCATGATAAATTTTAAAAAATGAATAATCCATATAAAAGAAAAACAACTCACTAGAATAATAAAAGAGAGACAGTGAGACAGAGCAACCAAAAATTTGCAAACCTACACCACAATAATGAACAAAGAACCAATTTTCCAATGAAATTGACAAAACCTACAAGTAAAAGATCAATTGAGGTAAATAAATAAAAAATAAAAGAATAAGCATATATATTGCAAAAAACTAAGAAAAGAGGAGAACAAACTTACCGTTGCTTTTGGGTAAATACAGAGTGAGATAGATGGTATAAAAGATAGTGGGATAGAGATGGGGAGATTACTAAGGAGGGAAAGTGAAAAAAAGCATGGGAAATTTTGGAGACCTCCGATTTCCCAGCTATGAGGAGGATACATGTTTCCGACGCAGGGTTGTTTATAGGGGAGGGGGAGGGGGAGAGAGAGAGAGAGAGAGAGAGAGAGAGAGAGAGAGGATAGAGAGAGATTGGTTTTGACGAGAGAAATGGAGAAGTGAGGTGGCTAGTGGGTTTTCTAATAGATAAAAGAAAAAATAAAAATAGAGAAGGGAGTAAAATCCTAAACCAACGAGCCCATTATTTCATTGTAAAAGCATATATTTTCCCCATAAAATTCGTATTGTTGCAAGAACATTCGCTGGCTTAAAGGGATTTTGTAATAGTGAGTTAGGTGCTGAGATGTCATGATGCAATGATATATACCATGATGCAATGGTTTACCATGATACAATGGTTGATTTTATAAGTGACTTAGCTGGTTGCTGATGGGAGGAAATAGTATCGACTTAATGTCTACTTAGGCTTGGAGTGAAGTAACATGTTTTAGTTCATGTTTATGGGACCAGTTGAACTAATTGATATTATGAACTGAGATAAGTAGAATACATGTAACGGTTGTGAACCTTAGATGAGGCTATTTTTCTTGTAATGTTATCTAAGAGATATATGCATTCAAACTACCTATATTAACCCCCTAAGCATCGTATCGTTACTTAAGACCCCTAGATTCTTAGTGGCTTATTCCGAAGTGTGAGTGCTCCAGTATTGCTTGCTTATTTAAATGAAAGATAATAACTTATTATTTGTTGCATTGCATTTAGCTAAGTTCGTGTGTCATTCAGTGTGTGATTGTGTTATTATGTACTGAGCTTCGACTTATTATTGTTATTGTTGTTCTTTTTCTAGGTGTTATATTGATGAGTAATAATGATGATTTGATGATGATGATGATGATGAATGTGATGTGGTGGTGATGATGATGATGTTGATGAAGATGGTGATGTTGTTGATGATGTTTTCTCGGGTTTTAGGCGACGAATAGAAAAGAGTTGGTTGGAGAGAAAAGTGAGTTAGAACTATGGTTGGATTTGATTTTGATTCTATTTTGTTTCTGTTATAAGAGCTAGATTTATCTATTGAATTTGAATTTTCTATTATTAGTCCTGGTGGTGCCCATAAGTTTCTAAATGTTTAGCTACCATTGAGAGTATATCTTAAAATGATTTTATAAAATTTTATTTCTTAGAAATTTGGTCGGCTTTAGTGGGAGTAGAGATCTTTATTATATTTTTATAAAATCTGATGTCTTTGTAACTAAATCCATTTTCTTTTGAAATCTAAACAAATGATTTCATTAATTAAAATACGTTAGCAATGTTTAAAATTAACATATTATTCAAGGAAGCCTAAGCATATAATACATTAAGTATCATACATGGCAATAATAGCCTTAAATGAATTTTAAGGCAGTACACTTTAGAATTAGCATTAGAATCCTTGGCCTTCCAGTCTGATTTCCATGAGGAACTAGAAGATGAACTATATCTTGATTTACCCCTAGACTTCAATTACTTTTCCACTTTAATGGCTTTATGCAACAACTCCTCCATCTCCACATAATGTTGCAAATCCACCACATCAGCAATCTCCTAATTCAGTCCACCAATGAGTCTAACCACAGTCGCTTCTTGGTCTTTCTCCACCTTAGCTCCAATCATGTCCATTTCGATCTCCTTGTAGTATTCCTTTACGCTCATGGATCCTTATGTCAGACCTCACAACTTCCTACACAAATCCCTATAATAGTGACTGGGAATATACATTTTTTGCATCATAACCTTCATCTTCTCCCATGATCGGATAAGTTTTTCACCATATCTATGCTTGTTAAGCACTAACTAATCCCACAAGAAGCTAGCATAGTCTGTGAATTCAATTGTTGCTAATTTAACCTTCTTCTCCTCAGAATAGTTGTAGTAATCAAATACATGTTCCACTTTCTTTTCCCATTCCAAAAACAGCTCTAGATCATTCTTTCCCTAAAAAGGAGGTATCTTCATCTTGATATGACCCAGATCATTGTCATGCTTAAGAGACTTTCCTCTTCCTCTAACGATATTAACTTCATTAGAACTAGAATCCTCTTCTTCCTCTTTAATAGAGGACTTTCTTCTATAGGATGTAGATCTACTAGGAGGATCCAAATCATCCAATCTCGCATTTAAATTCTTGAATTGGCCCTGTATAGCCTTCATGAACAATTTCATATCTATCTCTATATTTTCTCCTCCACTATGCATAATTTAAACCTATAAAAGAGATGAAAAACTGGAACAATTGAGTTAGTCCTCACACACATCCTTACGTGTGCACACTTAGTAGATGTGAATCACTCATGTTTCACTCAATTTGGCTTTTCACGATGATGGACTCACCACATTTTCCTTTTACTACTTAAATCCAAATCCTTTTACAGAAATTCAAACAAACCCTAATCCCACAAAAAAATAATAATAATAACAAATAACAAGGACTCCAAAAATTCAATCAAACCTTAAAAACACAATTTTTTTACACTATTTTTTTTTCTTTTTTAATAACAAGGACACTAAAAACTAATAATCTTAATAACAGGCAATTGACATGATTAGACAATTCCCAAAACCAAAAGAAAAACAATCAAAGGATATGAACGATTCGAGTAACTTCTAATCGAACTAGATATGGATTCTTAGAAAACATGGCTCTAATACCAAATGATATTAACCCTACCAACTATGACAAAACCTGTAATCCAAATTGGAAGATAAACTTAGATTGTTTTAAGAACTGATGCAAATCGCGACTCGTTGCTTATATAGAAGTAAGAACCTTGGTATAATGTGAAAACGCCATAATCGATGATGGGAAGCCGATTGGTAAGTTAGGTGAATGCCATGGGAAACCCAATAAGTTCAATATGAATCCAAACAAGAATTCAAAGAGAAAACTCTCTCAAATATCATTCATGAAAAGTTAGATAATATTTACAACACAAATAGGTTTATATAAACTAAACCAAGGAAACCTAAAAGACAAAACAAGAATAACAAATGTTGGCCAAAATAAGCTGGTGGCCTTTAAGATGGCCTTTAAAATTTTGATTATGGTCATATTCAAGGCCGTCTATAAGCTGGTGGCGTAAATAGGGATGTAACCGAGTTGGGTTTCGGGTGGATCATATGAACCCGAAACCCGACCCGCTACTCTATAGGGTCTACTAAATCCGACCCTATAACCCTTACAGGGTTTTGATGCCATATCAAAACCCACTCTACAGGGTTTGATTTAGAACCCGGAACCGACCCTATAACCCTTTCTTTATAAATTCCATTTTTAAATTTTAATAATAAATTTAAGAAAAGCTTTTGACATAAGTTTCCTATACATTCAAAAATGAAATGATGCATGTAGAATTGATAGAAAATATTTTAGACCACATTTATTATATCACATTTAAACATATAAATATATTATTTTCGTCACCGTATAATATTTTAAAAATATAGTTAAATTAATAGCAAATAATATTAATTTCCATAACAAACATGACTTGAACAAAATTCAATAAAAAGTTCTAAATCCGTAACTAATCCATAAATATAAAAAAATAAAAAATCCTTAGGAGGTAAAAAAGATAGTAGCTCCTTCATATTTTTTTCTCTCTTTTCTCCTTTTGTAATGTTTTTATTTATTTATTTATTTTTTAATTATAACATTGGGTTATCGGGTACCCATCGAGTTTGTTATATGATCCAAGCCTGACCCTATAATCCTACAAGGTTTTTACTATATATCAAAATCCGATCCTATAACCTTATAGGGTTTTTAATGGGTGGGTGCGTCGGAAACCCTATAAGAGTCAACCCGGTTATATCCTTAGGCATAAACTGTGTAGGCTAGCGGTGTAAACTATATAGGCCAATGGTATAGGATGGGTAAGCCAATGGCGTAAGGCCGGCATATAGCTTAGGCTAGCAGCTTTGCTCTAGTTTTGATCTTCCAAATGTCTAGCATCTTCTAATCTTCATCAATCTTATGTTTCTTGAAGCTCCCACTCTTTTTGAAAGGCATTAATCTTCCATGACAATGCTTTCAGATCTCCATTAGATCCTTCCATGACTTTGGTAATTTTAGAAGGTTGTGCTCTTAGGATCTTAGCTTAACCAGAAATTTACTGGTGACAAATTTCTTTGTTTGGATGGTTAAAAATAGACCCAAACCAACGCCTCCAACAACACCAACAAACCCTAACATTTTCTTTGTAAATTTTCCCAAACAATTCACCTCAAGTTTGTATCAAGACTTCACTATCAAGTTAAAGAAGTTAAGGTAAGGTTTATGTGCTTTTCCTTTCATTTGTTTGTTTAATTCTTCCATGAATGTGAACTTTTATGCTATAATGACTTTTAAATGACTTGTATGTGATGCTAGTAATCTAAGTAGGATTATGGTTATTTATGTTCTTGAACGTATGATGATAAGGGAGGTGAATGTAGATGTGGTTATTATGAATGAATGAGTAAATTATTGATGTAATTAGGGTTATAAATGTTGTTGGATGAAGAAAGGGATGGGATATGTTAATATGAATCTAAAGTAACTAGATATAATGATTTTGAAGTGTATATGAAAGTTTAAAAGAAGTAAGATGGAATTTTTGAAAGTTGAAAATAGGGGACATGTGTTCATGTACTGGGACAAAAATCACGGGTGTAACAATTGGTTTTGAACCATGGATTTCAATAGCTTTCCATGAATCATGGGCATAGCCAAGGTCTTACTGGCCTCGGATTTGTGAAAGTTGGCTTATCAAGGGCATGATTGATTTCAAACAAATATGGTTTTGCAAAATTTTAAGAAATACGATCGTGATGTAGCCCTGACTAGCCTTGGGTCTTTCGAAAATTTTTACAAATCTAAATGTCATGGGAATGATGTACTCCTTGGTACACTTGAGTTAGGTACAATGGTTCTCCTTACCTTCATCACGGAATGATCAAGGGTGTGATTAAGATCACCGTTTCAATCACAGTCGTGATTTGTTGTTGCCCTGTTCTCTTGATGATGATGATGATGATAATGATAATGGTTAAATAATGATGTTTTCGAGGATCAAGATAGTAGAGTGATATGTATATATATGTGAATGAATATATGTTAAGTTATGTTTGGAATGAGTTTTGTTTAAATATGAAATTTGAGCAAGTGTTAAAATTTGTTTTTGAATTAATGTTAAGGTCTTCATGATCTAATTTCCTTTATCAGATTTCCTTACGCCATTGGATCTATTTACCGATTCTTTTGCCAAGAACAACTTAGGTACGTAATAACATGGATGTTGTTTGCTTAGGATAGGCATATCCTAAATTGATCATAATTAAAGAAGGCCTGAAACATGTTTGTATTGGTTGTGCTTTCATTGTTGAATCTGGTTTGGGAAGTGGTAACCTTGTCTAGAGTGGGACACGGTATTTAGGCACTTAGGCTACCCTTATCATAGTGCTATGACAATTTATAAGTGGCTCCATGGGTAGTTAATAGGGTTAACGGTATTGGTATAATGTTTACTTATTCTTAAAAGGAAATAATATGATTTAGTTCACGTTTATGGGACCGATTGAACTAAGTGATATTATGGATTAAGATAAGTAAAGATGAGAAACAACTATGATCCCTAAATGAAGCTACTATCTGTTTTGGTTGTATCATCTAGGAGATATAGGTATTTGGGCTGCCTATATCAACTTCCTGAGTGTCGTGTCGTTACTCAGGACCCTAGCTTCCTAGTGGCTTATTTTGATGTTTCAATACTCCTATGTTGCTTGAAAAACTTAATTACTAGATAAAATTTAAGATTGTTGCATTGTATATAATCTAAGTGTGCTTGTCACTTTGTATTTATTTGTGTTACTTGTGTACTGGGCCTTTAGCTCGTGATCTTCCATTTCAGGTGATGACGAAGATGAGTCTTATGCTCAGATAGATTATGGAACCGATTTTTAGGACTTTTTTGACGGATGGGAGGATTAGGAACCCCGATCTTTTGGAAGAAGCTTTTGTAATAGAATAGGGAAAATGTTTTATAAAAAATGTAATAGTTAAAGATTTTTCAAACTTATATGTATTTTGTTCTAGGCTTGTCCTTGAGCCTATGTTGAAACTCTTATGTTTTTGTATATATGTGTATTAATCCTTTTGCCTTATTGACGAAAGGATAAGGAAGTTTGTCATATTATGTATAAAGTTTCTTTTATGAGATGTTTTCAAATGGTTCTGATCATAGGTTTAGACAAGCAATTATACAAACTCTTTCTTTATAGACAACTTCACATGTAATATTGTAGGTTACATGTAGCTGGGGACTAGATACATTTGCTTTTAAATATGTGGTGAATCCAAGTCCTTACAATACAACAATTTGAAGAAATGTTCTTTCTGTCAACCAAAGGTAATCTTTTTGGGATTTGTAGTTTTTGAAGTAGGGATTCGAGTAGATGATGAAAAGATTCAAGCGATTCTTGATTGGCATATACCTACATCTACTACTAAAGTCATAAGTTTTCATGCACTTGCATCATTTTATCGAAGGTATATCAGGAATTTCAGTAGTATCGTAAGTCCACTCACTAAGCTTACCAAGAAGAGTGCTACATTTATATGGAGTGATAAGGCATAAAAGAGTTTTGATGAGATCAAAGCTAAATTGACTAGCGCTCTTGTCTTAGCACTATCTAACTTTAGGAAGACATTTGAGCTAGAATGTGATGCTTTTGGAGTTAAAGTTGGTGCAGTATTAATTCAGGAAAAGCAACCTATCACTTATTTTAGTGAGAAATTGAGTGGTGCTACATAGAATTATTCTATACCTGATGAGGAGTTTTATGCTTTGATTCAAGCACTCATGATATGGCAACATTATTTGCTACCGAAGGAGTTCATCATCTATACTAATCATAAAACATTAAAGTATTACAAGAGTCAACAAAGGCTTTCTCGAAGGTAGGTGAAATGTGTAGAGCTTTTGGAGTGTTTTGCTTATGCTATTAAGTACAAGAAGGAGAATACCAATATGATTGTTGATGCACTATCATGAAGGTATGCTCTTATTATATTTCTACAACCTAAAATGTTGGGATTTGAATTAATGAAGAATCAGTATGCTAGAGATGTCAATTTTGGGTCTATTATGACTATAATTATAGGAGGAACGACCATGGATGGATATCATTTGATAGATGGATTTCTATATAGATATGGGAAGTTGTGTATTCCAACTGGAATTGTTCGGGAATTATTAGTGCGTGAGGCACATGCAGGTGGATTATCTAAACATTTAGGGGAGAAAAGTACATTGGAATTATTAAGGAACATTTTTATTGGAAAGGAATGATGAAAGATGTTCATCAAGTGATTAAGAGATGTGCAGTTTATAAGAGAGCAAAGAGGAAGAAAGAGTCTTGGGGAGAGTATATGTCATTACCTTTACCTATATGACCTTGGAATAATATTTGTATAGATTTTGTTTTGGGATTATCGAAAACATAGAGAGGTTAGGATTCGGTCATGGTTATTGTGGATTGATTTAGTAAAATGACACACTTTCTACCCTGCCATAAAACAAATGATGCTTTCTATGTTGTTAACTTGTTTTTGCAGGAAATTGGTTGATTGTATGGTGTCCCTCATAGCATTGCATCTACTAGGGATACCAAATTTCTCAATTTCTTCTAGAAGACTCTATGGAAAAGATTGGGAACTAAACTGATGTATGGCACTTCGTGTCATCCTCAGACAAATGGATAAACAAAAGTTATTAATCAAACTCTTAGTACCTTACTTCAAGCTACAGTTGACAAGAATCTTACTAATTGGGATTTGTGCCTACCTATTATTGAATTTGCTTATAATAAGTCAACCCATAGTTCTATTAGAAAATCTCCATTTGAAGTTGTAGATGGTTATAACCCCACTATTCCTATGGAATTAGTAGCCAAGCCAGTTGCAAAAGAGGAAAGTATTAGTGGAGTTGAGCGAGGACAAGGAATCAGAAAATTCATGCAAAGACTTATGAGCATCTTAAGAAGACTCAAGAGCAATAGAAACAGTAGGGGAATAAGCATAAAAGACTGAAGACATTTAATGTAGGAGATCTTGTTTGCATTCATCTTGGGAAAGACTGATTTCCTAATAAGAAGTCTTAGAATCTATCACATAAATCAGACAGTCCTTTTCGCATCATTGAGAAAATTAATGATAATGCTTATCGCCTTGATTTACTAGGAAACTATGGAGTTTCTACAACTTTTAATATCTTTTATCTCTCACCATATGTTTCTGATGATGATGATGAGGATTATGTTGTAGAAGAACCATCAAATTTGAGGACAAATCTCCATCTACCCTGGGTAGATTATGGGAATCGACGTAAAGGTCCTATTATAAGGTTGACAGCTAGAGGATTGCAAAATCTAATGTTGAGAGTGATGAGCAAAATGAAGAGATATTTATCTTAACCTTTGGATTTCATGTGGAGCATGAATATGTGGAGTATAATCTGGTAATATTGAGGGAAAAACATAAAGAATGAAGTAATGAAAGCAGAGGAAAAAAGCCCTCGACTTGTGCCTCAATAGTAGTAGAATATGGGAATTATCGCACTCTAGGATCCTTAGCCGTTCCCTCAACCATATCTGTGATAACATTAGAGGAATCATACATTGGAAGTCATCGAGCCCAAACTAGAAGTCGTCACGCCCAAGAAGTCATTGGTTGAGCCTTTGACCATACCCTCGACGGAGCCTGTTTAACATCAGTGGACATCATAGTGTTACTTAAATCAAGTTTATGCTCATGGATCATTTTGCGATATTTGGCGCATGAATCAAAACAACTTTTAGATAGATTTAAATTTACTTTCCTATTTTAGACAAATTTAAATCTTTCTTTTATTAGTTACTTTCCTTTTTTATCGTTCTGATAGAGATCAATATTTTTGTTACTTTTCTATCTTATTCTTTAAATATCTTTCCTGTTTTACATATAAAGAATTAGTATCAATAGGAAGTTCCATTGGTATAATAGAAGAATATTTTGATAAATTAAATGGAATTTCTTTCTCTTAGAGAAAAACCCTAATTCTTATCAATCCTCTGTGATTGTGGCAAATTTTACTCTTATCAATTTCGGAGTGTAGCGAGTACAAACACTAGCAAGTGGTTGGAAGTAATAGCAACTTCTTATTTGTGTTATATCCCTTTTTTTTTTTGGATGTAATCTAGGATACGTAAAGATTCATATTTTCCTTGCTGTTCGTGATATCCTAATGATTGTCCTCATAGGCATATCGCTGGTGGTATCCATATCATAGATTATTGCATAAAAAGACACTTGCTTCCTGCAACTGGTCAAAAAAGGTTGTCGATTCTGGGTAACGGTACTTTTTTTTGTCGTAACCTTGTTGAGCTCTCTATAATCAATACACAGCCTCATTGATCCATCTTTCTTCTTGACAAACAACATAGGTGCTCCCCAGGGTGAAACACTAAGACAAATAAATCCTTGATCCATGAGTTCTTATAGTTGCTTCTTGAGTTCCTTCAGCTCTATCGGTACCATGCGGTATGGAGCTTTTCATAATGGTCTTGTATTTAGCATCAAGCTAATCTCAAATTCAATATCCCTTTTAGGCAATAATCTATGCAATTCCTTGGGAAAACATTGGGAAATCCACAACTATAGGTATATTCTCTACTCTCAGTTTTTTAATTTTCCCCTCTAATGAGGATTTTCCATGCTATCAATCAAATCAATTTTACCTTACTCTCACTTCGCGATTAATCCTTAGGCAAGTGTACTTATTGATTGTAATATCAATGTAAGACAAGGGTCGTTCCTCTAGGATTTGCAACTACTAGTAATCACCCTATCACACCTCAAAGGGTACCCTAGATGCGACAGTCTGCCACACTCGATATTTAAACTCAAGTATGATGATCTTAGTTATTTCATGAGTTTAGATACCGGGTGTAAGGCTTACGTTCACCATGTAGGAGACCTTACTTTGAATCGAAATAGCTTAAGAAGACACACATAGCAATAAGAATATAAATCATAATAGTTATAACCAAGATTAATCTATTACAAATATCTAAGGGGCATGCCCCCGTAAAAAATATTAAGGGTCTCCAAGGTCCACAAAAGTATCTTATATATATATATATGATTGAGGGAATTTAACTAGAAGTCTATGCCTAACATTTAGGTCCCGACTTCTTCAAAAAGCTTCTTAAATTCCAAAAGTTGTACTAGAGAGAAATGTCCCCTTAGGGATAGCCATAGATAATTGTACTGCAATAGGAAACTATACGGGTATAAGCTTGCGGGCTTAGTGAGTTTCACTTCTAAATTAAATACTTCATCAAACAATAAGGCAAGCAAGTTAGATTAAACAATCATATGAATTGCACAAGCACGTAAGCATACAATACATAGGACTTTCCGGGAGTCTTATGTTGAATGGATATATGCCCTCCATTCGGGGTTAGGTGTTTCAGGCCCATACGACCATATATTTCAATTTTACTTTCAATCATTTAGTGGTTGTTTTAGGTGCTCACCCACTCATTTATTTTGTAGTTGATTCAAGCGCCTACTCCACTTCTGTTTTAATTCAGGCGACCCCAGCTAATAACCTAGTTTTCAGGCCCACCCGTTGCCTAGCTATTATGCGTTTTTTCTACAAAGGTATAATAACAAATGTAATGTGACTCAATATATGATATGCATGGGAAATTTAGTTATATAGTCATAGCACATCATTTAAGTGAATTATAGGTGATCATCGAGATTTTAGACACTTGATTCTATGGTAAATCATACAAATATTTAACAATTCCTTTTTGCTATCTTAACATCAATTAAACCAAATAGAATTTACATAGCATTCCAAATTTTATCTTGTCCTAATTCTAATACCACTATCATTACAAGCACAATCATAAGCATGTAATTTAAAGAAAGTGAACTCACTTTGCCATGGCGTGAAATTTCACTTAATCGTAATAATCCTCAGGAAGGTCTAGTCCGTCTCCCAAGTCTTCTAAAAAAAGAAATACCTCCAATGAGTATTTCTATGAAGTTTAAATGAAACTTATAAATTCTATGCTAACAAGTTCGTCAAAGTTCGCCTAAGAGAAAATTCCAACTTAAAATGGCCATAACTTGGTCGTTTTAACTCGGAATTTCACATATTATATACTGATTTCTACCTATTCGATGAGAGCTATCTATTTCTAAAGTTATGAGAATGCTATACCAATTTCTACCTATTCAATGAGAGCTATCGTTTGGTACATGGACAGTAGGGTACAGAATGCCCTACGAGATTCCCAACCCACAAATCAAATTCTAATTTCAATTCAAGCATCATTGGCAAGCTTTGATAGATACTTATCTATCATTATATCTTGAAAGACTCTTTATATACATAAATAACTCAATATCATGCATAATTCATGGGTGTTGATCAATCTATTTCCTCATGTACTTGGACAATACTTTATGGGATTTGAAAGACACTATTTTCTTAAGCTTTGTTTCTACCAAGTGTATTATATGTACATGTAATATCTACAAATTATTATCATGAATGTCATAAGATCAGCTTTCTATATGTATTTTCTTAATGATATTTGATAACAAGAATTCTTTTAGAAAATTTTTGCTTTGCAAAACCTTTGATATTACTTGACTTAAGAAAATTAGTTTTATTTCTTGCAAAATCACACTTGTTTTTATCAAAATACAACCTTAATGAACTATATGCCTAATACTTTCATTATTTTAATCAAATTCTTCATTTTGGAGTTGGAAAATAGATGTTTAAAAACGGGGTTTTACCTAGTTACAAATTTTACAAAATTTTAAGGAATGAAAATATTGTTTGACTATATTTTGAAACCTTCTTTGTTTTAGGATTATACCTTGATAAATCCATTATTCTTGTTAAAATTAAGTATTTATTACATCTATTCCCTAAGGCTTCTATTTTTCTATTAAAATCCTCATTTTGGCATTTGGAAATAGGTGTTTAAATGGGCTCATTTCTAAATCCGAATTTTGAAATTTATGTTTGAGATTGTTTCTTATGTAAAAATCATTCAATCTTTTGAAAATTAAATCCTAATCAAACCTACTCCATAAAACTTCCATTTCTTTAATAAAACTCTTGTTTTAGGTTTGGAAAATAGGTGTTCACATATCAACCTTTCCTATTACGAATTTTAAGTTTTTTTGTTGGGATTGAAACATAATGCTAACATAACTTTTATAAACTTTTTCTTATTTTGAACTATCTCTTAGTAGATCTAAGATTTACTCATCAAAACCATTCCTTTATGATACCTATTTCCTAAGCCCGTCATATTTAATGTAAAATACTCATTTTGGAGTTAGAAAATAGCTTTACTAAATAGGATTTTTTTTAGATCCGAGTTTTCAAAAATCATTTTTTTTGAAACTAAAATAGATCTTGGACTTTCTAACATTTTCCACTATTATTATGCTACTACAAGTCCTTTATGTACATAAGATAAAAATGTAAGGCATTTATGTACTCAAAACAACTAGATCTAGTATGTCATGCTAGTCATGAATGCAAATGCACTATGAACGTTATATAGATGAGGTTAATAAATGAATATATGCACAAAATATCAATAGTAACAACATAAAACAATAATATAGCAAAATAATATCAAAACAACTTAAATAACAATATCTTCAACATTGTGATGGCAAGGATATCATATTTAAGTATTTCCACATCCCTAGCATAAAAGGTCATGGGGATTTTAGTGGATCCACAAATGTATGATCTTGCTATTACATGTTTTATTATAGTAGAATCAAGATCTATTGCCTATGAAGTGTTTGGAACAAGAAACTTAGACAATAAAAAGATGTGTGTGTTCATGGCAAGGAGAGGAGAGGAGAGGAAGGAGAGAGAGGGAGAGAAAACCTTTTTCCAAAGTTTGATTTTTGTAAAGAAAGAGAGAAAGTGAAAAGTGAAAGGCAAAAAGGAGTATTTATAAAAAATGGATTAGAGTTTGTTTTGATTAATTAAAAGGAAAAAAATTAAATAAAATGGGAGAGAGTGAGGACAAGGGGGTGCCGGTTCTAGGCATGAGAGAGAGAGAGAGATGTGTGATATTTTGTGTAATAAAATTCAAAATTTAAAAGTAATTTAAGTAATAAAATGTATTGAAAAAGTAAATTTGTAAAGAAAATTATGTAAGTTTGTAAGAATAGGTTGTAAGGATGTAAGAATAGGGTATGGGTGGTTGTACCAGTGAATAGTGTGATTAGACATTAAAAAGTAGATTAGACAATTAAATTATCAGTAGTAATAAAAATACGATAAAAATGTTATAATGAAACTTTTATATACTGAAAAATTATATAACTAATATATTTAGAAATCTTATGAAATTACAAATCTAACGGTACTAATAGCATATTTTTGGTATCTCAAGTCCTGGGATATGCTTTTCAAAGTTTGTACTCAATCGGGTTCAAAATATGTTAAAATCCTATCAATCTGATATTTTTAAGTATCATAATATTATTACGAACCAATCTACACTCTCTACTCATATTTCAACTTCTCGATTTAAGAACACATGATTGTTGGATCTAAACTGCTAGGGTTTCCTAAGGATTTGTTGACTTAGGGTTTTCGTTGACTTTCGATTTAGGTTTGAGTTTGAAATTACCTAAAAATTAGGGTTTGCACACCCTAAATCTACTATTTAGCCAATCTCAATTGATAACAATAACAATTTACTAACTAATTACCTAAATTACTCGAATTACTCAAGAATAGAAAAATTGATGCCTTCATATAAAATTACCAATCACAAAACATACCCTTAGATTTGAGTCACAACTAACCCTATGATTCATTTGTTATGATTTTTATTGATAAATCATTTGATTCTTTGAACTGTAGGAACTTGTTAATTGATTTTTCTCCATTTAGCCAGTTATGGCATTGGCATGTGAATTAATGATACTAGATGGTCAAAATTAAATTGTACTCTCTTTTAAAATCCTTATACGTCCCATTCCTTTTGTCTTTTTACTAGATGATGTTAACATACTATATAAACATATATTAATGTAGATTATATACATTAATACATATAAAATAAAACTATGCATAACAAATAGATAAACTAAATATATATGTATGTTTTATAGATAATTAGTAATGTTATACAAATATAATGTGTTACGAACAACTTGCTGATGATCATGATCATGGGACCACGGGACGCAGAAAAGCACGTGTTGTATTTCATAAATGGACAAGACGTTGCACTCTTATCAGTTTCTGTCCAGCGTATAGATGTCCATCCTGTCCTTTTGCGCAACTGCTGACTGCTCCTTCAGTAGCGCTCAGTCTTATTGCCCAGAAAAGAGCAAAGAAAACGTGCGTATAAGCAAAAAGAAATATTTGTATTGTGAACCATCTAATACTGAAACTCAATGAATAGCATTACGGATACGAGTGAACATCATGGATAGATAGTTAAAAAAAAAAAAAAAATTGAAATAGACAGAAGTCATAAGTTTTATAATTATTACAAAATTTAGTGCAAATATTTTGTTTTACTATTAAAAAATTCTAATTAGATACATAAATGAAGTATTGTTAGTTGTCCAAAAGTCTACTCATACAAACATCCAAAGTCCAAACACATGAAAATAAACCTTGTCCTATGTTTTCGATTGACATTGATAATTTTTTTCCCTCCTTGTTATAGAATCTGTACATCACACTGTTTGGTCACTTTATTTAGTTAGGTTGAAAATTGTCATTTAAATTTCTATAATATATATATATATATAAATTCCATGAGTTAAATATCTTTCTTTATTCTTTTGTTCTGTAAAACATAATCAAATATCCCTGTTCTTTTATAAGTTATAGTCCCAATCTTTATTTATTTATTTATTTTTGTTAACATAATAATTAAAAGTATAGCACTACTCCAAAATCTCAACTCTAAATTCAGTTGTATTGTAATGATCACTTCATACTCCACTTTGCAAGACAAGGTGACTATTAAGTTGTTATTATAGACATTCTATATACAAGACTCTACAAGACAACAATTTCAATACTTATTATTTCAGTAGAAATATGGACAAGCTCATTTACATAAAATAGAATTTGCATTCAAGATATTAAAAAATGTTACAAAACCATTTATCATATAACCATAACAACTGGGAAAAGGCAATATTTTTCCTTTCCTATATATTGATATCTAATCAATTAGAACCCTAAATGTACCCCAAGTTGTTATAATGCATGACTAGTTTAGGTTTTAGTTCAAGTTTTATTAATGTTGGTTCATGAGAGACCAAGCAATTCCTAGACACCTCAAGGTAGAGTAATGCACAATCACATATGACAAACATGTAGTCTAACTACCTTTCAATCAAAACAATGTTTGTATGTAGGCATTGCATGCACAAATTCATGGTTACTTGCAACCCTAAGCAAGTTTTACAATCTCTAAGTATACAAATTGTATGCATACAATGAAGCGTAAACCCACTAAATTGACTTAAGTTTTAGTCTCCCAACTTTGCTATGGAATCATCTTTGTAGCTTGAATTTCCTATATTGTTACGATGAAACTTCTTTTGAATTTTGTAAAGTTAGGAAAACACTATAATACATATATATTAAGATAAGCTTAACTAAATCACATCATTTCTACTGAACATTAATATATATATATATATATGTATATATATTGTGTATATATTAAGTTAAACTTAATGAATTATCTAACACCTTAAATTTAGGAACATTTACGACCTGCCACTTTTCCATATAGATATGAACACAAAGGGCTACTAATTCCAAATAACTCCAAAATCACTCACACATTCATGAATTTAAATAGCATTAGAATAGTTTCATGGATTTGTAAACAGTCTCTTAAATACCATCTTATAATCTATATAAATTTTCCTAACAGATGATTCAAATAAATTTACCTTATTAATGCTGTAAGAATTATACATTAAGACAAAATGTTACCAATAAACACGAAACAAATATTACAAATCAGACCAACTACGCACAAACAATTACATGTCCTCTATCCCCAATTGGAATGTCTTCATCTACTATCATTTACTGTACCCACTATCAGATTGTGACTATTGATGCATCGATTGACACGGTCATTACCTGTACCTAAAAAAAGATAAAGCAATGGGCTAGCGTCTAGTATGGTATATCACAACCACACACAAAAGATTTAACAAAGCACACGTTCACATAAAGACTTAATATTAATGCAAAAATCAACATTTTAATACCTTTATTTCAAGTAATGTAATAAAAAATATGGATAATACAATATTCTACCACGTGAATATAGTAATATATATATATATATATATATTAGGTACTTCCTAACATCCATGAGTCAAAAACTGAATATTAGGCACTCCCCACCATTCCTAAAACTTAAACTGTAAGCCCCTAGATTTTTCGGTAATATAGTAAACCCTAGAACCGGAAGTCAAACTGAAACCCTAAAGTTAACTTACTTATATGTTTAGTCTAGTAAATCTAATCCGGTAATCCTATGCTCTTAAATCCTAAGTAATGGAATTGAGATAATTATGGATAATAATTTGAAATAATATAGGAAAGCTTAAAAAATCAGATATTATTAATTTTCAAAGTATTTTGGATTCAAACGGGATCAATTTTCAAAAATCATGCCCTGATTCATCAGATGAAAAATATAAAGACAATACCATTAGACTTGTAAAAATATGATGATTTCAAAAATATCAGTTTTGGAATTTTTCGTAACTAAAAATATTATATATAGGCTATTTATGCGTACTTTCTTTACTACCAATATTTTAATTGTCTAGTTTACTATTCATAGTACTTTTTTACTATTCATCTACTATTCATCTATCTCCTTTTCTACTACCTATTCTTACAACTTATATACATATTTCTTATAATTTTCTTCCCTAAAAAATTCTATACCATATATTACTAAACTTCTCTTGCACATTTCTTCTAAAATTAATTTTCAATCACTTCTCTCTCTCTTCCCTAAGTTGCCGTTTACACTCCATCTCTCATCACTCTCAATTTATTTTCTTTTTTAATTTATTTAATTACATCTAATTTCTACTTCAAAACTCTATAAATACCCCTTCATTCCTTCATTTTTTCACATAACTCATTTTACTACCAAAACTCTACCAAAATCACTCCACAAACTCCTCTCTCAAATTCTCTCTTCTCTCCACAAGACCATTTCCCACATATTACTACAAACACTTCATTTCGTCTTCAACATACACATAACCTATAGTAAAACTTCTTTTATTTACTTATCATGTTCATATAATTTAGCATGAGCTTAGTGTATGTTTCTTAGACTTATGAGAGTTAAAGAAGCAACAATAAGTTCATGTTTATATTTTCCGTTATGTTATTATTGTTATTATGTTGTTATTATTATTTGCTTTAATCTAACTCCTACATAATATTGTGTATATATATTTTCTAGAGCATATGAGCTCACTAACATAACATTTATTTATTTATTCATGCTTTGCAATTTATTTATTTAGTTGTTTCATGCAAATTATTAAGACTAGTCTTTCTAGTCTTAGACTTGTCCTTATCAAGTCAAAACGATTTTCTTTCTTTTCTTTTTGGGACTAGTCTATTCTTAGTCTCGGCATACCTCAATGAAGCGAAGGTTCTCAATACTTGACCTTACTATTATGCTCTTATTACATATATTATCTTATTATGTTATATTGATTTTATTTCTCATGACTGCATATTCATGTTCATGCATGGGCATATTGATATTGTCTCTCTTTTCAAAAATAAACTTTGGTTACTTAAAGAGAGGATTTTCATTAAAAATTAAGAGTTTTACCTTCAAAAATCTTTTCTAAAAATATAAGTAAACTCATCATAAGTCTTAGTAACAATGGTACATTAGAATTTTAACAAAGAATGCATAAAGTAAATTTTCACATATACTCCTTCCAAAGATGATAAAATGAAAAAGTTTTCTTTAAAAACTTAAGATTTCAAATACTTGCTTAGAAAAAGTTTCTTTAAACTTATTTGTGAAAGTTCATTAAAACTCTAAAGTATTAAGGCAAAACAAGTTAGCAAGATCATGAAGAAGTTCTCTTTTTAAGAAAATAAATTTCTTTTAGGGAATAAAATTAGTGAACAACTTAGGAAATCATTATTACTTATTGAAAACTTTAAGGAAAACTAAGAACAAGTGGACTTTAAGAAACTTTTATCACTATTAAGAGAACATTTAGAAACTACACTTTTAACTCCTAAAAAATGAAGTTGTAGGAATTTTGAAAAGACTAAAATTATTTTGGAAATTTGAATGTTTTCAAAGGTTATATAAGGTTAAAAAGAGGAAAATTCTTACTTATAATAATCCAAGGACTTTTCCAACAAAGCTAAAATAAATTTTTTTCAAAGCATTACTTTTCTAACTTATAGAACACCTTGTTTTACAAAAATCATTATTGGGACAACTTCACTAAATTCATGCTTATGATATGAGTCAATATATACATGTTCAAATGATTTTTCAACTATATTAATATCTATATTTTGGTACAAAGATTTTTGGAGGAGGAAAAGTTTGAAAACTTCAGTTTCGAAATATGAAATTTTTGTGATGAATCTGTACGTCACTGTTCCAAGACCTAAAAGGCTTCTTTTGATAAAAATAACCTTAGAAATGGATAGATCTTTTTTAGTAGGTAGAAAACGGTATATAATATGCGAAATTCCAAGTTAAAATGAGCAAGTTATGGCCATTTTAAGTTGGAATTTCCATTCATGCGAATTTTAACGAACCTAATAAGATAGAGTTAGAAAATTTAAGTAGATCTTGGATGAAATACTTAGTTTTGTCATTTCTTTTGTTTAGATATCGATGACTAAGGTCTTCTCTTCCCCAAAGATTACTTTGATTTATAAAATATCTCTATGGACGAGTGAGTTTCTTTTACGTTTTATGTATTCGTGCATGTGCTTATAGAATAGAGCACTAAATGCAGGAAAAGATAAAAAAAAATTGATATGCATGTGACTTATCATGGGAGTTATATATATGAATTGCTATGTGTGATCAATGAACGATAAGAATATCGAAACCCAACTTTTGAATGTTATAATTTTTCCATGTATATTGCTATGTATGAAATTATTGTTTGATAGCCCTGAATAAATTAACGTCGGATTAGAAATTCCCTTAACTAAATTGCTCATGCATATGACTAGAATATCATTTCACAGTTTTGCTATTACTCCTTAGTGTAGGACTGAAAAGGTAAGCTGTCTAGTTACATCTTGAGGATTTAGGATGTTTAAAGAATATAGCCACTAGTTTTAGTCGAGTCAAATCGATCTCTTTGGGTAAGGAAAGCCCGAAGACTAGTAGTATGGTTTGTTGGAACCCCAAGATGCATGCAAAATTTTAAGGAGGTCGATTGAGGCCCAGTTCAAATCATTCCCTAACCATCGATGGAGGGGTAAATCCATCATACATATGAAACCGGATAGTTGTATGTATTGTTTGATCATATGGTTGTTGCATTTCATATGCTTGTTTAATGAACTTGGTTGAATGCTTACTATGAGTACTTTTACGTAAGGAATATCTCACTAAGCTAGTTATGCTTATTCCCCAATAAACTTTTGATGTTGCAGGATCCTTGTTTCGTACCCGAGACCACCTTGATCATCCGGGTAGAATATATGTTTTGGGATGCTTTTGGAAGAATTCTATTTTGAAGTTTTAGATTAGATTTCTTCTAAAATCTTCTAGCTTTAGTTATTTGCTTAAGTGAGATTTTGTTACTATGGAGACTTACCAGGGGAATGCGCCGTAGAAGTTGTAAAACTTTATATTATGATGAAATATGTTAAGTGTTATTTTGCATGTTTCGTTGCCAAAATCTTAAAATGTATAACTCCACCGATCTCCCTTTATTGTGAACATATGCCTTGTACCAATATGAAAGCTTTCGAGTGACTAAGGTAGTTATTCTTAATTTTTAATATTGTATATGATGGGCTGTTACGTCTAGGGTAGCCGTTGGAGCGTGACAAAAACGCCTAGATCTACCTAGATAATTTCCATACATGACTTCACTCGAGGCACCATTGCATATGATTCATTAGGATGTCGTGATAATAGAATGAATACTCTCCACCTATTACAATTAGCCATGCATAAGCAAAAAACATATTATTAGAGCTAAATAATTAATTATCGTATTTAAGTTTCTATCCTAAACAAACATAAGCAACAAGAACGATATATACGTACTTGGATACTTGATATTTTTGGAGCACTATAAGTCCACTATTATTGTTGTTTTCAAGGCTTTCAAATCTACTTCAATCCTAGGATAAAGGACTAGAATAAGTTTATTGGCTTTTCAAGAAAGAAATCATGAATTTTAGAGAAAATTGTGAGAAACATGGCCTGATAGGGAGGTTGTGCATGGGCTAATGCATTGGGTCGTGTTTCCTAACTGTATTTTTCCAGCACAAAACCTTAAGTTACATAGAGGTACATGACCTAATACACAAGATCGTGTATAGGTTGTGTACCTTTAAAATTCCATTTTTGACAAAGATAAAGAGAAACATGACCTAAAGCATAAGCTTGTTCTTGGGTTGTGTTCTACTACATTTTAAACCTTTAATGTCAAAGAGGTACATAACCTAATGCATGGGCAAGTGTTGTCACACCACCAAAAGGCATCTTAGTAATATTGATGCTCCCTTGTAACAATTTACAGAATTACATTAGTTGATAAGCTAACTAGGGCCTTTCAAGTAAATTCCTACAAGCATCAAGCTAATAGGACATTATGTGGCATGAATAGTTAAAACAAGATTGTGAAGTTGTCAAGATAATAAATTTCGCATGCATATAAGTTCCATACTATGAGTCCTTTAAATACAACTTGAGTTAAGCTCCCAACCATAATCTTACAAAATTTCAAGAGAACTTATACACATAAACGCTATACAAAAGATACTAACTTCAGCTTTCACTCGGACCCCGGATTTCCCTTGAAGTCTATTATACCCCATTACCTTAAGCATGGATCAACTTTAGAGATCCTTGTAAGCACATAAAGTCTATAGGAGTGTGAGCACACCACAACTAAGTGAGATAACATGATCAGATCACACAACAAACAAATGCCAAACAAGTTTTAGTTTTAACCATATGGAATGCCACACTCAACCTATGAAATTCACAGTTTGGATAACCAAAATCCAAACCAATGGAGATTTATACCCTCTCTTAAGGTTGAAGGACTAGCTCAAGTAGTCCACACCCAGGAGAGACTAAGAACTAAGGAATAAAAAGTTTTCCAAATTCACTGAGTAATACACACACACACACACACACACACATATGTGTGTGTGACATAGTCTCAACTTCACCTTAGAACCTTAGAAACTCCATTAAGTATCCATACCCTAAAGCCAACTCTAACTCAGCAACATTCTTCGGTGATCGCTTAGTTCCCCTAGGGCTGACAACCCTATGATAACCCCACCCAGATTTGCTAGCATGACAAGGCATTACTATAGAGTCGGAGTATCGATACGTGACCTGGGTACCATACTAATACAATATTTGCCACATAATGTATGTCCAGTTTAAATTAAGGATCGCATAAGACTTAGATCATGTTATTAGTAACCAAAAAATATTCAACATCCATCAATATGCATTACACCACAATAATAGGAAATTGGTTATCACTTATGGTATTAAAGCTTGTCACCTATCCAAGCACCATACAACACACATTACTCTCATCCTTTACAAAACTAGTTATGTTCTTATAAAGACACATGCAGCTACATTACAAGCACATAAATCGTGATAAGATTCAAGTTACTCACTTGTGTATCCTTCTTAGAGATTGTAGTATTCTACAAGAAACTCTGGGTCTTAACTGAAAGCTCATATATAATAACAAGTACACATTACTATATGTATAACAAAGAAAGAACTTTTATAAGAGCATATGTGTCCTAGATTCTTGTTATAAATGTCTTAGCTTATGTTTTTCTTCACTATTTACTACTTAAGTTGAGTCATGGGTTGCTCAGGAAGGGTTACAGGGTGCATCGTTGCTCACAACTAAGCTCGCATATTAATAAATCGGGAGTCAAGGGCATCCAAAAATCATAGCCTAGTGCATTGGTTACGTATGGGTCAAGTATATGTAAAAATCATCCTTTTTCTCAATTTTTCACTTGTTTTCAAAGTAAAACATGTTTTAATCATTTCTTGTTCACTTCAACACCCTATAGAGGGCCACTTAAGTAATTTAGCTTTTTCACCTAACTTAATCCCACATGCTAGTCTTCTAAGCTAGTGATAGGGTTTAGAAGACTGAGTCCAATAAGAGATGTCGTAGAGAGATTTGGCTTGGAAGGCTTAAAACAAGGATCATCAAACTGTTTCATTCCACTTTTAGTTTAACTTAGTTTTCTCATGTGCAAAAAAGTAGATTCTAGAAATATCTTCATGTGATGATTTAGGCTTTTTTGACTAAAATAAGTCTTAAGCCTTTTTATATTGAAAAAGGATATTTTAAATAAACAATGGCTTCTTTTATAATATAAAAGCCCTTAGGCTTTTTGATAAGGATCAAGTAGCACCAACTCCAAAGGAAACAACTAAGTTCAAAAATCCATTGCAAGATATTGGAGAACTAATGACTAGCATAAGAATAAAACAAATGAATGAAGCTCTACATGGATTAATCATAGGGATACAAGAGAGGGAAGCCATTCAACAAAACTCCAACACTGATTCAAAGCTTATTACTTTGTTGGAATCGAGATTGTAACATGAAAGCTGCCAGCTTACATTACAGGATTGTTTGCCTTTTTTTGCTAATCTATGCACTGCCTGCAACACCACCAGTATAGAAGTCTACGCCGTTGGCATAGGGGCTTAGGCCTCTAGTGTATAGCCAGCTTATGTTGTAACTAGAAACGAAAAATTTTTTAAGGCCGTTTTGCTACACTGCCACTATATATCTTTTATACCGCCAGCCTTTCTTAGTATACCATCATCGTATCCATCAGCCTTTGTTGTTCCGCAAGACTTTTTGAATTTCTTCTTATTTTTCTTTGTCTTTTATTTTCCAAGGCCATTTTGAAGCTATATGAACTCTTGCATGGTTGTTTCATAGATGAACAGTTGAATGCATAATTTTATGAGTTTCTCTTCCATAGTGAGGATTTTCTCTTAGTTATTGAGAGAGAAAGATATCAGATTTCTTTAGCATTGAAGCTTGGGGAAATCTATATTGATAAACTAGGTTCCATTCAATAGGTGTGATCGGGGTCTTATTCCGCTTTGTTGATAGCGTTGGTTCTAATCGATAGGTTTGGTTAAGGTCATGTTCCTATCGCTTGTTTCAAGGTGATCCTAGGGTTCTAATCCATTGCTAGGCATTGGATCTTAGGTTTCATATACCTAGGGTTCTTGTTTCACATCATTTGGTGTCAAAGCACAAGTTCCTTAAATGGGTAATTCTATCCTTGTTGATTTCTTTGTTTGATTTTTCTTTGTTTTGTTCCATATATCCTTCTTTTCCCAAATTCCTATCTTTCTTGTGTTTTTTATTTGTTTGATCTTAATTAGACAAGAAAAACAGAAAGAAAGTTGTGATTAAAAAAAAAGGAAAATTTAAATTAAAAAAAAAAAGAAAGTTATGAAAAAAAAGGAGAACAAAATTTGTCTTAAAAAAATTTCTGATTGTTAATACTTTTATCTTATTGAGGTTCTTGGTGTTCTCTATAAAATAATTTCAATAGAAATCTCAAGTTCTTGTGTTTTGTCCATTGTTTCGTTTAACCTTATTCTTGATTCTTAGATTTATTTGTTGTCTTTGGAATTTGAGTTATCAAAATCTAATTTGCATTGACTTTTATGTATTAAAATCTTTGATTAGGTTATGATCAAGGACTTACACAGAAAATTGGGTGGTAAAAGACAAGGGAGTTTGAGATTAATATCGAGAAAGGCCAATTAGATGGAAATACAAGAGATTTCATATCTTGGAGGGTACATACGTGAGGAAGTGTATAAAGGCTAACATTTTTGTTTAGATTCTTTTCTTTTTGTAGGTTATAATCATGAGTAGTGGTGGTGAAAATTCTGATGTGGATATGAAATCATTCATGAAGTCTATGTGAGAAATTAAGGAAGATGAATATGAGATTGGACAATTTAGAATCTCTTAGTGAAAATAAATCTTTTAAAAAGAAGTCTTCTGTTGAAGAGGAAAGAGAAGATTCCAATTTTGAAGATGGTATTTCCATGAGGAGAAAAGGAAAAGCACCAAAGTGTGAAAGCAACCTGACAGCATAAAGATGAAAAATTCTTCTTTCTAGGGAAAGAATGATCGAAAATTATACTTGGAATAGGAAAGAAAAGTGGAGCACATATTTGTTTGCCACAATTAATCTAAAGAGAAGAAAGTTAAGTTGGTTGTAGTAGAGTTCACTAATTATGCTAGTATTAGTAGGATCAATTGATGATTAATCAACATAGGCATGGTGAACAACCTATTGGAACATGGGAGGAAATGAAAGTTACAATGAGAAAGAGATACATTCCTAGTTACTATCAGAGAGATTTGTGTAGAAAGTTACAAAATCTGACTCAGGGTTCTATGAGCGCGGATGACAATTATAAAGAAATGGAAGTGGCCATGATTACAGCTAAAGTGGAGGAAGATCTAAAAGCTATAGTGGCTATATTCATTGGTAGATTGCACAAAGATATTACTGATATTGTAAACTTACAGCACTATGTGGACATAGGAGAATTATTACATAAAGCTATTAAAGTTGAGAAGCAACCGAAGTCTAAGGATAAATCAAGTTATGGCTCATCTTCTAAATTTTCTTGGAAATCAAAGTGGAAGGATTACAAAGTAATTTCAAAGTCTAAAGAAGATAAGAAGAAGGGTAAAGAATCAATTTCATCTTCAATAGGTAAATCTACAACTAAATCATCTTCTAAATCACATGATATTCGATGTTTCAGATGCAAAGGATATGTACTTATTACTTCCTAATGTCCAAATCAAAAGGCTATGGTGATTCTGGAAAATGGTAATGTGCAAAAGTGTCATTTCTAGTGACAATGATATGTCGCCATTAGAAGAATGTAGTGATGTTGAGTATGAAGGGCTAATGAAGGGTGAATTTTTTGTTACTGGGCAAACTCTGAATATTCAACTTAAGGATGATGGTGATGAGGTATAGCATGAGCATATCTTTCACACCAGATGTCATGTTAACAACAAGGTCTGTAGTTTGATAATTGATAGTAGAAGCTGTACGAATGTGGCAAGTACCTTGTTAATTGATGAGTTGAATTTGAAGACTTCAAGGCATGAAACACCTTATAAATTACGATGGTTTAGTGATTGTGAGGAAGTTAAGGTGACTAGGTAAGTTCTAGTTACATTTTCAATTGACAAGTACCATGATGAGGTTAAATGTGACATGGTGCTGGTGCAGGCTTGCCATATTTTGTTAGGGAGGTCGTAGCAATTTGATAAGAAGGTTAGACATGATAGCCGTAAAAATCATTATTCTTTCATGTTAAACCAAAAGCTTGTAATTCTAACACCCTTAAAGACATGGGAGGCTTGTGAAGATCAATTGAGAATTGCAAAGGAATTTAAAGTGAGACATAAAAAAGTGAGAAAAAGAGTGACAGACACACACTAGTAAGTAATGAGTGTGAATCACAAGTAAGTGGTATTGCTAAAACAAGTGAGGTTAAGAGTGTTATGAATTTGAAACAGCAACTACTTGTACTTATGTATAAGGGTGTTTACTTTTTTACTGACGAACTTAACCAATATGTTCCTAGTGTAGTAGCACCTTTGTTGCAAGAATTTGAAGACTTATTTCCTAAAGAGATACCAAGTGGATTACCCCCTTTGAAAGGCATTGAGCATCAAATAGACTTCATTCTCAGAGCTTCAATTCCCAATAAGCTAGCATATCGAGCAAATCTAGAGGAAACAAAAGAGATACAAAGGCAAGTTGATGAATTGATGGAGAAAGGGTTCATAAAAGAGAGCCTTAGTCTACATTCAGTTCCTATAATTCTTGTGCCCAAGAAAGATGGAACACGGCGCATGTGTGTGGGTTGTCGAGCAATCGACAAGATTACGATAAAATATAGACATCATGTACCTAGACTTGATGATATGTTTGATGAGTTATATGGTGCATGCTTGTTTTCTAAGATTGATTTAAAAAATGGATATTACCAAATTCGCATGAAAGAGGGAGATGAGTGGAAAAACGCTTTTAAAACTAAACATGGTCTTTATGAGTGGATGGTAATGCCATTTGGGTTATCAAATGCACCTAGCACTTTTATGAGGTTGATGAATCATGTTCTATGTGTTTTCATTGGAAAATTTGTTGGTATATACTTTGATGATATATTAGTCTACTATAAACCCCCAAAGTCTTACGATTGGTTAAGCTTAAACTTTAATTAGAAGGTTGACTGAAAACTTTAAAGTCAACAAAACCCTAGTTAGACGTAATAGTTTAAGTCAGGTAATCCCGTATTTGTAACCCTAAGAGAGTGAGTAAGTGATTAGTATGTAGAATAGTTTGCAATAATATAAGAGAGCTTAAAAATACCAGATTAGTCAAATCGCAATTCATTTTGAACCCAAACATGTATAGTTTTTGAAAAACTTGTCCCGGGACTCAGAATAGTAAAAATATTCCCAACGTATCGTTAGACTCGTAAAAATATAAGGTTTTCAAAAATATCAGTTTTATAATTTTTTCGATAACTAAAAATATCAGATATCACATTTATACACGTATTTTTTTATTATCGGTACTTTATTAGTCACATCTACTTTACATTACACTATTCATCTATCTCTGTTTTTTCTACTACCTACGCTTATACTCTACATACCTATTTTCCTTACTTTTTATCTTTCTCATAACTTTATATTACATATAACTTACATATTATTACATTTAATTAACAAAAATACAAAAAATCACATCTCTCCCTCTCTGCCTCAACAAGGCCGGCGCCTCCCCTCCCCACCCTATTTCACCCATATATTTTTTTCATTTTGCATTTATTTTAATCGCACAATTTCACTCCTCATTTTTCTATAAATACCCCCTTCCTTTTTCATTTCTTTCACACTTCATCCATCCACAAATTCACTATCAAAACTCTCTAAAGTTCTCTTCTCGAAACTCTCTCCAAACTTTCCCTAAATACTCCCAAACTTTCTTCTTCTCCACACACAAAACCTATTTATACATACTACTTTCAACTTCTCTTCAGGTAAAATTCTTTTCAAATTTACTCCCATGTCATGTAACTTTACATGGCCATGGTCATGTAACTTTACATGGCCATGGTGTGAGTTTCCTAAACTTGTTGTTATGGAGGCTATACTATGTTCATGTATTATTCTTGTTCATGAAAATCCATTTCTATATTTTTATGTTATTATTATGTTTTGCACATATTATTGTTGTTATTATGCTAACTTCTTAACTGTATCTAATTAAATATATTTATGTATCTATATATATTTTTTAGAGTATATAAGCTCACTTGTTATTTATTTATTTTCATGCAATGCAACTTATTTACTTTCATTGCAATTTATTTACTTTCATGCTATTTTAAGACTAGTCTTTCTAGTTTTAGACTTATCCTCATCAAGTCAAAATAATTTTCTTTTCTTTGCGGGACTAGTCCATTTCTTAGTCCGAGAGCCTTGATTCAAGGCTAAGACTCTTAATACTTGACTTATATTATTTTGCTTATTATTTTGTTATTATAATTTTTCTTGTTATTATTCTCACTTCATGCAAAATAAAGGTTGTTGTCTAAATCGCTAAAGTTTAAATTATACTCTTTACAAAAGAGATTTTTGTCAGCAAAGGAGAGTTCTAATAGAAATTTAGAAATTTTAAAATTAATAAAAGGAATCCATTTCTTTAGGAAGAACTCATTATAATTTTGGGAAGACTATTATTTTGAAAGGATTTTCTAAAACCATAACCATGGTAGAAATAGAGTCATTTTCTAAAACTTAGGAAGATGATTCTTTATTACAAAAATGTTTTCCTTAAAAACATAATGTAAAAGAAACCCCATAAAAAGCAAATGTAGGTTTTCAAACTAATATTTAAAAAGATCAAAATAATAGTAAGAGAAAATACATAGAAAACTAATTGGAAGAGTGACATTAGTGTTAGAAGTTTCAAAAAGGAAAAATAGAGAAATTTATTTTTGAAGAAAAGTCATCAAAGGAAATAGTGAAGTAAACATAAAATACTCTTTGAAAATAAAATAATCAAAAGCTTCATTTTTACAGGATCCACAAAAGGATTTCTTGTAAATTATGATTTTTCCAAACTTCTAACTAACATTATTTTTACTAAAGAATTTTTTTGGGTAACAAATCCTTGAACATGAATGGCATATGAGCTATACATCTATCAAAAGGAATTTCTCAACTATATAGATAATTAGTATTTATCAAAGCAATTTTTGGATGATTTGATGATTGAATCAATTGCTTTTGGGATGGGAAATTTCTTGGTGAATCTGATCGCCACTATTTGGAGCTTATATGACCTAGTTTGATGAAATAGTTTTAGAAATGGATAGATATTTTGAATAGGTAGAAAACGGTATATTTATATGCAATTCCGAGTTAAAATGACCATGTTATGGCTATTTTAAGTTGGAATTGTCTTCTACATGAATTTTGATGTTCTTATGACATAGTTTTGTCAAATTTCAAGTGAGTTATCAAGAAATACTCATTATGGGTATTTTTCTTAACTAGGTGATCCTGAGGAAGAGTATCCATATCCCGAGGACTATTTTGACTAAGTGGATTGTTCGATCAACTCTTCCATTTAGAAGCATTATCACCATAGCAACGTGAGTTTATTTCTTTAACTTGTACTTGATTGTGCTTATAGTATACATGTGTTAGAATTAAGGAAAGATAAAATGCTATGTATGTAAATTTTTATGAAAGAACACTAAGAATATCGAGGTGGGAATTGATTGTAAAGAATTACTTGTCTTAGTATAGAATTTGATATGTCTGAAATTCTATGACCACCTTAAATTTGATAATAATGATGCTATGATATCTTAAATAAATTGATTCATGCATACCACGTAGTGAGTCACATTGCATGGGGTTATTCTCCTTAGGTGAAAGGATAGTAACACTGTTAAAAGCAATGCTTGGTGGCACTAATTGAAAGTAATGCTTAGCGGTAATCTAAAAGCATGGCTCAACACAAGTAGACTTAATATGCTTGGCGGTAATGATCGAAAGAATAACTTAACTAAGACAACTCATTTTGAGATTACTTATTATCACCAAACCCCGAATGGAGGGCGTAAATCCATTCAACATATAGTTCCTAGAAAAGTATATGTCTTGCTTGCTCATGTATATGTTGCATTCTACTTGAATGCTTAAATAACTTGTTTGAATTTTGCTACTTAAGTATTTACTTATACAAATAATTCTCACTAAGCCTGTTAGCTTATACCCCTATAGATGTAAGTCCCTAATTTTTAGGGTAATATTAAGTTCAAACCCTAAACCGGAGAGTCAACTGGAAACCCTAAGTCAATAAATTCCCAGTAAACTCTAATAGTTTAGATCTGGCAACCCCGCATCCCTAAACTAAGAGGTTGAAATACGAGTGAAGAGTGTAGATTGCTTCGTAATAATATTAGAGTGCTTAAAAAGATCATATTAGCAAATTTTCAATCTATTTCGAACCCGATCGGATGCAGACTTTGAAAAGTATGTCCTGGCGCTCGAGATATTAAAAATACGATATTAGTACCGTTAGACTCGTAATTTCATAAGATTTTTTAATATATCAGTTATATAATTTTTCATATTATAAAAGTTACAGTTATAACATTTTTATTATATTTTCATTACTACCAGTACTTTAAAATGTCTACTTTACTTTTTGATTTCTTTCACACCATTCATCAAGTACAACTACCCATAACCTATTTTTTAGATCCTTATAACCTATTCCTACAATTTCATCATTTCCCTTACAATTTACTTTTTCAATGCAACTTTATTACTTAAATTACTTAATTTAAATTTTGAAACTTACACTACACAACACAACACACTCCTTTCTTTCTTTATAGGACCAGCACCTGTCACGCCCCAAAGGGTACCCTAAACGTGACAGTCCGCCACATTCAATATTTAAACTTAAGTATGACAACCTTAGTCATCCATAAGTTTAGACACCGAATGTAAAGCATACTTTAACTAATATAGAGGCCGACCATTGTAACGAGTTGCTTAAGAAGGCATACATAAATAATTAAGAATGGAAATCACAACAATAAATATAGTTTAAGTTTTACATAATTCTAAGGGGCATACCCCTGTCAATTTAAAATTCCCGCAGTCTGGTAGTAATGTCTTTAACAAGTACATATAAGGAAAATTTAACTAGAAGCCTATGCCTATAGTTAAAATCTATCTTCTCCAAATAGCTTCTTATCCCAAGAACTAGTACCTGAGTAAAATAACCTCGTGGTTGAAGGCACAGGTAAGGGTGCTGCAAAAAGATAACTATAAGGGGGTAAGCTAACGAGCTTAGTGAGATTCATTACCAAAAACAAGTACTCAACCATTTCAAAGCAAAACAAGTTATTTAGAGAAGCATATGAAATGCATAAGCACGTGAGCAAACAATTCATATGATTTTCCGGGAATCATATGCCGAATGGATTTTCGCCCTCAATTCAGGGTTAGGTATTACAGGCCCATATGACCATAGTTTTAAAAGCATTCTTTTATAGTTATTTCAGGTGCCTATACCACCATAAAAATTGTAGTTAATACTGGTGCCTACTGCACCTCCAAATAGAATTACAGGCACTATGGCCTAGTTACTATATGCTTGTCCCACCAAACTTATAATAACCAATGCAATGTGACTCAATCATGGTATGCATGTATAGTTTTTTATATATCATATTATTAGTTTATTCATTGAAGGTGACCATAGAAATTTCAGACACATCAAGATTTAGCTAAACAATAATAAATTATACTCCACTCCCATTCCGATATACTTAACATTCATTCATCCAAAGATAATTCACATGCACATTTCCAATTTTATCTTTCCCTAAGTCTAATGCCACTACTTTACAAACAAAATCATAAGCATAAATTTTAAATAATGAACTCACTCGGCCATGACGAATCTCCTTAATCAAAGTAGTCCTCGGGGTATGAAAACTCGTCTTCCTCGTTACCTAAATAAAAGAAATACCCATAATGAGTATTTCTTGGAAGTTCTAAAAAAATTTTCAACTAAATTTCTAAGTTCATCAAATTTCGTATTGAAGGACATTGAAAATTAAAATGTCCATAACTTACTCATTTTAACTCGGAATTTCGCATATAATATACCGATTTCTACCTATTCGAAAAGATCTATCCATTTCTAAGGTTATTTTCATCACATATGGTCATTTTAGTTGAAAACAGAACTGCAACAGAATCATTACGAAAATTCTATTCTTCAAAACAAACAATTTCTAACATTTCCACATTTTTTGATAAATACTTAGTTATCAATATAGTTTGAAAAATTTATTTCTACATAAGTAAACTCACATTAAACACAAGATTCAAATGTTGTTGTCTAACCTTTATTTTTATCAAGACAATGTCCTTGATGATTGAAAAATCATGTTTTTGTCTACTTTGAAAAGTTTTTAAAATAGAGTTTAGAATGTGGATTCATCTTAAAAGATTTCATTTTTTTATTCTCATTCCTTTACCTTTGTGATAATTAAAAAAAATGATCCTTAGATCTTTCTTTCATAGCTATTTTCACATTTGGATCCCTTTTACTAAATCTATTAAATCCCTTTTATCTAGGTTTAAAAACTGGGGAGTTCTTGGTGATTATAGATTTTCATGAAGTATATTTTTAAGAAAAACTTATTTATGACAAGAGATTATCAAAGTTAAATAATCTCCCTTTAATTTAAGAGACAAGTCATGATTTTCTTAGATGGATCGGGATTTGCTTTAAAAAAAAAATTACAAGGCATAAACTATCATCTCATGGTAAGTTTGTTTTAGTAAAAAATTTTTGTTACTTGTTAGGGAAAAACTTTAAGTTTAGTACTCCTTTTTCTTAATGATAATAATTATTTTATTCTTTGTAAAATAAGATCTCATCTCTTATTATTTGACCAACACTATGAATCTTGTAATAATATGAGTACACTCATATATCATAACATAGTACACAAAATAATAATGAGAGAAATAATAAAATCAAATATTGTCATGTATTGGGAGTCAAGGCTCCCGGGACAAAGAATAAATTCCGTCCTGATTATAAACAAATAAAAAAATAAAATTTAAATAAACTTAATAATATAGTCATGTATTGTCATATAGGTCATGTATTGGGAGTCAGAGGCTCCCAGGACAAAGAATAAATTCCGTCCCAATTATAAATTATAACGAAAGCGAGAAGTAGAAATTTAAATATAACAAGAGTAGCAAATAAACAAAAACACAAAACAACATAATATAATATAATAGAAAAGATATTTCCATGAACAAGAACAAAACATGAACATAGTGTTATTTCCATAACATTGAAGTTTAGGAAATACCACCATGGTCATATTGAGTTATATGACATGGTTGTATGTAAGAATAAGAATATTACCTTGAAGAATTTGTAAGAGAAATGAAGAAGAGAGATTAAAATTTTGGTGAAGTAGATAGTGTTTGGAGAGGATTTGTTTGAAAATATAAAGAGGGTTTATTGGTAGTAAAAAAGAGGATTTAGAGAGAGTGTTTGAGAGAGCATTTTGACATAGTAACTTTATGTTGGAGGAGTGGTGTAAGAAATGAAGGGAGGAGGTGGTATTTATAGAAGAAGGGAAGTGGAGTTAGTGTGGAAGTTAATTAAATCAAAAGAAAAAAATATAGATATAATATTATATATTGCACCAGCCATTAAAGAGAAAATAAAAAATATATATATTTTTAATAGTTTTGATGATTAAGAGATGTAATATGAGTGGTTGATATAAGAAAAGAGACATGAAAAAGATAAAAAGTAAAAATAGAGGATTAGTAAGGAATAAGGTCCAATGGGAATAAAGTATAGGTATTAAATAATGTATAGTAGTATAAAGTAGAATAGTATTATACAATGGATAGTATAAAATAGTGTAGAAGACAAATATTAATACCGATAGTAAGACAATTCACGTATAATTGCCATATCAGATGTTTTTCTTTATCGAAAAATTATAAAATTGATATTTTTGGAATCCTTATAATATTACGTATCTAATGATATTAGTAAATTATTTTTAAATTCTGGAACCCCGGGATACGTTTTCGAGGATCGTATCCGATTGAGCTCGGAATAAATCGAATTTTATCTAATCTAATATTTTTAAATTTTCTTATATAATTATACACTATACTACACACATAACTTCTATTTATTCTTCTAGGGTTGAAAGATACGGAAATGTCGGATCTAAACTATTAAATTTCACTAGGGAATTGTTGACTTAGGATTTTCGGTTGATTTCCCGATTTAAGATTTAAGCTTAAAAATTATCAGAAAACTAGGGGTTGACAGCGCCCCTTCCTCTTTCCCTCTCTCCAATTTTGTTTTATTTTCCTTTGTTTAATTAAAGCAAACCGTAATCCACTTTTCTATAAATACCCCTTTATACCAACTTCATTTCATTTTTTTTTTCTTTACAAAAATCAACTCTTGGAATAAGTTTTTCTCCCTCTCTCCTCTCATTGTTGTGACCCTCTCTCTCTGTACACACATACACACTTTCGATTTTCTTCAAATTTCTTACTCTACATATCTAATAGGTAATAGATCTATACGTTACTACCTTAAAAACATGTAATGGCAAGATCATTGATGTGTGGTTTCACTCAAAATCCCCATGAGCTTTAAGCTAGGGATGTGGAAAAACTTGAACATGAGATCATTACCATCACAATGTAGTAGATCTTGTTATTTAAGATTATTTTGCTATTACTTTGATTTATTGTTAAGCTATGTTATTATTATTAATGTTTTGTGCATGTATTCATTATCTAGTCATATCCACATAATGAACATAGTGTTCATGCATTTATGACTAGTATAGTAAACTAGATCTAGTGGTTTTGCACACACATAACTTATAATAGCATGATAATAGTAGGAAAATGTTAGAAAGCTTAAGATCTATTTTAGTTTCAACAAAAATGATTTTGAAAATTCGGATAAAAAAGGGACCCTATTTAGAAAAGTTATTTTTCAACTTCAAAATGAGTATTTTACATAAACAAAATGAAATGCTTAGGGAATATATATCATAAATGAGTGATCTTCATGAGTAAAGCTTAGATCTACTAAGGAATATTTTCAAAACAAGGAAAAGTTTACAAAAGTTATGTTTCAATCCCAATAACAAGTTTTAAATCCGTAATAAGGGAAGCTTGAAGTGTAAACACCTATTTTTCAACCCCAAAACAAGATTTTTATTAAACAAATGGAAGCCTTAAGGAGTAGATTTGATTAGGATTAGTTTTTGAAAGATTAAATGAGTTTTACAAATGAAACAATCTCAAAAAGAACTTTCAAAATTCGGATTTGAAAATGACCACTATTTAAACACCTATTTCCAAATGCCAAAATAATGATTTTTATAGAAAACTAGAAGTTCTAGGAGATACATATAATAAACCTAATTTTGACAACGATAAAAGAAGTTTATTAAAGTATATTCTTAAAACAAGGAAAGTTTTCTAAAGATAAATTAAACAATGTTTATCATCCCTTAAAGATCTTGGAAAATCCGTATCTAGGTAAACCCCCTATATAAATACCTATTTTCTAACTCCAAAACAAAGAATTCCATTAAAGTAAAGAAGGTGATAGACATATAGGCCATTAGGGAAAAGTTTTGGTAAGAACAAGTGAGATTTTGTAAGAAATAAAACTAGTTTTCTTAAGTTTTGAAATTTCAAAAGTTTTACAAAGAAAAAGTTTTCTAAAATAATTTTTGATATCATATCATTAAGAATATACATATAGATAGTTTATTTCATGATATTCATGATAATAACTTATCGGTTTTGCAAGTACACATAATGTACTTGGTAGAAACAAAGTTAAGAAAATAGTGTCTTATACATCCTATCAACCACTATCTAAGTACATGAGGAAATAGCTTTACCAACACGCATGAATCATGCATAATATTGAGTTATATGTATGTAATAGAGTCTTAGAAGATATAATGATAGCTAAGTATCTATCAAAGCTTTGGATTGATTCTTGGTTTGAAATTAGAAGTTGAATTGTGGGATGGGAATTTCGTATAGTATTCTGTACCCTACTTCTCATGGACCAAATGACCTTGTTTGTTGGAAATACTCTAGAAATAGATAGCTCTTGTCGAATAGGTAAAATCGGTATATAATATGAGAAATTCCGGGTAAAAATGACCAAGTTATGGCCGTTTTAAGTTGGAGTTTCCTCTTAGATGAATTTTGATGAACTTGTTAGAATAGAAATTATAAGTTCATTCAAACTTCATAGAAATATTCATTAGATTTATTTTTTTTTTACTAGGAAACTTAGGAGACGGACTAGACCTTCCCGATAACTATTATGATTGAGTGGATTTTCACGCCATCGCAAAGTGAGTTCACCATCTTTAAATTATATGCTTATGATTGTGCTTGTAATGTTTGGCATTAGAATTAGGGCAAGATAAAATTTGATTGTGTTTGTGTGAATTCTACTTGGGTGAATCCATGATAAGAATATCAAAATGGGCTTATTGTAAACATTTGTATGAATTAATATAGAATTGAAGTGTGTGTAATATCTATGATTGTCCATAAATTGTTAATTAATATGCCATGAACTTATAAACTAATTGATCATGCATACCATATGTGTCACATTGCATAGGTTATTATACCTTTGTGGGAAGAAGGTATAATAGCTGGGCAACGAGAGGCCTGTAAACTCGAATGTTGGCGTAATGGCTGGAAATTGAAATGAGTAGTGTAGGTACTTGTATCAACTACAAATTGTGTGTGGGTGGGCACCTGTATCGACCACAATAAAAAAAAAAGAGAAAAATTAAAATCTATGGTCGTATGGGCCTGAAACACCTAACCCCGAATGGAGGGCGTCAATCCATTCAACATAAGATTTTTGAAAAGTCTTATGTATTGTATGCTCACGTACTTGTGTATTTCATATGATTATTAATATAAACTTGCCTATTATATATTGCTTGCTGAGTATTAATTTTGAAAGTGAAACTCTATAAGCTCATAAGCTATACCTTTTAGTTTCCTATTGCAGTATGAATATTTATGGCTATCTCCGAGAAGCCACTTTCCTCAGCTACAACTGTTGGAATTTGAGGAGCTTTTTGAAGAAGTTGGGACCTAGATGTAGTCATAGACTTCTATTTGAATTTCCTTAATCGACATATATAATGGTTGTTGTACGAGACTTTTGAGGACTTAAGAACTCTTAATATTTTGATGGGGCATGCCCCTTATCATGTAATAGATAAATCTGGCTATAAACTGTTATGATTTACTTTCTTATTGCTATGTATGTCTTCTTAAGCTATTCCGATTCAAAGTATGGTTCCCTATTTGATGAACGCGAGCCTTACACCCGGTGTTTAAACTCATGGAATGGCTAAGGTTGTCATACACGAGTTTGGATATTGAGTATGGCGGACTGTCGCATTTAAGGTACCCTTTGGGGCGTGACAATAGATATCTCTTGCAGTTTAGCTATTTATGGTTAAAGCCACGGGGACCTTGTAGTCAGGTATTTCCTTTTTGTTTAAGGAATTTTAGATGACGTTTAGCATTAGTTTAGATGTAGACTTCATAAAAAAATTTCTTGTCATAGACTCTAGCATTTTTTATGGGGGAATACCCTTAAGGCTTGTAAGACAATTATTATGAATGAATGAATATTATGATTTCCATTTCTTAATTTGTTATTATATCTTCTTAAGCTTCATATTTCAAAGTATGGTCCTCTAAATATTGTAAAAGCACGCCTTACACCTAATATCGAAGTTTATGGGAATGATTAAGGTTGTCATAATTGAGCTTTAATATTAAGTGTGGTGGACTGTTATGTTTAGAGTACATTTTAGGGCGTAACATCTACAACAAAAATTTAGATAAGCATATTCAACAATTGTTTGAGGTTTTTAGTGTCTTAAGGGAAAATAGATCATATGTAAATTTAAATAAATGTACTTTTTGCATGGAATTTGTTATTTTCCTTGGATTTATTGTGAGTGCAAGTGGAATTTCTGTTTATGAAGAGATGGTGATGGCAATTAGGCAGTGGCCAACACCTAGAAATGTCAATGAGGTTAGAAGTTTTCATGGTTTAGCAAGCTTTTATAGGTGGTTTGTAAGGGATTTTAGTTCTATAACAGCTTCTTTGAATGATCTTGTTAAGAAGAATGTGGAATTTAAATGGATTAAAAGGCATGAAAAGGCATTTAAACATTTTAAAAAAGATAAAATAACCAGTGCTCCTTTGCTTATTTTGCCTAATTTTGATAAGGTTTTTGAAATTAAGTGTGATGCATCGGGAAAAGGTATTGATGGTGTTTTGGTGCAGGATTCTAAGCCAATTACTTACTTTGGCAAGAAGCTCAATGGTGCAACATTGAACTATCTGACGTATGATAAAAAATTGTATGCATTAGTGAGCACATTGTAAACATGGCAGCACTATTTATGGCCTAAAGAGTTCGTCATTCATTTATACAATGAGAGCTTGAAGTATTTGAAGTCCCAGGGTAAGCTAAAAAAAAGACATGCAAAGTGGTTGGAGTTCATTAAGACATTTCCTTATGTGATAAAGTAAAAGTATGACAAAGAGAATTTAGTGGCTGATGCATTATTAGGAAGGTATGCACTTTTAACTTATTGATATGCTAAATTGCTTGGATTTGAGCTTGTAATAGATTTGTATGAGAATGATGCTGATTTTAGCCAAATTTGGAATACTTGTTCTAAGCATGCCTTTGTTGATTTTTATAGGAATGAGGGGTATTTGGTTAAAAAGAATAAGCTTTATGTTCCCAAATGTTCTTTGTGTGAATTGCTTGTTAGGGAAACACATGGAGGTGGATTGATAGGTCATTCTGGTATTAAAAAAATTTTTGGATATGTTACAGGAATGGTTTTATTGGCCTAATGTGAAGCATGATGTGCAATCCCTTTGTGAAAAGTGCATTACATGTAAACAAGCTAAATCCAAAGTAATACCACATAGGCAATATACTCTTTTACCTGTGCTTAATCAACCCTGGATTGATATTTCTGTGGGTTTTATTTTGGGGTTACCTAGATCTCAAAGTAGAAACGATAGCATATTTGTTGCAAATGGTAGATTTAATAAGATCGCTCATTTCATTTTCTATGCTAAAATTAATGATGCAACTCATATTACTGATCTTTTTTCCAAATAAGTAATGCATTTGCATGGAATGCCAACAACAATTGTGATTGATAGGTGTCGAGCCCGGATTTTCCCACTATCTGATTCATTTCTCCTAACCCGATTCACATTAAACCCGAACCCATTTAACATGAATCCTCGACTAGGGGTTAAAAGAAATTTTAATTTTTGAAAATGATTTAGAGTCGCCACCCGATATAAATCAGGAAAAAAAAACAAAAGCTAGGATCAAAGGGTCGGTTGATCCTAACTTAGCTACTAGTCTGCGAAAAAATTTTGATTTTAAAAAAAAAAACTAAACTTTTAAAACCAGATATCGTGGATTCGGGGGCTAACCTATTAAAACCAAATGGTTACCACTTTCGGAATTTTTAATTTATAATCTATCCTTTATATGCTCAAAAATTTAAATAAAAATATTTACAGGTCACTTTTTTGTGTTTTTTTTATATTTTTTATTTTTCAAAAATTACACAAAATAACAAAAATGAGAAACAAAAATATTTTTTCATTTTTTCTTGTCGCCCTACAGGTGCCTCGTACTCGCTAATCAAGATCAGAAAAACGTAATTCTTTTAAAAAGAACTTAAGTTGATCAATTTTAATTTTTGAACTATTCTCACTTTAAATTTATTAAATTTTGAATCTTTATGAAAATCATTTTGATGATCTTATGATCTAATCAATTAATTTTCATTTCATGAAGAAAACATATTTTTCTAAGTCCAAAAATCATTTTTTTTTAAATTTTGGTTTTGGAAACATCCAATTTTATCATTTTTATTTAATTTTATCATTATTATTATTATTATTATTATTTTTTATTTTTTTTAATAATCATCACATACATTCACAACATATTCAAAATATTTTACAATATATTAAAATTATTTTTCATGCATCAAATACGCATTTCTAAAAGCAATTTATGTACAAATACATATTAAAAATATTCAAAAATATAAAAAAGAAATAAATTTATATGAAAAATAATTATTTTTATTATTTTGGATTTTTTTGAATTTTTTTATGAATTTTTATGAATTTTTTACTATTTTTTTGCTATTTCTGAAATTAATTATATAATAAAATAATAATAAAATAATGCGGATTGACCTGGGCCGTTGGATGTTCTCGGATCAGATCTGGAGTGTCGGTCGCACTTGCTTGATCTGGATCGTCTGATCTGAAGACTTCCAATCTAGAGCGTTGATTTGCTTGATCAAATTTGGGCCGTCTGATCTGCTTGATTGAATCTGGGTCGCTGATCTGCTTGATCAAATATGGACCGTCTGATCTGGATGATTGAATCTGGGCCGCTGATCTGCTTGATCAAATCTGGATCGTCTGATCTGGATGATTGAATCTGGGCCGCTGATCTGCTTGATCAAATCTGGACGGTCTGATCTGGATGATTGAATCTGGGCCGCTGATCTGCTTGATCAAATTTGGACCGTCTGATTTGGATGATTGAATCTGGGCCGTCTGATCTGGGCTGACCGTTGACCGTTGACCAGTGGACGGGTTGGACTTCGGATTTTCGGGTCGGATCTGACCCGATCAGGCGAAGAAGATGAAGTCGAGGCCTTTTGAGCGTTCCTCGGCCGTCCCTGGTGGTTGTTGACCTCCACAAGCTTGTCGGCCCGACTCCTATGGTGGTTGCGCGTCCGCTGGTGGTGGTGGTTCGCGCCCAGAACCACCGTGGACGGCGGTTCGAGGTGGTGGTTGCCGGCGGTTCAATTCGAAAATTAAAAAAAAAATTTGCAGAACTCAATTCGAACAAATTGATCAAATCTAAGCACACTTGATCACTTTAAACTTGTTCCTAAAGCTCCTCAAACACTCAAATTAGATCAAAATTGATCCAAGATCTTCGAATTTCAAGTTTTCTCTCTTAAGAACCCTAAGCTTCGAAATTTTCGAATTCATTCATTCTGATTGTGTTTGTTGAAATTGAATTGTGCCTTTTGATCCTAGTACCCTCTATTTATAGGTTGCAAGCTCAATTTTACGTTTCGTATTGCTTCAGAAACGAATCGATTTTTGCCTCTTCATTTGCACGAATTTAATTCAATAATTCGTGTTTAATTTGTTTCAAACCGATGAATTGATGATTGATCTTTCATATTCTTCAGCAGATCATTCAATGTGGGTAGATGAATCGTCCAATTTCATCAATTCTTGTAAATCCTCATTTATGTGCAATTGAATGCTTCATAAATTGCATTTTTTCCCAATTTTTCCAATATGAATTTTGTGACTTTTAGGTTGTTTTTACACATGAATTGTGTATTGATCTTTCATATTCCATGTCTACTTTGCAATGGCATCATCAATTTCAACAATTAATGATGTTTTGTCAGTTAAAAATTGATGCAAAGTAAGGCAAAAAGTCACTCTAAGAAGGCAAAAAATAATATGATAAAAAGGCAAAAATTTGCCTTTGCTAGGATTTGAACCTGGGTCCTTAAGCTTGAGTGTGTGTTTGGGTCAATGTGTTTAACCAATAGGCCATTTGGCCTGTGCCTTGATCACTTAGCCAACTCATTACTTAATTAAGGCTTTTGGAAAAATGAGTTTAATTAAACAAAAATGAAGATTTTGTTTAATTAACTTTATAAATTTAAGCCTTAATTAATTGGGCAAAAATTGGGTGTCTACAGCTGCCCCTCTTTGTGGTAAAGTTTGAACAAAACTTTTGCCACAAAGACAAAAAGATAACCAATTTTTGCTTAGCTTATCCTCCCAAATTTTATTTTCAACAAAGAGATTTTTATCTTGTGCTAAACCACCTGTCGAGTTTAGACTTTGAGATTTGCTAGGTCAACTATCAGACCTAGACTTAGAAAACTGATAGACCATCTGTCGGGTCTAGATTTTGAGATTTGTTACGTCAACTGTCGGACCTAGACTTAGAAAACTGATAGACCATCTGTCGGGTCTAGATTTTGAGATTTGCTAAGTCAACTGTCGGACCTAGACTTAGAAAACTGATAGACCGTCTGTGGTCTAGATTTTGAAAAATGATAGGCCATCTGTCGGGCCTAGACTGATAGACCGTCTGTCGGGTCTAGATTTTGAAAAATGATAGGCCATCTGTCGGGTCTAGACTGATAGACCATCTGTCGGGTCTAGATTTTGAGATTTGCTAGGTCAACTGTCGGACCTAGACTTAGAAAACTGATAGACCATCTGTCGGGTCTAGATTTTGAAAAATGATAGGCCATCTGTCGGGCCTAAACTGATGACCGTCTATCGGGTCTAGATTTTGAAAAATGATAGGCCGTCTGTCTGGCCTAGACTGATAGACCGTCTGTCGGGTCTAGATTTTGAAAAATGATAGGCCATCTGTCGGGTCTAGATTTTGAGATTTGCTAGTTCAACTATCGGACCTAGACTTAGAAAACTGATAGACCATTTGTCGGGTCTAGATTTTGAAAAATGATAGGCCATCTGTCGGGCCTAAACTGATAGACCGTCTATCGGGTCTAGATTTTGAAAAATGATAGGCCGTCTGTCGGGACTAGACTGATAGACCGTCTGTCGGGTCTAGATTTTGAAAAATGATAGGCCATCTGTCGGGCCTAGACTGATAGACCATCTGTCGGGTCTAGATTTTGAAAAATGATAGGCCATCTGTCGGGTCTAGATTTTGAGATTTGCTAGGTCAACTGTCGGACCTAGACTTAGAAAACTGATAGACCATCTGTCGGGTCTAGATTTTGAAAAATGATAGGCCATCTGTTGGGCCTAAACTAATAGACCGTCTATCAGGTCTAGATTTTGAAAAATGATAGGCTATCTGTCGGGCCTAGACTGATAGACCATCTGTCGGGTCTAGATTTGGGAAATGATAGGCCATCTGTCGGGCCTAGACTGATAGACCGTCTATCGGGTCTAGATTCAGAAAAAAAGATAGGCCATCTATCGGGCCTAGACTAAAAAACTGATAGACCATCTGTCGGGTCTAGATTTAGAAAAATGATAGGTCATCTGTCGGACCTATGGGCTTTAATTTGGTCATTTGCCGGACCTATGGGATTTAGTTTTTGGTTTGAATTGGTGCTACTTGAACTGATTCTTGGCTGGACAAGTAACTATAATTCTTAAAGGTAGGATGACGCTCCTTTGAGCAAGTGACCCTAATTTTTTCAAACAATAGGATGACGCTCCTTTAAGCAAGTGATCCTAATTTCTCAAACAATAGGACAACGCTCCTTTGAAGGTGATCCTAGACATTAGAAGAACAATGAACTGATTTTTTGAAATCTTATAATTCGAAAACTGTGCTAACTTGAAAACTTTTCTTGAGTCAAGACTTCTTCTTTTTCATTTTTGTTAAGGCCAAATGCCTTTTTTCAAAACTTTTGAGTTTAAAACTCTTCTCTCTTTTTTTTCTCAAAATTATATCTCTTTAAAAATTTAGAGATTCCTTTATTCTTTCTTGTTCTTTTCTTTTTGAAAAACAAACTTTTGAGAAAAACTTCTCTTTTTTTTTCACTTATTTCATCATTTTTCAATTTTGCTAACAAGCAAAGAATTTTATTGATTTCAAAATTGCTAATGAGCGACAACTTCTCCCTTACTTATTTTCTTTGAAGGTCAATCCTTGGTAGCCTTCTTTTCTCCTCCTTGATTAAGGGGCAACAATCTCCAATTTGACTTTCTTGCCTTTGGGGCAAACTAATTCTCATTTTTTCTTGTCATTCCCATGAACTTGGATTGGTTATCTTATGCTTGAAATACTAAGTTAAAGAGGACTTCCTCCCACACTCTTTGGCTTATTTTCACACATGACTCGAATTCCAAAAATTACAGTCCGTTTTGTAAATGATACATTTTGGTTAATCTATCAGGACTTTTCTTGGGTAAAAAAAATTTGAGCTTTTGGTCATTGGCTTTAATCAAAAGGATATTTCATAAAGGCTTTTTATTTTTGAAAAAAATTTCAATACATCCCGGGTTTACAAGTCAAGAACCCTTAAGGAAAACTTGATAATGCACTTGTTCCTAGTTTCAAGGGTATTAATAAATCAACTCCTTTGATCCAAAGAGTCTCCAAAGGGTGGAATTTGTGGGTGGGACTTGATGAATTTTGAATTTTAATGATCTTGAGCTATGTATTTTCAAATCATTGATTTTTATCACCTTGTTTGCCTAATATCTTTTTCTTGTTCTTTTTTTCTTCTTTTTTTTTTTCTCTTTTTTTTTCTTTTTTTTTTTTCTCTTCTTTTTTTTTTTTTTGCCCTTTTGGGAGACGAATTCAAGGTGATTTGTTCTTTTATAGCTCAAAGTGTATGTGCTGTGTATGGTTTGAAATGAAGACTCTTTTTCCTTTCATAGGAAATGATTTATTTGTGTCAATTGACTACTCTTGAATTGATGCGACTAGGTCAAGTGCATATAAGTTATTCCTTTTCTCCTTATTAATGACCCTAACCTCCAAATTGCCCCATTATGGGGTGGTTCTTGACAGGGTTTATTTTTAAGAATTCCTTCTTTTTAGGCCCAACGGGGTTAACAAGGGATATATTTTGGTTTGAAATGAATGCCTGGTATCATCTTAACCTATGTATCAAGTGCAAAATAGACTTCTTTTAAGGAATGAGCCTTATAAATTTCCTCACAATCACTCAACTCTCAAGTTTCAGTGGTTAGTGTTTGGTATTTGGTTGCCTCTTTTTTGTCAAAACATTTTCAAGCAATAAAATATCCATAGACAAACATCCATTCAAATTGCCCCAAATATCAATAGAAGATTTCATTATCATTTATTACAAAGATAGGCATCAATGTCGATCTTCTTTCTTAAGCTACCTGCCCCTATTGGTGTTGACCGGCACATTCAACTTTTGCATATGATAGGCTACTTTATCAGATGGTAACAACAAACTCTCAATTCTTGATGAAGTGACGCTTGGAAACCCTGTCGGAGTTGGGATAGGATCATTATCATCAATTGGCTTCATAGATTTCAGGAGCTCGGGTTGGATAAGCTTAGCATCGATCAAATCTTGGATTTTGTGCTTTAATCTCCAACAATTCTCTGTAGATGGCCCGTTTGACCCATGTGGTACTCACATTGGACATTAGGATCATATTTCCTCGGCTTGTACCCTTCTTTGGGATTTCAAATGTTATCAGATTCTGTTTCTTAACCGGTTAAGAACTTGAATCATCGGAATCTCAAATTGTGTGAGACGCCTTTGCTGTGTCAAACAATCCTGTTTCTTTTTGCCCCATGCTTTTGAATTCAAAGGCTTCTTTTCTTGCCTCATATTCTTTGGCTTGCAGCTTGATGATCCTTCTTGAGTCTCATAAGATGGCACCTTGTTAGCATCAAGGCCTAAATGTTGGAGTTTATCTAGCACGTGCTTCATAACCTGCTCTAGGGTTTCAATCCTTTCTGTCATTGCTGCAAGTCTTTGCTCAAGATTTCATGCTCTTTTTGATCTTTCTCTTGTGAATTACCTCTTTGATTTGAGGTGTTGCTGACTTCTTGTGCATGGAGCATGTTAATTGTGGGTTCTTCATCATTAGCCACTAGCTCATCAACAAATTGCAATTGGACCATTTCTGAGTCAATCAAATCCTGAATTTTATTCTTTAATTCCCAACAAACATCAGTAGCATGCCCCTGTTGACCCATATGGTATTCACAATGTGCATTAGGGTCATATTTTCGTGGTTTATACCCTGGTACTGGCTCACTAGGGTATAATAAATGATCCTCTTTCAGCTTCTGGTAAATTTGAGATAGAGGAACTGGATTTGAGTGAATTTCCTCCTAGATTTTTGTGTAGGATTGTTGTAACTCACTACATTGGCTGTGTCCTCTTTACTTTCGGTTCTTCATTGTTTTGCATTTACCAGAAATGAGGGCATTTTCAACTCTGCATCCTGCCACTACTGTTTTGAGAAACTTGCTGATGCATATCCCACAAGATGTGAAAAGAAAGGTTCATCCAAGCATTGATGAAATTGATTGTCAATCCTTTTCAGGATGGGGTAGTGATTCTTGCAGCTAAATTCTCCATCGTTGGGCATACTCCTTGAATGTTTCTTCTTTCTTCTTTTCATATTGTTCAGGTCCCAAACTGAGGGTACCATTTCGATGTTGAACTTATATTGGTTGAAAAATGCTCTGGCTAACTTATCCCAAGTATCAACTTCTTGGTGATCTAATTGGGCATACCAGGCTAAGGCTGGACCAGTAAGACTATCTTGAAAAGTTTGTACCATCAGTTTGTCAAATTTGGCGTATTGCCCCATACGTCGTATGTATAGTCTTGTATGCATATTGGGACAACCGGTTCCATTATATTTTTCAAATTCAGGTGCCTTAAATTTTCCAGGAAAGGCACCTTCCTCAAACTGTGGTAGCTTAAGATTGCAGATTGGTCAAAGCCATCAAATGTCTTCATTTTTTCAACCAATTTTTTCTCTATCTCCTAGCTTGAGCTTCTAGTTCTTTCTTTAGCTCAGCTACATTAAACTCATTTTGTATGTCATCTGATCAATGAGTTGCCCCTCAATTCCTTTCCCTTTCTGTGCCCCTAAGGATCCTTCAGATGTTGTAGGGGTCTTAAGCTGAGCAAGACTTTGTGTTAAAGTCTGCATTTGTTCAGCAATTCTAAACAGGGTTTGTTCCATGGTGTTGGGTCTCTGTTCAGTAGTCTGATTGGGAGTATTGTTGTTGTTAGCCATCTTGACTTAGTGTGTAAGGGATTAGCTGAACCTGCTCAAAAGCAATTTTAAAATCTTATTATGTTCTTGCTAGCAAAATATCTCCTATTTATTTTTCTTTTTTTTTTATTTTTTATTTTTTTTTTATTGTTTTTTTTCATTTTTTTTTTTTTTTTTTTGTAAAAGAAAGTTTGGAACATTTTTATTTACAACTTTTATTCTTTTTTTTTTTTCAATTTATCAAAGAATTAATTGTTTGAAAGAATAATGGATATTCACAAAAAATTTACAAATGATTATTTAAAACCTAAAGTGGAAAAAGTATTTTAAAACAAAAACTATTTTTCTTGAATAATGGTAAAAAACAATGACTCTCTCAAAAATTTCGAATAGGGGCTAATATTTTACAAAAACGACAGACTTGATGACAACGAAGTGGAATACCTATGACAAAAGTAACTGTGGTTGGAAAGAAACTATATCTATAGGTGGACAATATATACTCTATGGATATATACAAGTCTAACTTTGGTTGGAAAGACCCTATAACTATATATATTCTATGGATATATACAAGTCTACTACGCATTTTTTAAGAAAATATATACAAATGCAAGGATGCAAATATGCACATATGCTAGCACACGGATGCAAATGGGGATAATGACCAATAGAATTTTGAAAAATATTTACAGGAGTTGTATTAGAAACAATAGTTTCAAAAATCTTTATCAAATCATTTATATTTTATATCTTATAAGGCTAACTCAAACTAAAAGAATATTACTCCACATTTTTTAAGACTTTGTTGGAATTGGTTAAAAACTTTTTGTTTTATTTGATTGATTTTTTTTTTTGGTTAAATGATACAACTCCATTTTTTTTTTTGAAAAAATTTGGTCAAATCCTATGTTGAAATGCATGATTTGGTAGGGTTCTATAGGTCCCCCAGTTTAGTAGTACTAAACCGGAGTGGGAGGACATTTCTTGATCTAGAGGGTGGAAAGCCACAGCCCCCGGACGTTACTTCGTCCTCCTCGCTTAGGCTCTTAAGACGGCCTGGGTCCGACCGTATCTAGCACACATTTTTGCTAATATGCAGATGCAAATGCAAATACTTAAATAAATAAACAAACAAGCTTTTTGCCTTCTTTTTTTTTTTTTGTATACCTGCAATGTTAGTATATATTTACAGAACAATTATTCAATATAATATACAAAGAATCATATATTCACAAAATTGAGCAAGGATAAATTTAAAATTTAAAATTCCTAAGTGGCTAGCCCTCTTTTTTTTTAAAAAAAATTTAGGTGTCCCCAATGGAGTCGCCAAGCTGTCGAGCCCGGATTTTCCCACTATCTGATTCATTTCTCCTAACCCGATTCACATTAAACCTGAACCCATTTAACATGAATCATCGACTAGGAGTTAAAAGAAATTTTAATTTTGAAAATGATTTAGAGTCGCCACCCGATATAAATCGGGAAAACAAAACAAAAGCTAGGATCAATGGGTCGGTTGATCCTAACTTAGCTACTAGTCTGCGAAAAAATTTTGATTTAAAAAAAAAAAAAACCAAACTTTTAAAACCAGATATCGTGGATTCGGGGGCTAACCTATTAAAACCAAATGGTTACCACTTTCGGAATTTTAAATTTATAATCTATCCTTTATATGCTCAAAAATTCAAATAAAAATATTTACAAGTCACATTTTTTGTTTTCTTTTATATTTTTTTTTCTCAAAAATTACACAAAAATAACCAAAATGATAAACAAAAAATATTTTTTCATTTTTTATTGTCGCCCCACAGGTGCCTACGTACTCGCTAATCGAGATCAGACAAAACGTAGTTCTTTTAAAAAAGAACTTAATTTGTTGATCAATTTTAATTTTTGAACTATTCTCACTTTAAATTTATTAAATTTTGAATCTTTATGAAAATCATTTTTGATGATCCTATGATCTAATCAATTAATTTTCATTTCATGAAAACATATTTTTCTAAGTCCAAAAATCATTTTTTTTTTAAATTTTGGTTTTGGAAAATCCAATTTTATCATTTTTATTTAATTTTATCATTATTATTATTATTATTATTATTTTTATTATTATTATTTTTTAATAATCATCACATACATTCACAACATATTCAAAATATTTTACAATATATTAAAATTATTTTTCATGCATCAAATACGCATTTCTAAAAGCAATTTATATACAAATACATATTAAAAATATTCAAAAATATAAAAAAATAAATTTATATGAAAAATAATTATTTTGATTTTTTTGAATTTTTTTGAATTTTTTATGAATTTTTATGAATTTTTTACTATTTTTTTGCTATTTTCTGAAATTAATTATATAATAAATAATAATAAAATAATGCGGATTGACCTGGGCCGTTGGATGTTCTCGGATCAGATCTGGAGCGTTGATCGCGCTTGCTTGATTTGGATCGTCTGATCTGAAGACTTCCAATCTGGAGCGTTGATTTGCTTGATCAAATTTGGGTCGTTTGATCTGCTTGATTGAATTTGGGCCACTGATCTGCTTGATCAAATCTGGACCGTCTGATCTGAATGATTGAATCTGGTCCGCTGATCTGCTTGATCAAATCTGGATCGTCTGATCTGGATGATTGAATCTGGGCCGCTGATCTGCTTGATCAAATCTGGACGGTCTGATCTGGATGATTGAATCTGGGCCGTCTGATCTGGGCTGACCGTTGACCGTTGACCAGTGGGCGGGTTGGACTTCGGATTTTCGGGTCGAATCTGACCTGATCGGGCGAAGAAGATGAAGTCGCGGCCTTTCGAGTGTTCCTCGGCCGTCCCTGGTAGTTGTTGACCTCCACAAGCTTGTCGGCCCAACTCCTATGGTGGTTGTGTGTCCGCTGGTGGTGGTGGTTCGTGCCCAGAACCACCGTGGACGGCGGTTCGAGGTGGTGGTTGCCGGCGGTTCAATTCGAAAATTAAAAAAAAAATTTGTAGAACTCAATTCGAACAAATTGATCAAATCTAAGCACACTTGATCACTTTAAACTTGTTCCTAAAGCTCCTCAAACACTCAAATTAGATCGAAATTGATCCAAGATCTTCGAATTTCAAGTTTTCTCTCTTAAGAACCCTAAGCTTCGAAATTTTCGAATTCATTCATTCTGATTGTGTTTGTTGAAATTGAATTGTGCCTTTTGATCATAGTACCCTCTATTTATAGGTTGCAAGCTCAATTTTACGTTTCATATTGCTTCAGAAACGAATCGATTTTTGCCTCTTCATTTGCACGAATTTAATTCAATAATTCGTGTTTAATTTGTTTTAAACCGATGAATTGATGATTGATCTTTCATATTCTTCATCAGATCATTCAATGTGGGTAGATGAATCGTCCAATTTCATCAATTCTTGTAAATCCTCATTTATGTGCAATTGAATGCTTCATAAATTGCATTTTTTCCCAATTTTTCCAATATGAATTTTGTGACTTTTAGGTTATTTTTACACATGAATTGTGTATTGATCTTTCATATTCCATGTCTACTTTGCAATGGCATCATCAATTTCAACAATTAATGATGTTTTGTCAGTTAAAAATTGATGCAAAGTAAGGCAAAAAGTCACTCTGAGAAGGCAAAAAATAATATGATAAAAAGGCAAAAATTTGCCTTTACTAGGATTTAAACCTGGGTTCTTGAGCTTGAGTGTGTGTTTGGGTCAATGTGTTTAACCAATAGGCCATTTGGCCTGTGCCTTGATCACTTAGCCAACTCATTACTTAATTAAGGCTTTTGGAAAAATGAGTTTAATTAAACAAAAATGAAGATTTTGTTTAATTAACTTTATAAATTTAAGCCTTAATTAATTGGGCAAAAATTGGGTGTCTACAATAGGGATATTAATTCTTAAGTCACTTTTAGCGAGCTTTGTGGAGTAGATTAAGAATAAAATTGTTATTTTCTACTATTGCATATCCGCAAACATACGAGCAAACTGAAGCAGTAAATAGGACTCTCACTACATTGTTGCATGCTGTAATTCAAAGAAATTTGAAACAATGGAAGCAATGTTTACCACATGTTGAGTTTGCATATAATAGATCTGTGCATTTCACTATATCTTATTCATCATTTGAGGTTCTCTATGGGTTTAATCCTTTGACTCCCTTGGATATTCTTCCTTTGCCTAGTAGTGAATTTGTTAATCATGATGGAAAGAAAGAGGCGGATTTTGTTAGAGATTTGCATGCAAAAGTTAAAGCTAACATTGAGAAGAAAAATGAGCATTATGCGAAGGAAGCCAACAAGGGTCGAGTCAAAGTCACTTTTGACCCCGAAGATTTGGTTTGGGTTCGTTTGAGAAAGGAAGGATTTCCTGCTCAAATAAAGTCCAAGTTACAACCAAGAGGAGATGGACCTTTCCAAGTGTTAGAGTTCATCAATGACAACGCTTACAAATTAGATCTACCTAGTCAATACAGTAATGTTAGTGCTACTTTTAATGTTTTTTATCTTTCTTTTTATGATGCAGGAGATTCGAGGGTGAATCCTCTCAAGGAAGGAGGGAATGATGAGGATCAAGTAGTACCAACTCCAAAGGAAACAACTAAGTTCAAAGATCTATTGCAAGATATTGGAGGACCAATGACTAGAGTAAGAACAAAATGGATGAATGAAGCTTTACATGGATTAATCATAGGGATACAAGAAAAGGAAGCCATACAACAAGACTTTAACACTGATGCAAAGCTTATTACTTTCCTGGAATCAAGATTGCAACATAAAAGCCGCCAGCTTACACTGCAAGATTGTCGGCCTTTTTTTCTAATTTATACACCTCCTGCAACACCACTGATGCAGAAGTCTACGCTATTAGCGTAGGGGATTAGGCTATCGGTGTATAGCCGGATTACGTTGTAACCAGAAACGACCAAAATCAAATTTTTTAAGGCCGTTGCCTACACTGCCAATGTATATCTTTTACACTTTCAGCTTTTCCTAGTACACCGCCAACATATCCATTGCCCTTTCTGTTCTACGTGACTTTTTGAATTTCATCTTATTTTTCTTTGTCTTTTTGTTTTCCAAGGCTATGTTGAAGCCTATATGAACCCTTGTATGGTTATTTCATAAACGAACAGTTGAATGCATAATTTTATGAGTTGCCTTTCCATAGTGAAGATTTTCTCTTAATTCTTGAGAAAGAACTATATCGAATTTCTTAGGCATTGAAGCTTGGGGAAATCTACATTGATAACCTAGGTTCCGTTCAATAAGTTTGGTTGTGGTCTGGTTCTGCTTCATTGATAGTGCTGGTTCTAATCAACAAGTTTAGTTAGAGTCACGTTCTTATTGCTTATTCCAAGGTGATCCTAGGGTTCTAATCTATTGTCAGGCATTGGGTCTTAGGTTTCATATACCTAGCGTTCTCGTTTTGTATCACTCTTTTCAAGCGCATTTGTAAACCCAGCCCATTACTAAAGAATAAAAGGCTTCAATCTCAGCTGTTGGATCCTTAAGAACGATCTAAAGACTAGCATCAACTTCTAGTATCTATAAATAAGAGGTTGCTCCTCTCATTTAAGGAGGATTCTGTCCATTGCTAAGATTAAGAGCAATGTAGAAACTTTTTTGAAACATCTTCAAGAAAGATCAAAGCACTTATTCTACGAAGAACGAGTTAAGAACGATCAAATCTGTCTGATTTGATCTTTTGTCACACTTACGTACTTCAGAAACCTGGTTTGCCTGTTTCTTCTCTTATGCCTCTCTCTATGGCATCCTATATGTGTCATCAGTTCAAGACTTCTCTTAAGTTGAGCACCACGCCTATCGCACGTGATTGGCTAGCTACAGTAACCTCATTGGACATACCCTTTTATAACCTTTTGATCATCATTCCAACAATATAACAAAGGCATTGAATGTAACCTCTATCAAAAGTATTATAATGAATGTTAAACAAAGGGTTAAATGTTAACACCTTTTTACAGTTCTAATTCTTTCGTTTCTCCAACCCTTAAACCTTAATTGGTAAAGTTTTCAAGAAATGTTTTCTTGCAAAACCTAAACTTCCCCATAGGAGATTGTTGTTAAGGCTAAGTGTAAGGACCCGACCTACTCAATCCATAGATCAAGCATGCCAAATCCCCCGACCACGCATAATACCCAAGTGTTATACGTAAGGTCATCTAAAAAGAAGTGTTTGTAATGATTGCTTACTTAAAATAGATATAACATTCACATGATTTGAATTAAGAAATACTACCACTATATAAGTAGTGGGTCATCATATATATACAAAACATACATCATATACATTAATTAAAGGTTGCCTAAGGATCACACAAAACATATAAAACTTACAAACAAGAAAGTTATATTACATATACCACTTAAAATAAAATTACATTGTAATGCTTAACAAATAAGCTTAGACACATCACAAAATTACATCAAAAGTTCTAAACAACTAATACTAGGTCACACTCATAATCATCCATAGATGTCTCCCAGTCAGTCCCATAGCCCATATCGTCGTAGAGCTCATCATCATAATCACTTGTAAGATAGTAGCATGAGCTAAAGGCCTAGTACACAATAGTGCAACCAAATACACATGCCATGTACACTTAACTAAATGCAATGCAACAATTCACCATAACTTTATTATCTTTAGTTAAGTGAGTAAAAATAACACTGGAGTATTCAAACTCCGATTCAAGCTTGGGAATTCTAGGGGTCTTGAGTAACAACAGTTGCTCAGGAGGTTGATATAACTAGACCGGATACCTATATCTTCTATATCTAACCAACAAAGATTATTAATAGCTTCATCTAGGGTTCATACTCCATCATACAATCCATTTATCCCGGTCTATAATATCAATTAGTTCAATGGTCCCATAACCGTAAACTAAAACATATCATTTCCTCTTGAGCTTAAGTAGAGAATATACCGACACAATTAACCCCATTAGCTATCCACTTAGTCATTAAAAGAAACCACCATTGCATCATGATGAACCATTGCATCATGGATTTGAGTCATTGCATCATGATAAAGATTTAGACTAAGTACCTAAACTACCGTGTCATTGCATCATGATAAGATTGCCGTTCCCCAAACTAGACACGACTCAACGACAAATCATTTCAATAAACTTTTCATTAGTCTTTAATTAAGGTCAAACTTGAATATGCCTATCCTAAGTAATAATCAATCAAATTATTGTGTACTTTTTTTTTTGACCGAGGAAATTATTGTGTACTTGGATCGAATTGAAAATCAAAGGAATTCTCCAACTTAGTATCTATCTCTGTTCCACACAAATTAAACTATATCAACATAACTATCTAAAGCCAAACTTATACTCACTACTTTAAAAGCTTAGGAAGTTATTGAATCTTATTTAAAAACAATTCAAAGTCATCACATGACATATATACATATCATATAACATCATACAAGGCAAATCCTTAATAAAAAAGTCATATATCATGTATTAGAAGATGTTGGAAGAAGGCTAGAAAAACTGAAATCTGTAAGGCTCACACTGGCAATTTACACCGGCAGTGTAAGACTCAACACCGGCGTAGGGGCTCTACGTCAGCAACGTTTACGCCGTCGGTGCATCGGCTGTTTAGACCTCAATGCTGGCGGTGTTGGGGTCTAAGCCAGTTGCGTTAAGGCTACCTTTCGAATGATCAGTAGCCAAATTTTTTAAGTCGGTAGGGACCCACCGGCAGCGTACGCTGCAATTTAGGTTATAGAATTCCTCTATTTTTCAAAAATGAAATTTTTACATTTAACTCTTCCAACTCCTTCCAAACCATAATATAACCTTCCTAATACATGGTATAAAAACCCTATATCATGAAACATATACAAACTCCTCTCTAATATCATTGAAACACAATACTCCTCCTCAACCATTAAAACACACTTAACACTATGATTTCATTTTCTTCACATTCACTACTTCAACATGAATCCACTTTTTAATATAACTCAACAGTACCAACTTCTCATCACACTACAACTCAACACCATCACTACACTTCCATAAACAAATCCTAAGCTATCTCAATATCACAATATAACAATACACATATATATCCAACATACATTATATTTGATAGAAATTTCATGGATTAAAAGAGAAGGAAAGCATCTTAAACATCATATAAACTTACCTTAATGCATATATGATGGTTAGGGATATATTCTTGGTGTGTTAGGTACAAGAAACCTTCGTTTGGGTGTTGGAAAATATTGCCTTGTAAGAGTTACGAATTTCTTCCTCGTGGTTCTGTTTTGGATGTCCAAAGTGTAAAAATTAGGCTTGATATTTATCCAATTATCATTGACTTTTGGGATAGATTTTCTAAAGGCTTTAAGCCTTAATTAAGCTTTGATTTTGGGCTTAATTTGGGTTTAATAAGGCCAGAAAAAATCTGCTAGGTTTATGGACTATACACTTAGTTTAAAAAAAAAAACTTAATTCATCATATTTTATTCACTACAATATCAATTAGCATTAACATAATATTTTCTAATATGAATAAACTATCAACCTAGATATATTTACCATAGATTATTATCTAGTTATTACTTCATAACACATACAATTATTTCAAATATCACAATTCACACTAATACATACACACACATAACAATCAAATTTAACATGCATTAAGTATGAATTTAAACTTTGGTTGTTTCACTAAGACTCTAGAAGATCTTAATTTGATCGTTATCCTAGATGTAAAGGGTGAAGGAAGGAGGGAGATTTTACTTTATTGTGGCAATTCTTCAAGAAGTCTTCAAGAGTCATAGTTATTAATAGGAGAGGAAGGGAGGGTTTCTATCATGTTAGAAAGGAATGAAGGAAAGAATATTGGTTACTCTCTAGATGATTTATACATTGGTTTTCTCCTAAACATATCTTTTAAATTTTAACTGAAATGGCTACATTGCCCCCATTGATCATTGGATAATTACCTTCCTATCCTTGCAGATAATCTATTTATTTTTAGGGTATTTCAGTCTCCCCCCTTTAAAAGAACTTTCATCATCAAAAGTTCCTTGTACCATTAAATTTCTTTTAACCCACGCTTCAATTTAGTCTTTTCGTATACAAGTTGTTTTTCACTCAATCATTGATTCCTTTCACCCTTTCCACCTTTTCCAAAACTTATTCGTCTTCTTATTCTTATAATTATGCCTTATGACTTGAATGCAATTTAGTTGACGACTCCACAACTCCTAACTTTTACTGATTAGATTGGGTTTGTTTCCTCCACAACAATGTGATACACCTCAAGAATATTAGTCCAACTTATTAGCAATGCTTGTCATGAAATCTTGCTTTTATTTGTCATCTTCTTTGTAGAAGACCTCCCTTGCACATAATCTCTAAATTAAGTCTTCAAGCAACATTTAGAAAGTTAAAGATCTTTTAACTATAATTTCAACCTTAAACTCAATAGGTCAAACCACACAATGACATGGTGCTTATAAGGTACCATGGTATTTACATTTCTATTCATTTTGCCTAGTTTTACCACTATTATTTTATATCAAAGTTAACTTATGACATTCGTTTATTATTCCTATAGTCTCAAAAGTCTTTAATAACCCTTAACACTCCCCTCTACATAACACTCAATATCCATGATCTCATGTAAACTTGTTCCAGGACCATTTGTAAGAATTCGTTGTCTTACTACTACCCAACATCCTCACAAGATCTTCTTTCTTATAGCTTGTTCATATCACATTTCATTCTTACAATACTATTTCATTTTTACTTCCTTATCCATAGGGTTTAATTATTCCCATAGCTATAAAGTTATCTCTCAATTACTTTTATATATTCCTTACCGTAAATGTTCTCACTTTGTTTTTACATCTATTGCTATATGTTTAAAAGACAACAATTACATTTTACACTGTCAACTATTTATTAGGATTTACGTGTCTCTTAATTATACCGCTAGAGCCAATCTTTATTACCTATCTTCTTCCTTTTAAACTTTTATCCACTAATGACCCTTTATTAAATTCATCTCATCTCAATAACTTTCTTTGTTCTTTCTTTATGTTGCTAGCTATTCTCTTTCATTTATGACTGTAAATACCTGGAATTTTTGTTATAAATAAACCTTTATAGTATCATGGTAAATTGCACCATAACGATCCCTTATAGGTATAAGACCATACAAACATCACATAGTGACTCGAAAAGGTATCGAAAATTCAAAAATCATTGGATAAAACCTAGGATTCGAACAAAGACGGTATCAATATCATGAAATATGAACCAAAACCCTAAAGTGAAGCTTGACAATATTATTACAAGGGTTCGGGACCTAAAACACTAATTTAGAACCTAAACCCTAATCATGTAGCTCAAAACCTAATAAATAGTCAATCACATAACCATGAAACCCTAATATCAGTTTCTAGAATTATTAGTAGTGAACTAGCAACCTCAAATGATATAAATGAATATGTCTTTGAATAATTAATAAAATTGTCCTTTGGTAGACAAATATTTGTCAAATAATAAAACTATTTGTCACTTATACATTATGTTAGAAAACAAAATTTCTATTTTCTCCACTCCCCAAACACACACCAATATACTGTCACCATCACCTTTCCTTTTTCTCTTGCTAAGTTTGGAGAAATCAAGAGAAGATACAAATTTCAATAATAAGGTACAACGAGTACCATTTTCAAATGACATGAAGTGACTTGGCCACTCCCTCTTACACTTGAGCCCTTAAACTATAGCCTAAGTACAATTATTGTACTTTTCTTAACCAAATCCCACTCAAATCTCATCCACACCTTCAAACTTAAAATTTTTAGCTTACGTCAAATCATGCCTTTCTTCTGTCAACACTTCACAATCTTGCTTAACAATTCTCAATCCTCATTCTTTCTCTCTCTCTCATGTCTTTCTCTTACTATCTCTCTCTCATCTCATCAAATTTCATTTTTTTTAAAATTCTTTCACTCTTGAGCTACCAGCAATACTTTGTATGATGATCGCGATTGTGGTGATACTTGCAATATTCCTTTAATTGTTTTTGTTTTGAGCTAGGTCTCATGGGAGGAGGTACTAGCAGGAGCCCTAGTTTCTCACTTCCTAGAACACTTGTGTACAAGCAACTTCAAAGAGGTAAACTCATCATATAACAGGAAAAACTTTTTTTTTTTTGTCGCAGACTCTGTGACTTAAATTTGCATTACTTTGGTTATTGAAGTTGTGGTGACCTTTTGTGTGCCCTATATATTGGTATTGATTTTATTTAGCTCAAGAAGGCCCAATCATAGCATTGGTTTCCTTTTTAACATTCATGGTATCCTCCTATCAAATGTATTTATATGCTTTCTCTCTTATTTGCTCTAATGTGGTAAGGTGACACCTCAAGATGGAGTAAAAAAAGGAACTATCCTTGAGGGCTCGTTGTTTAATGACTTTAAGGACTACGCCCTAATTTAGATTTGGGACCTTTAGGCATGCTTTATTGAATATTGCTAGATAGTCCCTTAGGGGTTTACCCTACTTTTATCGCATGGTGTAGAGGTACGAAGCATTCTTCTTTAGTGGTTTACTCGCCATGAAATGGGCCACAAAAATTTCATTGAGTTAGTCAAATGAGTTAATCGTATTAGGTTCGAGTTTATGGAACCAAATTCTAGCTGCACCTCAAAAGGTGATGGAAAAAGTTTTACACTAAGTGACATTTGAAAAGTTGTGTAATACCATGGTGGATTTAAACTGAGTGATGTGATCCACTGGGTTGGTAATCCCATCGTAAGACTCTAGGTATGGAAGCTAAGCTCTAGTAAGGAGTACTTTTGACTAAATTTCGAAAACAAAGGGCATTTTTCCTAGTATTATCTTCGCAATGGACCAATTTCAAAACTTTCTCCAATGGTTAAGAGTCTCCTCATCTACTTTTCTCACCTAACACATATTTATTCATAGAAACATCAACAAGAGACATCATTTTGAGGATAGTAAATTGTCACGTCTCCTATTAATTGCTAAGTGGTATATATGTCTAATTACACTTTTGTGGTATAAGCATGTGGTAAAAATCTAATCCTAAAGCTTTAATAGACTGAAAGGGAGGTAATTGTGGGTGTTTAAGAGTTATAAATGGCCTTAATAACAATATTCATGGATTTATATTGCATCATTACATCCTATTACCTAACTCATTTACATTATAAGTAAACAACCTTTTTTAGTTATTTATTGTGCTGGTGTAAACATAGTATGATTATGCATGGCTACAAATGCCTCCATTTATTTATACTTACTACTTGTTACATTTTGTTTGTTTGGTACTCACTTTTAACTTAATAACAAGCTAAGATGTTAGTTTTTCTAAACTCAAATACAGAAGTATGTTAACATTAGATATTTCTAGCTAGGGAAATTGTTAGGTAGGACACTTACTAGTGTTCCAACCACAACAATAGATATATATTAATTAATAAATAATATATTCATTTTATTATTGTAACTTTCTCTGCAAGTTAAAAGCTATGTCATATCTTTTGTGAGTCATGGGATGTATCTCTTTCTATAGATATAGATATATAGATAACACTCATGAGAGTACTAGAAAAGTAGATAGAAAAATAACACAACAATAAAAAGAGAAGAAAATTTTGGTCAAGGATTTTGAGGACTCCTTAAATTCCTTTAGGGTCAAATTTTTGTTGCTGCTTGGGCTGAGATACCCTTTTATAGGTTTTTATTATATTGTTATCCACCATTGTTGGTTAAGATGTAGTATTTGTTGATCCCTAATCCGTTACTAGAAAGTTATATTAGTGTACCCATTATTTGCATAATAGTGGAGATATTTTACTAGACGAAGTTACATGGTTTTTCCCCCACACTAGGGTATTCTACGTTAAAAATTTATGGAGTCTACTTATTTTATTAAACTTAAATATTTTATTTGTTACTTGCTATTTTGTGGAGCTATATTAATTGTATTAGAAAAAGGAGATCTTGTTCGCTTCTACTATAGACTAAATATATGCACTCTGCACGTGTGAATCCCTTTTTCCCAATAGTAGTTTTGGTTGTAGATCTATGTTGAAATAGAAAATAGAAACCAACACAAGTAAGATGGTCAGCTTAATTGGCTCCAACCATGTTATTTGGAAAGGTAAGATGGAAGATTTGCTTTGTGTAAAGAAATTCCATCAGCCTGTGTTTGCTAAACAAAAGCCAGAAGATATTAAAGATGATGAGTGGAACCTATTACATAGAAAGGTTTGTCCCTATATTAGACAATAGGCTAATGATAATTTCTGGAACCATATAGCTGGAGAAACTAATGCTAAAAATCTATGGAACCAACTTGAAAAACTATATGCCAAGAAGACCGATAATATCTGGATGGGTCTTTAGTGGCAGATCACATTAGTAATTTCTAAGGATTTATGAATCAACTTGCTGCTATGGGAGTAAAGGTTGATGATGATACTCAAGGATTGTTTCTTATTGGCACATTATTAGACTTATGGGAAACTTTAGAACTTCATTGTGTAATTCTGTTACTAATGGTATAGTGCCCCTAGAATTTGCTAAGAGTATCATATTAAATGAAGAGATAAGAAGAAAATCTTTGGGATCCTCTTCACAATCAAAGGCCTTAGTTACCGAATCAAGGATGCGAAGCAAAACTAGAAAATATTGGAAAGGTGAAACTCGTAGCGAGTCCAAAAGAAAGTGAAATAACCTAAGTTTTAATTCATACTTAATGCATGTTAAATTTGATTGTTATATGTGTGTATGTGTTAGTATGAATTGTGGTGTGTTTGAAATGATTGTATGTGTTATGAAGTAATGATTAGATAATAATCTATGGTAAATATATCTAGGTTGATAGTTTATTCATACTAGAAATTATGATGTTGATGTTAATTGATATTGTAATAAATTATATATGATGAATTAAGCTTGTTTTAAACCAAACTAAGTCCATAAATGTAAACCCCCAAATTTTTAGAATCGGTTTAGTCTAAAACCCTAAACCAAAAGTTAACCAGAGCTCTAATGGTCAACAAAACCCTAGTTAGACGTAATAGCTTAAGTCCGGCACTCCCGAATAAGAAACTCGGTGAGGATAAGTAGAAGTTTAGAATGTAAAATAGTGCGGAATTATCTAAGGTAACATAAAAAGATCATATTAGTAAAACCGCAACTCGTCTCGAACTCGATCGGACACGGTTCTCGAAAAACGTATCCCGAAGCCTGGAATAGTAAAAATATTCTAAATATCCGTTAGACTCGTAAAAATATAAGGTTTTCAAAAATATCAATTTTGTAATTTTTCGATAGGTAAAAATAACAGATATCGCATTTATACGCATATTTTCTTACTACCGGTACTTTATTAGTCATATCTACTTTACATTATACTATTCATTACTATTCTATACTATTCTTTTATCTCTACTTTTTCTTACACCTACTCTTACACACACCATAACCTATAACCTTTACTTTTTACCTTTCCCATAACTTTATTTCACATCTACTTTATTTATTATTTCATTTAATCCACAAAATACAAAAAAAAGTAAAAATAAAAACACTCCCTCTCTCTCCTCACTATGGCCGGCACCCCCTCCACCTTATGCATCTTCAATTTGTTTTATTTTTTTTTTTATTTTAATCACACAAAAATCACTCCACATTTTCCTATAAATACCCCCTTCTCTTTCACTTCTTTCACACAATTACTACCCATAATTCTTTACTAAAACTCTCTCAAAATCTCCTTTCAAAACTCTCTCTAACTATTCTCCCAAAACTCTCTCAAATTTATTCCAAAAATCACTTCTACTTACAAGAAAAACCAAAGCCACATAACACTACCAAAAGTCTTCTTTAGGTAACCATTTCATATTGTTTTCTTCTTCTCATGTCATGTAACTTTACATGACCATAGTATGAGTTTCCAAAGACTAAATGTTATAGAAGCTACATTATATTCATGTATTGTTCTTGTTCATGAAAATTTATTTATGTTCATGTTATTACTTTTGTTCATATTATTGTTACTATATCTAAGTATTATTATCTATATATATATATATACATATTCTTTAGAGCATATAAGCTCACTTGCAATTTATTTATTTATTCCATTGCAATTTATTTATTCTTTGTTATTTTAAGACTAGTCTCTAGTCTTAGACTTGTTCTCATCAAGTCAAAACAAATTTTTCTTTCTTTCATTTTATTTTTATTTTGGGACTAGTCTACTTCTTAGTCCCAGGAGCCTTGAAAAAGCTAAGACTCCCAATAATTGACTTTATTATTGATGTTATTTTATTTGCTATTATTTTCTCATAGTTCATGTTCATTTAAATTGTTGTCCAAGATTTCAAGTTCTAAAAATAATTGACAAAAAGGAGATTTTAACACTTAGAAATAAGTTTATGTAAAGTATAAGATCTATGGTTTAAACAAAAATAAAGTTATCTCTTTCAAGTTACAAAAAGAATCCACTAAGATTTTAGAAACTACTTTTGTCATAAAAAGCTTCTTAAAACACTTGTTATCCTAGTTTGTTTTTATAAGGAAAATAAATTTTTATGCAAGGATAATTTCTATGAAAAACATAATATGAGGAAAGGATGAGGAAATTTTCAAATAAAGATTTTTGCAAACAAATAGACAAAGAAATTTGTATAGGAAAAAATAAATAGGAAAAATAGTATTAATATAGAAAACTTAGAAAGGAGAAATTTATTACAAAAAGTTACTTAGAAATATATATAACATAAAACATCTTTGGAAAACAAAAGAAACAAAATATTCATTTCAAGAGATTTACAAAAAATGAATTCTTGTAAACTATATTTCTCTAAAACTCCAAAACCGATGTGATTTTACTTGAGCAACATGATTGGACAACAAACACTTGAGCATGAATAAATATAAGCTAAGTAACCATAAAAAGTGATTTTTTCAACTATATAGATAACTATGTATTTATCAAACAAATTTTGATTGATTGAACCAAAGTTGTTTTTGAGTTGGAAAATTCGTGGTGAATTTTATTGCCACTGTTTTGGGGCCTAAATAATTTAGTTTGATAAAAATAGTTTTTGAAACGAATAGATCTTTTCGAGTAGATAGAAATCGGTATATTATATGCGCGATTCCGAGTTAAAATGACCAAGTTATGGCCATTTTAAGTTGGAACCTTTCTTTATAAGAACTTTAAAGTTCTTTTGACATTGTTTTGTCAAGATTCAAGAAAATCATCAAGAAACACTCATTTTGGGTATTTTCTTTGGATAGGTGACTTCGAGGAAGGATACCTATATCTCGAAGATTATTTCGATTAAGTGGAGTGTGTGAGCGACTCATCCTTATAAGAAGAATAGTCGACATGGCATCGTGAGTTTATTTCCTTTAAATGCTATACTTGTTGTGCTTGTAAATTAGTTTCATTAGAGTTAGGAAAAGATAAATGGATATGTATGTAAATTAATTCTTTGAAAGAATCCTAAGAATATCGAGGCCGGAATCGATTTAAATGTTTGGTTTAGTATAACACTTACTTTGTATGAGATGCTTTGATCGCCTTAAACTTGATAATAATAATGTTATGATATCATAAATAAATGGATTCATGCATACCACGAAGTGAGTCACATTGCATTTGGGTTATTATCCTTGGGTGAGAAGGATAGTAAACTCATGTCGAAAGCAACACTTGGCGGAGGATCCGAAAGCGATTGCTTGGCCGCATTATGGAAAAGGAAATGCTTGGCGGAGGATCCGAAAGTAAGGCTCAATTCAAGTAGACTTCATATGCTTGGCGATGTTGATCGAAAGCATAAAATTTTTTACTAAAACTACTTTTTTTGAGGTTATGAATCACCAAACCCCGTATAGAGGGAGCAAATCCATTCAACATATAGTTCCCGGAAAACTATATACCTTGTTTGCCCATGTGTATGTTGCATTCCATTTGTTTAATTAAATAACTTGTTTGAGATTTTATTACAAGCAGTTATTAATGGAAATAATTCTCACTAAGCCTGTTAGATTTTATACCCCCATAGATATCTTTTGCATTTTCCCTATTTATGGCTAAGGCCATGAGGACATTGCGATCAGGTAATTTCTTTTTAGATAAAGGAAATTTTAGATGAAGTGTAGTATTAGTAATAATGTACAAATATTCTTGTAATAGATTAGTGATCAAGGGAAATGTCCCTAAGTTGTAAAGATCGTTGTTATAAGTAATTGAATATTATGAATCCTCTTTTCTTAATATGTTATCATATCTTCTTAAGCTTCATAATTCCAAATATGGTCCTTTAAAATTGTGAGAACACGCCTTATACTTAATATCAAAGCTTTTGGGAGTGGCTAAGATTGTCATACTTAAACTTTAATATTAAGTGTGGCGGACTGTTACGTTTAGGGTACCTCTTGGGGTGTGACAATAAACCTAGCAAATTTGTTGCCCTTTTTAAACCCAATTTAAGCCCAAAAACAAAGCTTAATCAATGCCCAAAGTCCCTTAGAAATCTGCCCCTAAAGTCAATGATTATTGGATATATATCAAACTTTATTCTTTCACACTTTTGACATCCAAAACAGACCCAAGAAGAAAAAAATTAGTAAATCTTGTAAAGCCACATTTTCCAACATCTAAACTAAGGTTTCTTGCACCCAACATGTCAAGAATCCATCCCTAACTATCATATATACATTAAGGTAAGTTTATATGATGTTTAGATGCTTTATTTCTCTCTTAATCCATGAAATTTCTGTCAAATATAATGCATGTCGGATATATATGTGTATTATTATATTGTAATGTTGAGATAGCTTAGGATTTGTTTATGGAAGTGTAATGATGGTGTTGAGTGGTAGTGTGATGAGAAGTTGGTATTGTTGAGTTGTATTGAAGAGTGGATTCATGTTGAAGTAGTGGATGTGAAGATAATGAAGTCATAGTGTAAAGTGCGTTTAAATGGTTAAGGAGGAGTGTTGTGTTTCAATGATGTTGGAAAGGAGTTTGTGTATGTTTAATGATATAGGGTTCTTATACCATGTATTAGGAAGGTTATAATATGGTTTGGAAGAGGTTAGAAGAGTAAAAATATAAAAATTTCATATTTAAAAAACAGAGGAAATCTATAGCATGAACTGTAGTGTATGCCGCCTCGAACACCATCGGCGTACCTGTCGACTTAAAAAATTTGGCTACTGATCATTCCAAAGATAGCTTGAACGCCGCCAGCTTAGACCCTAACATTATCGGCATTGAGGTCTACGCAACTGGTGTATTACTGGCGTAATTATCCAAAATTTTGTACATAATACATTTTTTTAACGACGGCTTCAACGCTGCCGGCGTAGGACCCTTACACTGCCAGCGTCTAGTCTTACACTACTGGCGTAAATTGCCAACGTGGGCCATGCAAATTTCAATTTTTCTAACCTTTTTCCAACATCTTCCAATACATGATATATGAATTTTGATTAAGGATTTGACTTGTATGATGTTAGATGATATATATATTATATATATATATATATATGTCATGTGATGACTTTGGATGATTTTAAATGAGATTCAATGACTTCCTAAACTTTTAAACTAGTGAGTATAAGCTTGGCTTAGGATAGTTATGTTAATAAAGTTTGATTTGTGTGGAACAGAGATAGATACTCAGTTGGAGATTTCCTTTGATTCTCAATCCGATCCAAGTACACAATAATTTGATTGATTATTGCTTAGGATAGGCATATTCAAGTTTGACCTTAATTAAAGACTAATGGAAAGTTTATTGAAATGGTTTGTGGTTGAGTTGTGTCTAGTCTGGGGAACGACAACCTTGTCATGATGCAATGGCATGGTAGTTTAGGCACTTAGTCCAAATCTTTGTCATGATGCAATGCTTCATCATGATGCAATGGTGGTTTCTTTTAATGGTTAAGTGGATAGCTAATGGGGTTAACTATGTCGGTATATTCTCTACTTCGGCTCAAGAAGAAATTATATGTTTTAGTTCATGATTATGGGATCGTTAAACTAATTGATGTTATAGATCGGGACAAGTGGAGTCTATGAAGGAGTGTGAACCCTAGATGAAACTATTACTAATCTTTATCGGTTAGATATAGGAGATATAGGTATTCGGTCTATCTATATCAACCCCTGGAGCAGCTGTTGTTACTCAAGACTCCCAGATTCCCCGGCTTGAATCGGAGTTTGAATACTTCGGTGTTATTATTGCATTGCATTTAGTTAAATGCGCTTGACATATGTATTTGTTGCACTATTGTGTACTGAGCCTTTGGCTCATGCTGCTACCTTGCAGGTGATTATGATGATGAGCTCTGTGACGATATGAGCTATAGGACTGACTGGGAGACATCCATGGATGAATAGGAGTGTGACCTAGTAGTAGTTGTTTAGGACTTGTTGATGTATTTTTGTGAAGTTTCTAGGCTTATTTGTTAAGCTTTGGAATGTAATTTTTATTTTAAGTTGTATATGTAATGTAGCTTGCTTGTATGTAAGCTTTATATGTTTTGTGTGATCCTTAGGAGATCCTCTTGTAAAGTATGTGATGACCCACTACTTATGTAGTGGTAGTATTTCTTAATTCAAATAATGTGAATGTTATGTCTGTTTTAAGCAAGCAGTCATTACAAACACTTCTTTTTAAACGACCTTACGTATAATACTTGGGCATTTCCAAATACTTAGGTATTATGCGTGGTTGGGGGATTTGTCATGCTTAATCTATGGGTTAAGTGGGCCGAGTCCGTATAGAAAGTCCTAGAAAGATATGAAATGTTACCATTGTAATAAAATGGGTCATATGAAAAAGGAATGTAGATTACATAATTACAAGTAGTTAAAGGAAAATGGTGAGGACAAGAAAGAAGAAAACGAAAATGTTGCAGTTGTATTCGATGGTGATGTTGTTATTGCTAGAAAATTTAATAACTTCTCGTCCATATACTCTAGTTGGACAATAGATACTAGTGCCATATTCTATGAGGTACCAGATCGAGAGTTTTTCTCATCATACATTCTAGGTGATTTTGGTAGTGTGACTATGGGAGATTATGGAGTATTAAAGTTATTTGGTATGGGAGATGTTTGGTTAGAAACCTACCATGGATATAGGATGCAGTTGTAAAATGTTAGACATGTCTCAAATTTTTGCCAAAATGTAATGTTGATAAAATCACTTGATCCAGATGGTTATGAGAGTACGTTTGGTGGTGGCAAGTGGAGAATCACAAAGGGATCCCTTGTTGTTGCACAAGGACTAAATAGTGATACCTTGTATCGAATGCTAGCTAAGGTAATAGTAGCTAAGGTCAATGCAGTTGAAGATTGCACCTTAGATATATAACATATGCATCTTGGCTGTCTGAGTGAGAAGGGACTTGATACTTTGGCAAGGTAAAAACTTCTCCCCATCAAAGGTAATTCTCTTAAACCTTACATTCATTGTCTAGTTAGTAAGCAACACAGAGTCTCTTTTCATAGTTCCCTTGCACATAAGAGGTCACATGCTTCAGATTTAGTCCACACTGATGTTTGCACCATGGATTCAAGAACTCTTGGTGGTTATTTATACTTCACATTTATTGATAATTATTCTTGAAAAGTATGGGTGTTTGCTTTGAACAAAAAGACTAGGTGATTGATGTCTTCAAACACTTTCATGTAAGCGTTGAAAAAGAAATTGGTAGAAAATTGAAATGCATGAGAGTAGATAATGGTAGTGGATACAGGGTCCATTTGAGAAGTATTGAAAGGACTACGGTATCAAGCTTGAAAAGACAGTGCCTAAGACCCTACAACATAATGGGGTTGCAGAGAGAATGAACATAACAATTACAGAAAGAATAAGGTGTATGCTCTCTCAAGCTAAACTACCTAAAGCCTTTTAGGGTGAAGCTATGAGAACTACATTAGACTTAATTAACCTTTCTCCTTCAATTCCTATTGATGGTGGTATTCTTAAGAGAGTTTGTAAATGGAAAGATGTCTTTTATGATCACTTGATTATAAGGCATTTATTCATATCCCAAGAGATGAAAAATTCAAGCTTGATGGAAAGTCAAAACAGTGTACCTTTCTGAGTTATGGCCATGAGGAGTTTGGTTACAAACTATAGGATTTTATTGATAAGAAAGTTATTAAAAGCAAATATGTTATTATTTTTTTTTTTGTAAGACTAAACAATTGAAGATGTTGAAAAGGAAGAAAAGTGTCAGTTGCTAGAGATGATGCTTTTATTGACCTAGAGCCTCTTATCAAGGTTACTAACGATGGGGGTGATGCAAATATTGATGATGAAGACAAAGATGATGTTCCTATTTAGCCAGTTCCATTACAGTCAGAGCCACCTATTGAACCTCAGTTGAGAAGGTCTATTAAACAACATTGTCCTCATAGAGATACCCCCTACATGAGTGTGTGTTATTGACTGATGGGGAAGAGCTAGAGAGCTATGAGGAGGCCATGTCACATGATCACAAGGAGAAATGGTTGAAATCCATGCAAGAAGAGATGTAGTCCTTGCATGAGAACCATACTTTTGAGTTATTAAAGCTACCACAAGGCTAGAGAACACTCAAGGATAAATGGGTGTTCAAGTTGAAAGTAAAGGAAAATAGCTCACAGCTAAGGCATAAGGTAAGGTTGGTTGTGAAAGGTTTTAATCAAAATAAGGGAGTTGATTTTGAAGAAATATTTTCACTTGAGGTCAAGATGTCCTCAATCCGAGTTGTACTTAAGCTTGCAGCCAATTTGAATTTAGAAATTGAGCAACTTGATGTAAAGACCACCTTCCTTCATGGTGATTTAGAGAAAGAAATCTATATGGAAAAACCTAAGGGCTTTGCAGCAAAAGGTAGAGAAAATCTTATATGTAGATTGAAAAAGAGTTTGTATGGCCTTAAGGAGGCTCTCAATTAGTGGTAAGAAAATTTGATTCTTTCATGGTTGATCATAGATATGCCAAAACTTCTTCTAATCATTGTGTGTTTGTAAAAAAAAAAAAAAATTCATTGATGGTGATTTCATTATCTTACTATTGTATGTAGATGACATGCTAATTTTTTGCCATGATACTAAGAAAATTGAAGATCTCAAAAAAGTATTGGGTAGCAAATCCTTAGCATGAGAATTACATATGTCGGGAGGAATGGAAAGTAATGGTTGTCCCAACAAAAGTTCATTGAGAAGATATTAGAGGTTTTACATGGGCAATTCTAAACTAGTTAGTACTCCACTTGCAGATCATTTTAAATTGAGTTTGAAGCAATTTCTTATCAGTAAGAAAGAAAAAGAAGAAATGGAAAAGGTTTCTTATGCATTTGCTATTAGTAGTTTGATATACATCATGGTATGCACAAGGTCGAATATTGCTCATGCAATTAGTGTTGTCAGCCGATTTCTCTATAATCCTGTTAAAGTACATTGGCAAATAGTGAAGTGGATACTCAGGTATCATAAGGGTACTTATAAATTATGTTTATGTTTTAGTACTAGTAAACCTGTGTTGGATGGTTACACGGATGCCAATATGGTTAGTGAAGGGGATTCTAAAAAGCTTACTTCCAAATACATGATGACTTTTGCAAGGAAAGTTTTGTCATGGCAATGTAAATTGCAAAAATTTGTTGCATTGTCTTCCACAAAGGCTGAATATATTGCTATTACTGAAGCAGAAAAAGAGCTCTTATAGATATAGAATTTCTCATAAGAGTTAGATCATAGCCAAGAGAAATTTGTGTTGCATTGTGACAGTTAGACCGCAATCATCCCAGCAAGAATACGACCTTTCATTCTAGGTCAAAGCACATTAAAGTGCGATATCATTAGATTAGAGAAGCGTTGAAGATGAAGTTGTCGTGCCCCAAAGAGCGCCCTACACATAACAGTCTGCCACACTCAATATTTAAACTCACGTAAGACAACCTTAGTCTTCTCACGAGTTTGAACATCGAGTGTAAGGCTCACTCTCAACATACAGAGACCATACTTTGCTTCGTAGTAGTTTAAGGAGACATACATAGCGACAAGAATATAAATCATGACCATCTCATGGAGAACTATTCTATTACATGAACTAGGGGCATACCCCCGTTAACAATGTTAAGAGTTCTCAGGCTCAAAGAATTCCTCGTATTATCCTTTAGGCACTAGTTCATGGAAACAGGACTAGAAGTCTATTTCTACTTTTAGGTCCCGGCCTTATCGAAAGCTCCTTAATATCTAAGAGCTATACCTAATGTCCGTGGGTCCTCAGAGATAGCCAAAGGTATTCATACTACAACAGGAAACTATTGGGGTATAAGCTACACTAGCTTAGTGAGTGAAAACTTCCATATCACAATTAAAACATAGCAATCAAGCAAGTGATTATTCAATCAAGTGAATGCATCAAACAAGTGAGTTCAACAAACATATGACCAGCTGGAAATCATATGTGGATGGACTTGCGCCCTCCATCCCGGGTTAGCAAATTAACGAATCCTGCGGTACGATGCCGTTTAAGCTCACGTTCAACTGAACAATATTTTGTTTTATGGATCACTATTAACCAACAATTCGTTTTATGGATCACGATTAACCAACAATTCGTTTTATGGATCACGATTAACCAAAAATTCGTTTTATGGATCACGATTAACCAACAAATGCTAATGCTCCATCCCCATCGTGATATGAATGAATTCAGTTATAATTGAAGTCCAATAATCAATTAATCAAATTCTTTTAGGTGGCCAAGCAATATTCGCAGACAATCAATTCTAGCTCATCTCTATACAAGCAATAACTTATCACCAGGCTTCGATATTCTTTAAGTTCAACTTCACATATCAACAGCAGACAAATATAATTCCCAACTATCCCCATCATGCATATACATTCTTTTTATCTTTGCTTAACAACTAGTGCAACTATCATTACAATCACAAGCAATAATTGAAATCGGAAGAGATACTCACTCGGCCATGGTACGCCGGTCTATTAATAATAGTAGTCGGGTGATAGAGTATCGTCGTTCTCGGGATCACCTAATAAGAATCTTATCACTTAACTAATTCAAGCTATGCATCTAAACTAATCAAAATCGTGATTCTCGTTACTTGCGAAAGTTCCAACTTAAAACGGCCATAACTTGGTCATTTTAACTCCGAATTTCATAAATTTTATATCGATTTCTATCTACTTCGAAAGATCTATCTATTCCTAATATTATTTTCAAAATTAGAAAACTTTTAGGTCGCGGAACAGAGGAGTCAGATCAGGTCTGTAACTTTGTCATTACCGAATATTGTTTCGCACTCAATCAAAATGTTTCTAGTTAATGATTCATGGGTAGATAAAATATGAATGAGTTCCTAACATGAATGACATGTAATGAGTTCAATATATGCATCGTCTTGATGATTTTTGATAATGAAACTTTTAAGAACTCCTAATTATTACAAGACTCCATAATAGTCATTTCTTAAAATTCCATTCTTTCCAATTTTGCACCCCCTAGTGTTTTAGGATTTTATTATTAGAATTTACTTGTTATCTAAATAAAAATGAGTATTTATCATCTATACTATCCAAGACCTTCATTTCTTCGTAGAAATTCACATTTTTCACTTTACAAGTATATTTTCAAATAAGCTTTTCACAAAAATCCGAATTTTGGAAATTTTCATTTCTTGCTTGTTCCCTTTAAGAAAACTTGTTTAATGCATCAAAATCTAAAGCTTTACTATATCTATTGTCTAAGGATTTCATCTAACACATAAAACTTGCAATTTGAGCTCAAATACTAGGTGATTACATATGCATCATCTCAAATTACGAATTTAACAATTTAATCACTAACTCAAAATTTTCCATTTTAATTCCATTACTTGTTTTACACATTCCTCATGCCTAAAGTCGTTTTAACTTGTAAAAATCATTCTTTAGAGATATCTATTACATATGCCTTTCATTTTTCATGAAAAATATGATTTTTAAAGTGGTTTTAAGGGTTTTTAAAATAGTTTTCAAAAACCATCCGAATTTTCCACTAGACATTTCTAACAAAAATTTTTTTTTTTTCAAGTTCCTTGTCCCATATCCATAAAGATCTATCATCTAACACATCTATATACATGCAAGGCTAATATTTCATGGTCATTAATGCATGAAAGCTCAAAATATCCACATGAACATAAATGTCAATAAAAGTATGAGTGTCTAAACACTGGATCTACCACTTATAGTGTATGAACATGAGTTTAATGGCATGAACACAAACTTTCCATGCAAGATTTCTACTTTACATGTATGAACATGATATTATTTCAACAAAAATTTCATTAAACACAAGATCTACTTCTTGTGATGGCTTGATATTCTTGTATTAGTGTTTTCCTATTCCTAGCATTTGCTCATTGGGATTTAAGGTGAAAACACACAAGAATAGTCTTGCCATTACAAGTTTAAGTAGTAATAAACTTAAAAATCATCACCTAAGGAAGACTTTGATGAAGAAATGAAGAAGAAAAGAGCTTGTTGTGTGTGTGTGTGAAATGGGGAGGAGGCTCACGGCAATAGGGGGGAGTGGAGAGAGTGTTTTGTGATTTTTAGACAAATGAAAGTGAAATGAAGGAGAGAGAAAGTTAAGGATTATTTATATTAGTAAATTTAGGGTTTGTTTGAAGTAATAAAAGAGATAAAATAAATCAATTTGGGGCATATTGGGAGGGAAATTGCGCTGGCTTGGATGGGGAGGAGAGAGGGAGTAAGTTGAAATTGTTTAAATTTGTAATTTGTGTAATATAATGTAATAAAAGTGATAATTTAATAAGAGAAAAAAATTTCTTGGAAAAGAAAATATAATTGAGAGTAGTTGTAAGGATGTAAGAATAGGGTATGAGTAGTGTGTAGTGTAGGTTGTATTTGTGAATAGTGACAAATAGTAGACAAGACACCTACTTTACCGGTAGTAAGGAAAATACAGGAAAAATGCCATAACTGTAATTTTTATAGCCCGGAAAATTATGAAATTTATATTTTTGAAATCCATATAAAATTTCAGTTTTTATGAATATTCCGAAATATTTTTCTGAGTTTCTGGTCCTGGGACACGTTTTTCCGTAATCGAGTTCGGGAAGGCCCGGAATAGAAAATTTTCCAAATTTAAAGCTTTCTAAGTTTTAAAATATACCTCAAAAAAATAATTTATATTCATTTATTTTACAAAACTTCTTTTGTTATGAAACCGAAGAAAAATCGGATTTAGGGTTTCATAGCTTCTCTCACTAAGTTGGAACTAGATCGATCTAGGGTTTCATTCTTCGGTTTCCGAAGTTTACTCGATTATTAGGAAAACCGAGGTATACATTACAAGAATAATAAAAATTGTGTAATGAATAATAGTAAATAGTACTGAAAGACTCGCTAATTACCGGTAGTAAAGAAATAGAAATAGAATCGCAAAATCAGGCAATTCTAGTTATCGAAAATTCATAAAATTAATATTTTAGAGATCCTTATAAAAATATGAGTCTAACGTCATTAATAACATATTTTTAGTATTTCGAATCTCAGGGCATGCTTTCCGAAGTCTATACCCGACCAGGTTGGAAATAGATTGAAAATTCATCAATATCATCTTTTAAAGCATCCTAGACTTAATACGAACCAACTATACCATTTTCTCTTATTTAGACTCCTTGATTTAGGAATGCAGGATTGCTGGATCTAGGCTACGGGTTTCTTGAGAGTCTCGCGAGCTTAGGTTTTCTGGTTGACTTTCCGGTTTATACCTTTGCCAATTTGGAAACTGATATTTTATGTTTATACAACATATCTGATTTGAGAAATTTATTTTAAGTTTGATTTTTATAAGCATTTAATATTTCTCAATATTTTCGGAATTCTTTGGATTGAGTTTTATTTTCGAAGGTGAATCATTATTTACTTCTTAATAATTTGTTTTTGGGCTTTATTTTATCCGATTTTATAAGTTGGAGTTAAATAAAGAATTTGTCGTACATAGTGGTTTTGGAATTGAAGTATATTGAGTTCCTATTTTATTTTTAAGGATTCTTATTTTTCTCACGATTCAGAAGTTTCTGGATTCGTTCGGGATTTGGGACTTATCAAGTTTGGTTTTAATTCAAAGTGATTTTTAGGGTTTATTTTCGAAGTTCATCTTAGAATTATTTACTAAAATTTTCCGGAGCTTACAGAAGTAGTTCTCACTAGAGAAAATCCATACTGATGATAATGGTTTGGATATGATGAGTAAGACTTTACCTTATAGAAATTTGCTACTTGCAAGAGAAAGTGGGTTTGATTAAGTGTTGCCCCATTAGTTCGTGGGGGAAACTTGTTGGGTAGGTCACTCTCTAGTGGGCCGATCACAACAATAGATATATATCAATTAATAAAATAATATACTTATTTTATTATTGTATCTTTCTCTACAAGTTGAAAGACATGTGATATCTTTTATGAGTCTTGGCATATATCCACTACAAGAAATTTGGATTTAGGAAAAAAATTCTATCTCTAAAAGTAAAAAATCTGTTTCTGAAGACTTTTAGAGACAGATTTTTCATCGCAAATTTCTATCTATAAAATTATCGTTGCTAATTCTTTTAAAGACAATTTTATTATCCATCACAAATTTACGATAGAATTTATGTCACAAATTTGTCTCTGTTTTAGAATTAGTTATTATTTAATACTCAATTAGTGGATGATAAATAAAATTATTCCATCGAAAATCTATCTTTGATTCTAAGATAAATTATTTTAAAGAATTCTCATTTTCCTCATATTTATTCTTCCTAGGACATCACCCATCATTGAATGATAGCACACTTAACATTAAGTTTTCACAAGCACTAAACCGATGAACCAATTCTTATACTCATAAATAAAGTTCCACTACTGTTTATTTAAAAGATATCACAATTTATAATATTATAATATAAAAAATTTTACATATATTTTATGATTAATTTTTTTTATAATTCTACTTTGCTTATTTATTAAGGATTTTTCATTAATATTTTATTAAAATAATATAAAATATTTGTATATACTAAGATTGCATTTTATAATAATTATTCTAAATTATGTATTTATTATAAATATATAATATTCTTTAGTAGTATATTATAATTTTTTTTCCAAATATGATATTATTATTAAAAAAATATTATATGGTATGTATATATGAATTATATATATAAATTTTTATATATAGTTAATGATATATTTAATAATTATGCTTTTTAAATTACTTATTTTATATTTTATATTAAATCAATTAATTATATATGTTTAAGTAATATTTTTATTAGTTATATCATTTTTATTACACTTAATAAATTATGTAAAACTATTAAATGTACTATAAACAATAAAAAATCTATTTTTCATTAATGTATCAATAAAATAATATATAATATCAATTTAAATATATTTTTTCCCCAAAATATATTATATCTAACTAATTATTTTATGCTATGCATTTTATTATTTAAATATACTATTTTTCACATAGTATAGTATTTTTTTTTTGTAAATATGTTATTATATTTTAAGTAATATATAGTATGTAAATATAAGTTATATAAGATATATATAATGAATTTTTTTATATATTCAATAACTTATGAATATTGATAATAAATATATATAATAAAACCATTATAACTAATATGAATAAATATATTTTTTATTAATATATTATTAAAATAAAATATAATATTTATAAATTATATATGTTTATGTATACTAACTTTACATTTCATAGTAGTTATTTTATTTTACATATTTTATTATTGAAATTACTTTATTTTTAGGTAGTGTTTTATGATATTACTTATATAAACATATTATATTATTGTTTCACATTATTTTATCAAGTTGTATACTTTAACTTTTTTATATAAGAAATTTTATGTAAAAGAATATGTAATAAATGTAAATAATAACATAAGAAATGTATAAATATTTATAACAAACTTATTTTGAGTATTATTTATTGTTTATACTTTATAATACATAAATATGCAATATATTAATAAATATACTATAAATAAAATATATAGTATTAGCTGTAAATGACATATGATTATACATATTATATTTATTATATAATAAAATTAATTTACAAATACAATGTAAGTCCATATTATATTACACATTTATATATATATTACCTTTTATATGTGTAATTAAAATTACATTATAAATATAATTATTTATATATAATAATAATTTAATTTGGAGACAGATTTGCAATAGATTGTGAAAAAATATAAATTGGTGCTAAAATAATTTATTTGCCACTAAAATAATTTATTTGCCGCTAAAATCAGAGACAAATTTGCAATGGGAAAAGTTATGTTGCAAATCAATTAGTAATTTATCGTAAATTATGTCGCAAAAGCATATAAAAATTATAAGATTATAGATAATTTTTGTTATCACAAATCTGTCGCAAATCTATTGCTAATTCAATATTTTAGAGACATAAGTTTTCTAACACAAATTTTCTATCTCTAAAGACTAATTTTTCGGTAATGATCTCTTTCTATACATATAGATATATAGATAACACCCATGAAAATATTAGAAAAGGAGATAGAAAAAAAGCATAACAACAAAAAGAGAAGAAAACTTTAGTAAGAGATTTGGAAGAGTCACTAAATTCCTTTGGGCTCAAATTTTTGTATGTTGTTCTTGGCTATGTGATCTACTCATTGGTGTAAATAGTTTTTGGTTTCATCTTTTTTGTTGCTTGGGCTGAGATACCCTTTTATGGCTTTTTGTTATATTGTTATCCATCATTGTTGGTTAAGATTAAGTATTTGTTGATCCCTAATCTGTTAGAACGAACTTATATTGGTGTACTCATTATTTTCATAATAGTAGAGATATTTTACTAGACTAAGTCCTGTGGTTTTTTCCCACACTAGGGTTTTTCAAGTTAAAAATTTATGGTGTCTATTTATTTTATTTTACTTAAATATTTTATTTGTTGCTTGCTATTCAGTAGAGCTATATTAATTATATAGAAAAAAGAGATGTTACTTGCTTCAGCTATAGAGTGTGTGTATATATATATATTATATATGCTGTACGCGTGTGAACTCCTTTTTGCCTACAGAAATTAAGATATTAAAAGTAAGACTATTTAGAAGCTATACATCAGGTTCTTGCATGCCAAAGATAATGAGACTCGCTGGAATATGAGATTTACACAGGACACAGAGCTAGCTTCTGTTACATGCTCTGGTGTGAACCTAGAAGATATCAAAAATGTATCATATCATATCTTTAGATTCATATTTTCATAATGGGTACCAAACTATACCGTGAACTACTAAGTAAACTATGCAAGAGCTTCCGCTGCAGTGAACCACCAGTACAAATATTATATTAGTGCTGCGTGAGCTACATGGAGGCGAGTCTCTCGCCTCTCTCATGTAATTTTTTCGTTTCGTATAACTACGACAGGCCGATGGAGAAATTATTATATATACTTTAGCATATATATATATATAAGTTTAATTATATTAAGCGAAAAGTAAAGCATTTAAATTCATATTTTATAATATATCTTTTCAATTACTTTGTATGCTTTCTATTATAAATTATAAAATTCTATTTCTTATAAATTTCCCTCCAGTCACTCACGTCATTTTGTCTTCTTCTTCCTTTTTTTTTTAAAAACTTTTTCACGTATTTTTTTAAATTGTTTATACATTATATTTTTCTCTTGGTCAAGTATAATGTTTTATTTCGTTTTTCAATCAATAGCCATGCATGCATTTTCATATTTTAATTTTACTATGTTAATTTATATTTAGTTTTTACACATTTAATACGGTACAAACAATATTAAATTATTGTTTTTACACATTTATGTATAGATTTAATCATAAATTCATAAAATATTTTTAATTGTTTTCAACTGTGTAAATTATTGAAAGTTTAAGGAATTAAAAATTTTACTTTAAAAATCGAGGATCTGATCTGAAAGCTAGGGGTGAACCCGGCAAAAGTTGAGTAATTTGCAAATTCCCGTATCAGTAATTGCATTGGAATATTGGATTATATGGACTCGGGAAGAAATGGAAAAAAAAGACGATGATAGCAATACGATAATGATAAAAGCAAATTGAACGATTTGCACAGGACCATGGCCATGACAATGAGACAAAACAACAACGTTGTACCTGTAAAGACCCGACCTACCAATCCTATGATTAAGTAAGTCAAGTCCCCAACCACGTATAATATTTTCATATCATATGTTAGGTTGTCCTAAATCTAACAGTTTATGTGAATTGTTTGTTTAAAACCACTACAACATGATACAAGACTTTTTACAAAAGGATTACTCACCTGAGTAATCTATTCATATAGAACATTTAAGGAAATAATTTACAACTTGATGTCAAGCCCATGACACAACAAAACTTATATAAGATTTTACAAAATAGGAAAATTATACTTTAAGTCTTTATATACAAACAAGGCTTAACTAACAAGCCTCTATTCATAATACAAAATACATATTTAAACCAAACAACTTGTTCGAAAACTTTCTTCCTTGCTATCTTGCACTCGGTTCTTAGTCGCCCCACTCATCTATAAATTTTTCCCAATCCGACCCATAGCCCATATCATCATAACAGTCATCATCACCTGAAAGATAGCAACAGTGAGCCAAAGGCCCAGTACACAGCAACAACACCCAAAAGCGTAGTGACAATCATACCTAGACTAATGCAATGCAACACCTATGTTTCATTTATCTTTCTTTAGTATTCATTGATCAAATCATCATTGGAGTATTCAAACTCCGGGACAAGCCATGGGATTCTGGGGATCCTGAGTAGTAACGCTCACGACGCTCAGGGGGTTGATATAGATAACCCGAATATCTATATCTCCTAGATAACGTTACACTAAAAAGAATTATCTCATATAGGTTATATAGCCGTTCCTCAACTTCACTTAACTCAATCCATAATAAGTTAATTCACATGCTCCATAAACATTGAATTAAATTATACTACTTCTTTTCAAGAATAAGTAAATGTTGCTCAGTTACTGCATTTCCTATCGATTATCGCCGAGCTTAGTCATTGCATCATGACTATTGGCCTAAGCGTCTACACTAACATATCATTGCATCACGATAAGTTACCACTCCTCGGACCGGATTCACGGTAAAAAACACAAGCAATTCAAGCAATACTTAAGTCATTTAGAACTTATATCAAATTTATGTATGCCTATCCTAACAAGCATACAAGCAAGTTACTGCGTACTTGTACTCGAGAATCAATGGAAATAACCGAAAGGGGTCACTCACTGTAAAAAGAAGTAATTACAAACTTACACTTAGTTCAAGTATAATATTCGTCAAATCTCAAGTGTAATCATCCAAAGAAATTCAAATAAATCATTACAACATCATCACATAGCATTTAGATATCATATATTATCATACAATACTCAACAAATTTAAATGATCATCTATCAAGCTTGGGAGAACCTTTAACAACCAACAATAGTTTTAAACTTTGTTTAGAAAGGGTATTAGTTGAAAAGAACTAAAATTTAAGCATTGTTACTTTTAAAATTTGTGAAAACTTAAAACATAAAAATTGTAGATCTCTTTTGCATCTTTCCAACACAATTTGAATCACCTCAATCAGAGATCGGATGAAAAAGTTATGACTAATTTACAAAACAGTGTCACAACATGGAAAAATATCCGAGAGCGAAACGCCCTAGCAAACGGGGCCGTTTGGGAGACCGTTTGCACTCAAGGAAAATGAAATTTTGATCCATGAGCGCAACACCCTTGCAAACGGGCCGTTTGGGAGGCCGTTTGCTCCAAACTCCCTTGCAAATGGGGCCGTTTGCACCAGCGTTTGACAGTTTTATGAATTTTTTTCAAACTTTAACACTTTTAACTTAAAAAAAAAAAAAAACAACTTTTCTCAACTCCTAACATGTCCTAAACCTTATACAAACTTCATATAACACTTCTTATACATTTAACAACATAAAACAAGAGTGATCTCCACTCCTCAACATCAAACAAGTTCAAACACTACTCCACAAGAATCAAACACTTCTTCATCAACTTTCACCAACCCTAGCACACTTCAAACAATTCTAATACTTATCATACTTCAACACTTCAATTTCAAACCACATGAGAGCCTTCTACAACCTATCTACAACAACTCAAGCATTCTAAAGCTTTCCTAACAACTCTAGAACATTCCAACAAGAATTTAGCATACCAACTACTTATATTACACCACACATGCATATTTCATGGATTAAGAGGGAAATAAAGCATCTCAAACATCAAATAAACTTACCTCAATGTATATATAAGGCTTGGCAAAGGATTTTTTGTGAGTTGAGTCCAAGAAAACTTGATTTGGGTCTTGAAAATTTTTGGCCTTCTTGAGTTATGAATTTTCTTTTTCTTTGTTCTGTTTTAGATGGTCTAATGGTACAATTAGACTTTGATGTCCATCTTAATGTTGTTGACTTTTGAGGAGGCAGATTTGGAGAAGGCTTGGGCCTTATCTGGGCTTTGATTTAAACTTAAGTTTGGGCTTGAGAGGCTAAAAAAAAAAAATTATGCTAAGTGTAGTATCTAATTTAGGCCTAAAACAAGTTTAAATCCAACACATATAATTCATTACAATAACAATTAACACTAACATGATAATTTCTAACATGAATAAACTAGATATATTTACCATAGCTTATTATCTAATCACATATGTTATAACACACCAAACATTACAAACACACTAATCCACTCAAACACATACACACATATAATTATCAATTTAGCATGCATTAATAAATATAAAAAATATTATGGCTATTTTCACTCTTCCCTCCTTCCAGAAGTTTTGTCCCCGAAACTTACCTCAATCATGATTCAAATAACTCGGGATACTTCTGTCTGATCATATTCTTAACTTCCCAACTGCTTCGTGCTCGGATTGGTTACTCTATTGAACCTTTACCATAGGGATTATCTTGTTCCTTAACACTTTATCCATTCTACCCAAAATCTTAATAGGCTTTTCCTCTATGGTCAGATCAGGTCGAATTTCTGGCTGATTTGTGTCAATAACAGTATCTGGATCTGATATACACTTCCTCAACTGTGAAACATGGAATACATTGTGTACATCCGATAAATTTGGTGGCAATGCTAACCGGTATGCTAATGGTCCAATTCTTTCCAAGATTTCAAAAGGACCTATGTATCTCAGATTCAATTTTCCTTTAACACCGAATGAGATTATTCCTTTGGTTGGAGAGACTCTAAGAAAAACATGATCTCCAACTTCAAATTCCAACGGTCTTCTTCTCTTATCAGTATAACTTTTGTATCGGTCTTGTGCAACTTTTAATCTTTGTTTAATGAGTTGAATCTTGTCTATTGCCTGTTGAATTAATTCTGGACCAATTAGAGCTTTCTCTCCTACTTCATCCCAGTGGAGAGGTGATCGACATTTTCTTCCCTATAGTGCTTCATACGAAGCCATTTGTATTGCCGACTGATAACTGTTATTGTAAGCAAATTCGACTAGAGGTAAGTAATCATCCCAATTTCTTTCGAAATCTAAGGCACAAGCTCTAAGCTTATCTTCTAAAATCTGTATTGTCCTCTTGGATTGCCCGTCAGTCTGAGGATGAAAAGCCGTACTAAACTGAAGTTTCGTACCAAGTGCTTCATGTAAACTCTTCCAAAAGTGACTCACAAAGCAAGTATCCTATATGATGTAATCGATACCGGAATACCATGGAGTCTCACTATCTCTCGGATATAAATCCATGCCATTTTCTCCAATGAACACCCAACTCTCAATGGTATAAAATGTGAGGATTTGGTCAATCTATCCACAATAAACCCATATAACATCATATTTGGTGACGGTCTGGGTAAAGCTGATATGAAATCCATGGTGATATCTTCCATTTCCATTCGGGTACATGTAGAGGTTGAAGTTCTCTCTGGGTCTTTGGTGTTCAATCTTTTTTTGTTGACAAGTCAAACACTTGGAGACATATTGAGCAATATCTCTCTTCAAACCTTCCAAATAGTAATTTTTCTTCAAATCTTTATACATCTTGGTGGTTCCTAGGTGAATCGAATATGTAGAAGAATGAGCTTCTTTCATGATTTGTTTCCTCAAATCATAAATCTCTGGCACATAAATCCTGTCTCTAAATCTGATAACACCTTCATTATCTACTCTCATATCCTTCTTCTTTCCTTTCGATATATCACTTCTTAAACTTTGGCTTTCCGGTTCTTCTTGTTGTCCTTGCTTAATTTGTTCCAATATGGTAGGTCATAGAGTTAAACTTGCCAACATAATCTCAACTTTTTCCATAGTAACTTCAACATTCAATTTTTCGGAGATCGTTTTGCAACTCTCTTTGATTTGTAACCATGGTAACCATATTCATTTGCTTTTTTCTACTCAATGCATCCGCCACATTATTTGCTTTTCCCGGATGATAAAGTATTTCAAGATTATAATCCTTTATTAGCTCAAGCCATCTTCTTTGGCGCATGTTCAATTCTTTTTGAGTAAAGATATACTTTAAGCTTTTGTGGTCAGTGAAGATCTTGCACTTTTCACCAAATAAGCGATGTCTCCAAAGCTTCAATGCTAGAATCACTGTAGCAAGCTCCAAGTCATGGACTGGATACTTCCTCTCGTGGGGTTTCAATTGTCTTGAAGTGTAAGCTATTGCTCGGTTATCTTGCATCAAGACACATCCTAGTCCCTGTATAGATACATTACTATAAACAACAAACTCCTTTCCACTAATTGGAAGTGCTAAGACTGGTGCAGACACTAGTCTCTCTTTCAACTCTTGGAAACTCTTCTCACAATCTTCATTCCAAACAAACTTCACGTGTTTTCTAGTCAACTTCGTCAATGAAGAAGCAATCTTTGAAAATCCTTGAACAAATCTTCGATAGTAGCTTGCTAAACCCAAAAACTACGTACCTCAGTAACATTCGTAGGTTGTGGCCAATCCAAAATAGCTCTAATCTTTTCTGAATCCACCGATATCCCTTCCTTTGTAATGATGTGACCAAGGAATGCCACTTCTTTCAACCAGAACTTGCATTTGCTGAATTTGGCATAAAGCTTCCTTTCCCTTAGTCTTTGTAGAACTAGCCTCAAGTGTTGTTCATGCTCCTCTACACTTCTTGAGTATACCAGTATATCATCAATAAAAACAATGACAAACCGGTCCATAATCTTTAAATACTCTGTTCATTAAATCCATAAATGCAGCAGGGCATTTGTCAAACCAAAAGACATAACCAAGAACTCAAAATGTCCATATCGCGTTCTGAAAGCCGTCTTGGGGATATCTTGTTGTTTAATCTTGAGTTGATGGTATCCAGATCTTAAATCTATCTTAGAGAACACTGCAGCATCTCTCAATGGTCAAATAAATCATCAATTCGGGAAGTGGATATTTGTTCTTAATTGTCACCTGGTTTAGCTCTCTATAATCAATACACATTCTTAAGCTTCCATCTTTCTTTTTCACAAATAATACTGAGCACCCCAAGGAGAAATACTCGGGCGAATAAATCCCAATGTCTGCAACTCTTCTAACTGGCTTTTCAATTCTCTCAATTCTGTAGGAGCCATTCGATATGGAGCTTTAGATATCGGTGATGTCCCTGGTATCAATTCAATTCCAAACTCAATTTCCCTATCAGGTGGTAACCCCGGTAATTCTTCAGGAAAAACATCAACAAACTCTTTCACCACTGCACCATATCCACTTTAATCTCTTCACTACCCTTCTCCCATAACTCCATAGTATACATATAAGATGGTCTTTTCCCCTCCAAGACATGCGTTACTTTTCCATTCTCTAAATCAAAACTCACTTCTGCCTTCATACAATCTATACTAGCTTTATACAGATTTAACCAATTCATTCCTAAGATAGCATCAAAATCAGTTAAAGGCAAAACCAACATATCAATTGGCATGTTTACATTAGAAATCACTACATCAACATTTCTACAAACACATGGTTCTTTAGTTTGCACCCCAAGAGTAGTATTAATACTCATTATTCTATCAAGCAACACTTCAGAATACAAACCACACTCATTCACAAAGTTTTCAGCCAAGCACGCATGAGTAGCACCCGTATCTATCAATGCATATGCAGTATGATTTGCAATCTTTATGGTACCTGCTAATGTATCCACTGGAGGAGCTTTCTCATACTGTTGTAGGGCAAACACTCTAGCAGCAGTCGTTCCTTTTCCAACATTAGGACCATCATTCTTAGGCTTCTCCTTACAATTCATCAGATGTCCTCTGTTTGCAATAAGCACAAAATATAGGCTTCAATTTTGGATTTTTGCAATCAGAAGCTCGATGACCTACATCCCCACACGCAAAACATGCTCCAGGAACCCATTTACACTGAGCTAAATCATGGGGTCCAAAACATCTAGTACACCTCTTATCAAAAGGAGTAGAAGACATAGAAGTCTTCACAAATTGTCCCGAACTAGGCTTCTTTCCCATATATGGTCTTTTACCCTTATCAACATTATCATACCTTGGGTAAGGAGTATATGATGTGGTTGATCTCTTGCCCAGAAAAGTAGCTCTTCTGTCCCTTTGAACCCTATTATCATCTGATATTTGCTCTAACAGTCTTGCCTTAACCAAGATTCTGATAATGTCATCAGTTGAAATTTCTTGACTTCACTCTTTAATTCCATATTTAATCCATCTTGAAACTTTTGGACTTTCATTCTTTCATCATTGTAGTTTGCTCCTGCAAACCTTAGCAACCTGCAAAACTCCGCATAATACTCGTCTACAGTTTTACTTCCTTGTCTCAAACTTAACCATTTAGAAATCATCTGTTCCCTCACAGTTGATGGAATACTTCAAGAAGAAAGCATCTTTGAATGTATTCCAAGGAATCGGTCTTGCAAAGCCTTCATTCATCATCCACCAATTATATGCATCCTGCTTCATAACAAATACAGCTAAGTCAACCTTCCTATCATCAGGTACTTGGCAAGCAGCAAAAGCTTTCTCAAGTTCTATGATCCATCCTTCAGCTTTAGTCGGATCCATGATAGTGCCATCAAACTCAGGTACTAGCTTAACAAAGTCATGCAGCTTCACTTGATCATATCGGTCTTCCATACATTAGGTTCTTGCCTCACATTTGGTGGATTATACTGTTGCATGAATTGTTGTTGTTGTTGATACATCATTTGTTGATACTGTTGAACCATTGCAAACATATCCCGAACAAATTGAACATAGTACTTGTATCTCCTGCTGGCATCTGAGGCATAGGAGGATATGGAGGCATCGGAGGAGGCATTTGTGGTTGTTGGGGATCTTGAGTAGTAGAGGCCGAAGCCGGTGATGGAGTCGAAGTAGCAGCTGGAGTAGTAGATGATGTAGATGCTGGAACAGTAGACTGAGGAGGAGGTGGCATATTTCCTATCTGAAGTCTGTCTGGTAATTCTCTTGACCTATCCATCTTTAAACAACATACAATATACACATGACATATGATGATTAATGCAATGTCAGCTTAACCTTAAATTTAATTAATAATAATAAAACAACATTCAAGCAGAACACACCATTCAAGCAAATCCTAACTCAAACCATGCAAATCTCACCGCATCTAAGGTCAAGTCTTCCTATGTTAAACAAACAATTTACATAAACATGCTCTGATACCATTTGTAAAGACCCGACCTACTAATCCTATGATTAAGTAAGTCAAGTCCCCAACCACGTATAATATTTTCATATCATACGTAAGGTTGTCCTAAATCTAACAATTTATGTGAATTGTTTGTTTAAAACCACTATAACATGATACAAGACTTTTACAAAAGGATTACTCACCTGAGTAATCTATTCATATAGAACATTTAAGGAAATAATTTACAACTTGGTGTCAAGCCCATGACACGACAAAACTTACATAAGATTTTACAAAATAGGAAAATTAGACTTTAAGTCTTTATATACAAACAAGGCTTAACTAACAAGCCTCTATTAAATACAAAATACATTTTAAACCAAACAACTTGTTCAAAAACTTTCTTCCTTGCTATCTTGCACTCGGTTCCTAGTGCCCACTCATCCATAAATTTTTCCAATCCGACCCATAGCCCATATATCATAACAGTCAATCACTGAAAATAGCAACAGTGAGCCAAAGGCCCAGTACACAGCAACAACACCCAAAAGCGTAGTGACAATCATACCTAGACTAATGCAATGCAACACTAATGTTTCATTTATCTTTCTTTAGTATTCATTGATCAAATCATCATTGGAGTATTCAAACCGGGAAAGCCATAGGATTCTGGGGATCCTGAGTAACGCTCACGACGCTCAGGGGGTTGATATAGATAGCCGAATATCTATATCTCCTAGATACGTTACACTGAAAAGAATAATCTCATATAGGTTATATAGCCGTTGCTCAACTTCACTTAACTCAATCCATAATTAAATTAATTCACATGCTCCCATAAATTGAATTAAATTATACTACTTCTTTTCAAGAATAAGTAAATGTTGCTCAGTTACCATTTCCTATCGATTATCCGCCGAGCCTAGTCATTGCATCATGACTATTGGCCTAAGCGCCTACACTACATATCATTGCATCATGAAAGTTACCGCTCCTCGGACCGGATTAACGGTGAAAAACTCAAGCAATTCAAGCAATACTTAAGTCATTTAGAAATTATCAAATTTAAGTTGCCTATCCTAACAAGCTATACAAGCATGTTACTGCGTACCTGTACTACCTCGAGAATCAATGGAAATAACCGAAGGGGATCACTCATTGTAAAAAGAAGTAATTACAAACTCAACTTAGTTCAAGTATATTATATTCGTCAAATCTCAAGTGTAATCATCCAAAGAAATTCAAATAAATCATTACAACATCATCACATAGCATTTAGATATTATATTTATCATACAATACTAAAATACTTAAATGATCATTATCAAGCTTGGGAGAACCTTTAACAACCATCAATAGTTTTAAACTTTGTTTAGAAAGTGGTATTAGTGAAAAGAACTAAAATTTTAAGCCATTGTTACTTTTAAAATTTGTGAAAACTTAAAACATGAAAATTGTAGATCTCTTTTGCATCTTTCCAACACAATTTGAATCACCTCAATAAGAGATCGGATGAAAAAGTTATGACTAATTTACAAAACAGTGTCACAACATGGAAAAATATCCGAGAGCGAAACGCCCTAGCAAACGGGGCCGTTTGCACTCAAGGAAAATGAAATTTTGATCCGTGAGCGCAACACCCTTGCAAACGAGGCCCTTTGGGAGGCCGTTTGCTCCAAACTCCCTTGCAAATGGGGCCGTTTGCATCAGGGTTTGACAGTTATATGAATTTTTTTCAAACTTTAACACTTTTAACTTAAAAAAAAAAAAAAAAACTTTTCTCAACTCCTAACATGTCCTAAACCTTATACAAACTTCATATAACACTTCTTATACATAACAACATAAAACAAGAGTGATCTCCACTCCTCAACATCAAACAAGTTCAAACACTACTCCACAAGAATCAAACACTTCTTCATCAACTTTCACCAACCCTAGCACACTTCAAACAATTCTAATACTTATCATACTTCAACACTTCAATTTCAAACCACATGAGAGCCTTCTACAACCTATCTACAACAACTCAAGCATTCTAAAGCTTTCCTAACAACTCTAGAACATTCCAACAAGAATTTAGCATACCAACTACTTATATTACACCACACATGCATATTTCATGGATTAAGAGGGAAATAAAGCATCTCAAACATCAAATAAACTTACCTCAATGTATATATAAGGCTTGGCGAAGGATTTTTTGTGAGTTGAGTCCAAGAAAACTTGATTTGGGTCTTGAAAATTTTTGGCCTTCTTGAGTTATGAATTTTCTTTTTCTTTGTTCCGTTTTGGATGGGCTAATGGTGCAATTAGACTTTGATGTCTATCTTAATGTTGTTGACTTTTGAGGAGGCAGATTTGAGAAGGCTTGGGCCTTATTTGGCTTTGATTTAAACTTAAGTTTGGGCTTGAGAGGCTAAAAAAAAAAATTATGCTAAGTGTAGTATCTAATTTAGGCCTAAAACAAGTTTAAATCCAACACATATAATTCATTACAATAACAATTAACACTAACATGATAATTTCTAACATGAATAAACTAGATATATTTACCATAGCTTATTATCTAATCACATATGTTATAACACACCCAACATTACAAATAACTAATCCACTGAAACACATACACACATATAATTATCAATTTAGCATGCATTAATATATATAAAAAAAATTATGTCTATTAGTTACCGATTTTACATTTTATTATGAATGAGATAGGAGACTTGGGCTTGGGGGAAGCGAATCATAGAGAATCACAGCACACCACATGACTGGCGTTCTTATCGCCTCCACGTCACATACTTGTACTTTATTTTATTTTTAAAAAGGTGTTTATAGACTAGATACATTGATATTATTTCGTGGACCGTCTAAAACTAAGACTAAGTTAATAATATTAAGGTCACAATCCAACAGCAAAGAAAATGGAAACAGATGTAAGTCATAAGTTTTATATTCGTTACGAAATTTAGTGCGAATATTTTACTTATACATCTCTGTTTCTCATAATTTCCTCCGCACCACTCTCTTAGGTTATCTTTTCTTTCTCTCTTTTTAAAAATATTTTTAAAATTTTTCATACATTTTACCTTTCTTCCATTAATCATCGAGTGTAATTTTGCTTTCCTTATTTCTTTAATCAACAGTCATGCATGTATTTTAATATTTTAGCTTTACTTAGTTAAATATTATTTTAACTTTTGTGCACTTGATATGGTATAGCGATGTGAAAAGATGAGACAATACTTTGATACAAAAATGAGAAAAATCAGCCAGTGATACTTTCGTAATTTTGGTAATTTTGGAAGGTTGAGTTCGCAAGATCCTAGCTCAACCAAAAATTAACCAGTGACATATTTCTTTGTTTGGGTGGTTAAAATCGCAATTTTTCCTAATTCTGGAAATTATGGAAATGGTAATAGCTTTTAATTAAAGTTTTTTTTTAATGCCACTTATGGCAATTTTCTTGTCCTTGTATTATTTTATATTTAAACCATTTTTAAACAGTTCCTTTTTTTATTGAAAATTTTAAGGTTTTTGTTATAAGTTGCATGTCTTAGGTAAATATTGGGTCTTTTGTTGATTTATGATAGGGATAATATCACGAATGGTTCCTGAATTTTAACAAAATATGCAATAGGTATCTAAATTTGAAATCGATCAATTTGATATATGTATTTTGAAATTGATCAATTTAGTATTTAAAAAAACTTAACGGTGTACCATAGCATGAACAAAAATTTTCATGTATTAATAAATTGATCAATTTTTAAAACTGAGGTATTAAAATTAATCAATTTCAAACTTCAGATATCTAAATGCATGTTTTATGAAAGTATATGTTTTATTTGTGACATTAACCTTTTAGATATAATTGAGTGCTCTACCTCTTCTCCTTTACCCAAAATTAGTGTTGCCAATGAAATTAAGAATATTGATCCATTTGTTTGGATATTCTTTGAATAAATAAACACATGAAAGTTTTGTTGTGTGCTTGTAATCTAATAATATTAGTACAGATTTTTTTAAAGTGTGATTAACCATATTTGAACCATCCTCATGTTATGATGACGATGAGGCTGATGATAATAACAACATCATTGGATTGGATATGGAGGACTAGGAAAGAAATGGAAACAAGACGATGACGGTGATGCGAGACATTAATAAGAACGATTGAACATTATGCAAAAAGACGATATCCATGACGATGAGGCGAACTTATACCAAATTTATTATGAATGACATGCGGAAGGGTAATGTAAGGACCACACAGGAGTGTAAAAAACGAAGTATCTCTGAACAAGATATATTATTATTATTTCTTTGTGTACCTTCCAAACCTAAAGCTGTAACTCATAATAATATTTATTGGGGCTGGGTCAAGTAACTTATAAGAAAGATGTAAGATGCACATTAGATTTTGTATAAAGTTGTATGTTTGTTTAAAGAGTTCTAGATATGATAAATTATGTATAAAAGTTATAGGTTGTAGGTTGAAAAAGTGGTAAATATGATAGGTAAGTTACTTGACCTAAGTAGGTCCCATGATATTACGGATATGAGCAAACATCAAAGAAAATAGAAACAGTTGGAACAACCCATAAGTTTACTTGTAATAGAATCCTCAAAACGATAATACTATTTAGCCATTTTATGTCTTGTTATAGATTGATAAAATTGGCATTAAGTTGCTATAATTAAATATTAGAAAAACACAATGAAAATCAATTATATTTGCTCTCTTAAAGATTTTAATATATACATTTATTTATTATTAGAATACTACTTTTTAAACTATCCCAATAAGTTGGTGATATATAAATGCCTCCATATTGGAGCAAAGCTACACATAATATAAAAATTAAAAATTAATTTTATTATAACAATCCTTGGCGTACACCATTCTACAATAGAAGGTAACCACTAACCTATTATCATATATGTGCTATCATAAGGCTTTATAATAAAACTATTGTAAAACTTATTAGTTGATTAAAATATAAGCATACTAATTTACATAACATAGAATTTTCATTCATAAGATGAACGAAATGTTACAGCAAGTTAAACTTATTACATAGCCAAAATAGCTATGTAGGTTCCCATTACTAACCTTAACAATGACACGATGAGAATACAAAATCAAAGAAGTCTCCATTGGATTATCACTAATTTCCTCACTTGAAACCTAGCTATTGTATCTTCAAGTTGCCATGGTCCAAGGGATTATCAACCACAAGTTAGTATAGGATAGGAGAGAAGGTTGTACCATTTACTCCAAATCAATTAATCATAGGGCAAGATCACATGTTAATCATGTTTCAATAGTGATAGTATCCAAGTAGAGGCATCCCATGCTCATATCCTTTTATATGAATTATACTTGAATATGTGGTGAAGTATAAACTCATTTACTTTATATTGGTTTTAGTCTTACCACTTTGTATGGCATTATCTCTAAATCTAAAAAACACTACAATTTATCTATTAAGTTAAGCTTAATGAATACGTTATTGCCATTGAATTTTAATATAAATACAAATCTATATCTACATATATAAAGTTTAGTCTATTAAATTTCCATTGTCATTAATTAGATTTATATTTACATACTATTATATGTATAGTTTATAGAATTATAATGGTATTTACATGTTATGTATTTCTATATTGATATACCTATTATATAGATATGAGAAAATGTTGAGTTTGGTATTTGAACTTTGTAGAAAAATGATATTAGAATATGAATTTTAGAATTTTTAATTTAATACCTGAATGAACTTTTCGTAGCTATATTCATTATCTAACTTAACTCCATTAAGTTTGGTTGCTGATGTGGACACGTGAATAACCACTAAGCAACACATGTACAATATACATTAAAAAAAATTGATGGAGGGAGGGAAAGAGAAAGAGAGAAAACTAGGAAGAAAAGGGACAAAAGAAAAGGGAAAGAGAACGAAGAAGAAGATCCAATATAGTAACTCACAAATCGAATCTTCAATATTTTTTCTTTTATTTATTTATTTATTTATTTTGGATATTGCACAAACCTGATAATTATATTAGTGCAACTCACAAATATATCGCTGAATTGCTAAAAAACAGAAAAAGAAACACTTAAAGACAAAAAGATTGAAATTTAAAGAAAATTTAAGTTTGCTATTAACTTTGATTCGAACATATCTAAAGTAGGAAACTTCAACATGAGATAAGATTTGTATGTGATTCTTCACAAGGAACATTATACTTGATCTTTTTCCTTTAAAAGTTGGCAAATAATATATGGATTTGACACTTTCTCTCTCTAGTAGTGTAGATGAACTTAGCAAGTTTTCTCTAGAAGTGTGATCAGATCACACGAAATTGAACCACAAAACTCGCATCACTAGGCTCATGACATTTCTTAATTTTGTATAAACCAAATCTTTTACCTCTTGCTTGAGAATTTTTAGGATCTTAAACACCTGACTTAGTCACTCTCAAGCTTCTTCTACCACCATCGCATCAACAATCCCCTAAAGAACAATCACACCAACTACCACTTGCTATCACCTAAGAGAGTCACCACCATGCCATAGTAGCCTTCATGCCTAGGTGAGCTACTTGAGAGAGTCACTACCACCACTTTTTTATTTCTTCTTCCTTCCTTTCTTCTTTTTCCCTCTCTCTATCTCCATAATTTTTTTTTTTTACTATGTCTTGTGCAGGTGTATCTGGACATGCGTCCATGTTAGTGGCCAAGCTCCATGAAATTAAGTGGTGGGGTAGAAAATATAGCCATGAAAAATTCAGTAGGTATTAAATTCATCTTTCAAAATTCAGGCACCTAATTGTATTTATTTTTGCACAAAATTTTGGTACTAAATTCTACTCACTTTCTCTCTCTCTCTCTCTCTATATATATATATATCATGCACTTGCATGGTCGACTAAGTGGGTTTAGGTTTAAACCACTTTTTTATTTTGTATATTTTTTTTTCATTTAGTATAATTTTAATATATTTTTATTATGTTAAATAATTTAATCTATCTAATAATAATATTTTATTAAATTAACTATTATGAATCAATAAGAAAGATAACACCGTTCCCTAAAATGATAGTAACAAATAATGACTAAACACGATCTTGTTTAAAGAAAAAATATATATAGGTCGAAAATTTATTTTAAAAAAAAACACTAACACATGGATTACATTTTAGTAATTTTCCGTAGTATCTCTTTAAATTTTAGAGTAATAAATTCTAAAATGTATAACAGTAACACAAAAAGAAATCAAAATTAAAGAAGTCTCCATCAATTTATCTATAATTTCTTCACTTGAAATTTGCCTATTATATCATCAAGTTGCGATGGTCCTAAGGGAGTATAAATCATAACTTATTGAGGGGCAAAACATAAGCTTTTACCATGTACTCCAAAGCAAAGCAATCATAGAGCAAGATGATATGTACAACATGCAACTCAACTAGCACTCAATAACAATAATATCCAAGTGGAGGCATTCCATGTGCATATCCATGACTTCATACAACTACAAGTTGATACAACAACGTACGATTTCCATGTACACGAATCATACTTGTACATGCAATGAAGTATAAACCCATTTACTTGATATTGGTTTAGTCTCACTACTCTACTTAAATGCATATAACATTTTATTGACCCATGTTTGAAACTAATAACTAAATAAAATATGTATATGTAAAGCAAATTCAAGGATTCCCTTATCATCATAATAAATAAATAAAATCTCATATTTTCTTTTATTGACAACATTGCAATTTCCATTACCCATTGAGGCACCCAAGAAATTTAATGAGGTTGATGAGGTCACCCATTCTACCATGCATCTAAGAAATTTGATATTGAGACAAGTAAGCATATGTGAGTGTGAAGTGAAACTTGTTATTGCTTTAAAATTTTGAATTAAGATGTTTCAAGATGGGATTAACAAATTAAAAGGGCCTTGTTGACTAGTTTGATTTAAGTTGTGGTTTTGAGATTAGCCTAGTAATGGGAGTTCATAGAGTTAGGTGCAATCATGCAATACATTTGAGAAATCTAAGTGAATGGGATTAACTTGTATGAGGCAACTCGGTTTAGTAGATGACTTTAGTAGATATTTTTTCCTATAGAAGAAACCTTAAATGTAAGTAATTTGTCATAAACACACTAGTCTTGAGTTAAAATTATTCTTTAATAAAAACTACAACTAAGGTTGTACAAAAACCCGACCGAACCATGAACCGAACTGGATCAAACCGAACCCGATCGAAATTTTGGTTTTTTTTTTTTAAACAATTTAGTTCACTATTTGGTTCAGTGAAAAACAAACGATTCACAATTCAGTTGGGACCATGAACCAAATCGTATGGTTCGAACCGAGTCGTTTTATATATTAAAAAATTTAAACATATTTTTTTTACTCTTAATTGCTTTATTAAGGATACATCTCTAAGTCACAAATTTAAAAATCAAAATTTATTTTTTAAAAAATTAACAGTTTTTAAAATTTGTAAAAAATTAATTGTTTTTAGAATTTGTGACTTAGATATGTGTTTTTCATTAGAATAATATTAGATTTTTCAAAATATGCTTTAATTGTTATATTGTCTATAAATAATATAGATTTTAGATTTTAACTTCTAGTATTCTAATTCCTACATATTTCTTTTTTCATTTGTCTTATTAATTAGTCTACTTCTATTATTTAGTTATTTATTTATTTAATAATTGGTAATATGTCAATTAGAAGCATACAACGACTTAAATTTTTGTCTTATATTGGGATAAAGTCTAGTATACCATTATAGTTCAAGATAATTCAAAAAATAAGATTAGTCACAATTATAACTTTATAATGGATAAAATCCCTTTCTTCCTATGAATTTTACATTTTTATTTGGTAAATGATTAATTTAAAGTATTATTGTTTATATTTGCATTAGTGATAAGATATATGTCATGGAAGTTTTTTGATACAACATATTTTTTATTTTATGAATAAAAGCGGTTCAAACCATAAATCGAATCGTTTCTTTTTCGGTTAAAAAAAATTACGAACCGAATCATATGGTTATGTTCGAATTTAAAAGAAAAACCGAACCATATCGTGCATGCCCCTAACTACAATAGGCTGAAATCAGCTATGTTGATTAGATCCCAATTTATCAATTGATATTACGAAAAACTTAGGTTCTTCTTCAAGTTTCTGTTCACTATTTGAAAGTGATAATAGTAAGGGATAGTGGCAGATGTTTAAATCATAGACATATAGCCTTTTCATTCATTTATTTTTTGCATCTATTGCTATCTATTTTTTGTCTTTCTTAGTGAATAACATTGAAAAATTGTCACAATCAAAAGATAAAGTGCTAAAACAAGTAAAGTTCAAAATAGAGAGAATTCGTAGAAATAGATTAAGCATTTGAAATCCGTTAAGAAATTGGGAATTTCATTTGAATCCACATGTAGGCCAATTAGACTAAGTCTCCTCAACAAAAGTTGAATCATTACTTTGTATGGATGGCCCATATGCCTCTTTGGGGCATTTAAATGATGTAGGCCTAAGATGAAGAATTTCCATCTTATGGAGCTTAGCTTTGTCAAAATAATAATAATAATAAATATATTCTCATTTGAGTGAAGTTCGTTATTATAACTCTAGCCTATTTATTATGAAGAGGCCAATTTTGTAAATCTTAAGTTCTTAACAACCTTTATTTTTTAATTATTTGTTGTTATTTACTTGCTTTAGTGCTCTTATTAGGCCCTTTAATGTTAGTTGGTGCCATATATTTGGTGATTCTATATTATATATTTTTAATAATTATTAGAATCATGTAATGTAAAATTCAGGAGAATCACAATACATCTAAATGTCATAAAAGAAAACAAGTGTAATGTCTTAATTGAGGTGACAACACATCATTCATGATTTCATGAAATGCACAGCAAGTGCATTTGTAAGTCTAAATTGCATAATAAAAAATGACTCATGTCAATTTGCGAGCACCCTCATTAACAACTTGAATTCAATGATAACATGCTTTTAGATCTATTTTAGAAAAATCATGTGCATTATGTAACATATCTAATAACTCCTTCATTACAGGAATAAGATATTTCTCTTATACGGTAGCCTTATAGAATTCTTTATTAGCTATACTAAATTGTCGACAACTAACTTTTTAAGAAAAATAATGAGTGTACTAAATATATTAGTGCTAAAACGAATTATTCTTGCTACCAACGTCTTGCACCATCTTTATAAATATCATCAAATATAATCAAAAGAGGATAAACACTAAGAAGTAGGAATCTTTAGTCATGATAAATAATTTACCTTCATTTGTTATAATGTTCGCAACCAAGCTACTTCAAAATATATGATATTCACACTTCGCAACTAGAGGGCAAGACAATCTAGACAAATTTCCAAATTAGCATTGCACAATTCTACTAGCATACATTATGCTCTAGATTCTATAGCATACCTATCTCCTAAAGTCACATTAAAACAAAGATTGTGATTATAGTGTAATTATGCTTGTGCCACAAAAGTCTTTGAAAGCAAATTTAAGTCACACCGCTATCCACAGGTATAGTAAGAGGAATCGAAGTTACCGCAACTCACATTTTCATTGTTTTAGACCCATTAAAACCTCTTGAATCCATTAAGGAAAGTTTAGCAATGTTACCTCTACATTCATAGATTCTCTTAGTTGATGTAGAGTTAATTTCATATTTATTACTTCATAACCTTTTTCCTTAAACTCTAACTCATTTCCTTAAAGAAATATTCACAAAGTTTTTGTAAAGACCCGACCCTCTAAATCCCGAGACGTAGAGCACCGAGTCCCCAACCACATATAACGTTTTCACATTATATGTAAGGTTGTCCTAAAACTAACAGTTTATGAAAATTGTTTGACTAAAACTACTAAAACTTTGTAAAGAACTTTTAATAAAACGAGATTGCTAACAAAAGCAATCTATACATACATTTACATCATATAAACACTGTTCAGTGTCGATACAAGACACTACAAAAAAATTACATATTTTCTTAAATAAAAAATAATCCTAGAGGATCTTAAGGTCTTTACAAAGATAGGCTTATCTATCAAGCCTTCTATACATAACTTTTCTCTTAGCAAAAATTCTTTCAAAAGTCCTGGGTGTTCGAGTCCTATTCGTCCCATTCATCCAGGAATCTCTTGAAATCAGACCCATAGCCCAAATCATCATAAAACTCGCCTCCAATACCTGCAAAGCAGCAAAAGTGAGCTAAAGACCCAGTACACAATAACAAATGCAAATACAAGTCATCAAGCCAATATAAGTCTAATGAAATGCATTAGAAGAAAAGTGATTATCTTTATTAAATTTTCTTTCGCAAATCAATAGGAGGGTATTCAAACCCCGGATCACGATTTGGGAATTCAGGGATCCTAAGTAACAGTAGCTGCTCAGGGGGTTGATATAAGCAGTCCGAATACTTATATCTACTATATCTATTTCATGAAGATAATAACTTCATTTAGGGTTCGAAAGCCGTTGCCCGACTCTACTTAAACTCAGTCTACAATATGAGTGTAATTCACAAGTTCCCATAAACTTTGAACTAAACCATGGTATTTCTCCCTAAGTTTAAGCAAGCGTTACTCAGATACTATTCCCCTTATGGGCTACCCACTTAACTAAAAAGAATCGCTATTGCATCATAGCGTACCATTGCATCATGGTAAAGTCATTGCATCATGACTTGGTTAAGCGCCTAACTAACATGTCATTGCATCATGACAGGTTTGCTGCTCCTTGGACCAGATTAAACAGCGTAATAGACATCCAATTCATTCAAATATTAAGCCGAATCAATTTAAGTCAGATTAGAAATGCCTATTCCTAGCGAACATCAAACAAGTTATTGCGTATCTAAACCCGTTAGTATATTACTATGATCTATCGGTGAAGAACTAACCAAAGAATCCTTAACTGAAATAGGAATATCAAAATAATCAATAAATAAATATAGATCCCTCATTCACAAATATACACATATATATATATATCTATATATCATAATCCTAGATCAATTGTACAAGAAAATTCATTAAACTTTGCATAGAGTCTAAATATCAAATTCATGCATAAAACATGTTTATTTAACTTATATATACAATTAATCAAAGAAATTCAAATAATTTAATACAAAGTCATAATAAAGCATTTAAACAACCTATTATATCTTAGATTGCTTAACAAATACTTAATTGATCAAATATCAAACTTCGGAAAATTTTAAAGAAAGTTTTTAAAATTCAAAAGCGTAGGGGATACGCCAGCATTCAAAGCCAGCGGCTTTGAGCCGGTGTTCAACACTATGAAAATCAATACTGCCAACGCTGGCAGCGCTCAAGGGTACGCCGGCTACCTTCATTCTACGCCGGCGGCTTTAAGCCCGTGTAGAATGCAAATCCAAATTTTCCAAAATCTCTCGAATGGTACAAACCGGCAACGTACATAGATACGCTGGCAGCCTTTGACCATACGCCGGTGGCTTAAACTCTCAATTTGCCGGCGTACGTTCTGAAGAACAAACGCTGGCAAAATTTATTGTAAAAGCCGATGATGTTCCAAAGCAGCGTTAAGAATGTTACTTCTAATGCTGCTTCTACGCCAACGGCGTTGAATTCCTAGATGCCGACCTACGTTCAAAACAGACTTATTCGATAGAACACAAATCCCCTGTTTTCCATTTTACAACTTTTCAACCTAAAACACTTTTAAATCTTCTTTAACTTCATTTTTAAATTCATATACTCACTCTTATCTACACTACTCAATCTTAGCAACTTAAAACATGAAATCAACACATTTGATCACTTCAAATTCCACTTCCATTTATTCTCAACTTAACTACTCAAACTATCTTTATTTCTTCCTAATTCTTCATATCACTACCACAATACATAAACAATACTCATACACTAACCAAACACAATCCAAGATAATTTCAATGCATGAACAAACAATTTAGATAGCATTTAAACTTCCTAATCAAGATCTTACCTAACCACTACAAGAAATGAAAACAAGACAAAATCATACTTAAATCAACTCACATGTATATGCCTTGTCTTGGGAAGAACTTTGATTTCCAAAGCTTGATATTGTCTTTGGGTTAGACTTGGAAATTGAAATGAAAGAGGAAGATAAAAGAAAGAAAAAGGAAAATTCGTATGAAAAGGAGGGCTGCCCAAAAAGTAATCCAATTAAGCAAATTAGAGTTTTAGACTTATCTAAAAAGTAACTTTTAAGGCATATATAAATTTAGGGTGCATTTTAGGAGAATTTGAGTCTCATTTGGGGCTTCATTTAGGCATAAATGCTAGCTTAACTAAGGAAAATTTCTATCAACTAATCTTATGAAAAACCAAAGTTGATTTTATAAATCTAACTTAACTTAACACCTTAATGTATAAAAGACACAATTAATAAATATACTACACACACATTAATACATATAAAACAACAATATTAATTTCACTACATAAGCAAAATAACACATTTAGACTATTACCAACACAACTATGATAATCATCATGCTCATTTAATTCAACAATTAAGATAAATAAACAAACACATGGAAATTAAATAGAATTTAAATTTAGATCATTTCATTCTTCCCTTCTTCAAGAAGTTTCGTCCCCGAAACTTAACTCACCTTCTTACTCAAAAAGTTCAGGATATTTCTGTCTCATTACGCTTCCACTTCCCAAACCGCTTCTCTTTCAGATTGGTTACTCCATTGGACTTTACCATCGGTATGACTTTATTCCTCAATTCTTTGTCCATTTTTCCCAAAATTCTAATCGGTTTCTCCTCAGTAGTCAAATCTGGTAGTATCTCTGGTTGATTTGTGTCCAATATTGCGTCGGAATCAGATATGCATTTTCTAAGCTGAGACACATGAAAAATTATGAACACCTGACAAACTTGGTGGTAGCGCCAATCTATAAGCTAATGGCCCGATCGTTCCAAATTTCATATGGCCCAATATCTTGGATTCAATTTGCTCCTCACACAAATCTAAAAACTCCTTTCGTCGGGGATATCTTGAGAAACACATGATCTCCAAGTTCAAACTCCAAAGGTCTTCTTCTCAAATCGGCATAACTTTTATATCGGTCTTGAGCAGCTTTCAATCTCTGTTTGATCATTTGAATCTTATCAACTGCTTGTTGTACCAAATCAGGTCCAATCAACACTCTCTCGCCCACTTCATCCCAATGTAAAGGAGATCTACATTTTCTCCATATAACGCTTCATACGGAGCCATCTGAATCGATGCCTGATAGCTATTATTGTAAGCAAATTCAACCAGGTAAGTGTTCATCCCAATTCCTTCCAAAATCTAATGCACAAGCTCTAAGCATATCTTCAAGAATTTGAATGTCCTTTCTGATTGCCCGTCAGTTTGTGGATGAAAAGCTGTACTAAATTGTAACTTTGTCCAAGAGCTTCATGAAGACTTTTCCAGAATCGACTGACAAATCTAGTATCTCTATCTGAAGTGATGGTCATTGGTATACCATGTAATCTCACTATCTCTCGAATGTAAATCTGAGCCAATTTTTCAAGTGAATACCCGACTCTCAGTGGAATGAAATGTGATGATTTCGTGAGTCGATCCACGATGATCCAAATCATTTCATTCTTGGCTACTGTCTTTGGTAAAGCCGTCACAAAATCCATAGTTATCTCATCCCACTTCCATTCCGGAATTCTTCAATGGTTGCAATTCTCCTCCAGGTCGTTGATGCTCGATCTTCACTTGTTGACATACCAAACACTTAGAAACAAATCTTGCAATGTCCTTCTTCATTCCTTCCCACCAAAAATGTCGCTTCAAGTCTCGATACATCTTTGTGTTTCCGGATGATTGAATATGAGGAGGAATGCGCTTCTTCATAATTTGGTGTCTCAAGTCATAGATCTCGGGTACATAAATTCTATCCTTAAACCTGATAATACCTTTATCATCAATCCTCATCTCTTTTCTCCTCTTTTACTACCTCACTTTTCAATTTCTGGCTTCCAGGTTCTTCAAGTTGTCCTTGCTTGATTTGATCCAGAATCGTTGGTTGCAATGATAAACTGCTAGCATAATGTCAACATTTTCCATAGCTATCTCAATATTCATCCTTTGAAGATCTTCTTGTAATTCCCGTTGAGTAGTAACCAGAGATTCCACATTCATGGTTTCTTTCTACTGAGCGCATCTGCTACCACATTGGCTTTTCCGGGTGATACAAAATTTCAACATTGTAATCTTTGATTAACTCCAACCACCTTCGTTGTCGCATGTTCAATTCCTTTTGAGTGAAAATGTATTTCAAACTCTTGTGATCCGTGAATATCTTACACTTTTCACCAAATAAATAATGTCTCCAAAGCTTCAATGCTAATACCACCGCGGCTACTCGAGATCATGAATTGGGTAATTCCTTCATGGGGCTTCAATTGTCTTGAGGCATAAGCTATAACTCGATTATCTTGCATCAAAACACATCCGAGTCCTTGAAGTGAAGCATCACTATAAATCACGAACTCTTCTCCGCTAACTGGTATGCCAAAATCGGTGCAGAAACCAATCGTTCTTCAGCTCAAGAAAACTCTGATTACAATCTTCATCCCAATCAAACTTCACATATTTTCTCGTCAACTTAGTTAATGGTGAAGCGATTTTGGAAAAACCTTGTACAAATCTTCTATAATAGCTTGCCAAACCCAGAAAACTTCGTACTTCGTGACACTTGTCGGTGGTGGCCAGTCCAATACCGCTCTAATCTTTTCGGATCAACAGATATTCCTTCTTTGTAATGATATGTCCCAAGAATGCAACTTCTCTCAACCAAAACTTGCACTTGCTAAATTTAGCATAAAGCTTCCTCTCTCTCAATCTTTGCAAACAAGTCTCAAATGTTTCTCATGTTCTTCCACATTCTTTGAATACACCAATATATCATCAATGAAGACTATTACAAATTGATCCAGATAATCCTTAAATACCCTATTCATCAAATCCATAAAAGCAGCAGGGGCATTTGTTAAACCGAAAGGCATAACCATAAACTCAAAATGTCCATATCTTGTTCTGAAAGCAGTCTTGGATATATCTTGTTGCTTAATCTTGAGTTGATGTATCCGGATCTCAAATCTATCTTGGAAAATAATGCAGCATCTCTCAGTTGATCAAATAAATCATCAATTCGAGGAAGTGGATACTTGTTCTTGATTGTCACTTGATTTAATTCTCTATAGTCTATACACATTCTTAGACTTCCATCTTTCTTCTTAACAAATAATACCGGAGCACCCCAAGGAGAAATACTTGGACGAATAAACCCTAGTGTTGTAATTCCTCCAACTGACTTTTCAATTCTTTCAACTCGGCCGGAGCCATACGGTATGGAGCTTTAGAAATAGGTGTAGTCCCTGGTATCAAATCAATCCCAAAATCAATCTCCCTATCCGGTGGCAAACCGGGTAATTCATCAGGAAAAACATCAATAAATTCCCTTACTACTGGCACCATATCAACTCGGAGTTCTTCACTACCCATTGTAGTTCCATATCCTTCTCCCACAATTCCATAGAATACATACTCCTCGGTCTCCTTCTTTCCAACACATGAAGTAGTCTTCTACCTTCCAACTCAAAACTACTTCCGCTTTATTACAATCTATTGTAGCTTTGTAAAGATTTAACCAATTCATTCCAAGAATAACATCAAAATCGATTAAAGGCAGAACTAACATATCTATTGGCATGCTTTCATCAGAAATCACAACATCAACATTCCTACATACACATGGCTCTTTGGATTGCACACCAAAAGGAGTATTTACACTCATCACTCTATCATACAACACTTCAGAAGACAAACCACACTCATTCACAAAGCTTTCAGCAATACATGCATGAGTAGCACCAGTGTCAATTAAAGTATATGCAGGATGATTTGCAATCTGTATTATACCTGCCAGTGTATCAACCGAAGGAGCTTTCTCACATTGTTGTAAAGCAAATACTCTAGCAGCTGTCATTCCCTTTCCAAAGTTCGGTCCTTCATTCCTAGGCTTTTCTTTACAATTGCCACATGATGACCTCTTTGTTGACAATGAGCACAAAGATGGGCTTCAATTTAGGATCAGGACATCAGAAGCTTTATGACCTACTTTCCCACATGCAAAGCAAGCTCCAGGAGTCCATTTACATTGAAATGATTCATGAGGCCCAAAACATAGGGCATCGCCTATCAAATGGAATGGATGGCATAGAAGTCTTCACCACTTGTCCCGACTTGGTTTCTTACCCAATATGGTCGCTTGCCTTTGTTAACATTACCAAACCTTGAATAAGGAGTGTATGATGTCACCGATCTCTTGCCCATAAATGTAGCACGTCTATCCCTCTGAGCTTTATTTTCATTATTAATTTGTTCCACTAACTTTGCCTTGATTACTGTTTCAGACAGTGTTGACAATTGAAACTTCTTGACCTCACTCTTAATCTCCATGTTCAAGCCATCTTGAAACTTTTGAACCTTCATGCTCTCATCATTGTAACTTGTACCGCAAATCTAAGCAATCTGCAATATTCTGCATGATATTCTTCAACAGTTTTATTTCCTTGCCTTAGACTAACCAACTCGATATCATTTGTTCCGCACTGTGGATGGAATGTATTGCAAGAAAAAGGCTTCCTTAAATCTGTTCCATGGTATCGGTCTTACATATCCTTCACTATTCAATCTCCACCAATTATATGCATCTCCCTTCAACATATATATAGCCAAATCAACTTTCCTATGCTCAGGTACTTCACAAGCTGCAAATGCTTTCTCAAGCTCCACTATCCAACCTTCGTTCGAGTCGGATCCAAACAGTTCCATCAAAATCAGGTACCAGTCTGACAAAATCATGCAACTTGACTTGTTCATTCCGGTCTCCCATTGGTACTTGTGGTTCTTCTCTCACAGTTGGTGGATGATATTGCTGCATAAATTGTTGTTGTTGTTGATACATCATTTGTTGGTACTGTTGAACTATTGCAAACATATCTCGAAACATAGTGAACACATTATTCGGATCTCCGGTAGGCATCTGAGGCATAGCTGGATATGCTGGCATTTGAGGAGGCTGTGGATTTGGTGCAGTAGAAGCCGAAGCCGGTGATGGAGTCGAAGTAGAAGCTGGAATACTAGCTGATGCAGAAGCTGAAATAGTAGACTGAGAAGGAGGTGGCATACTTTCTCTTTCCGAAGATTGTCGGTTACTCTTCGTGACCTATCCATCTTTTAAACAAACATGCAACATATGTATGACATATAATAATTTTACAATGTCAAATCAATATCAAAACAATTAATAAACCAATTAGACATTCAAACATAAAACTTAATATAAACAAGTCCTATATATGTCTAACTAACTCACCGCATCTAAGGTCAAGTCACCACTATTTAATCAAACAATTTCATAAACATAGCTCTGATACCATCTGTAAAGACCCGACCTCTAAATCCCGAGACTTAGAGTACCGAGTCCCCAACCACATATAACGTTTTCACATTATATGTAAGGTTGTCCTAAAACTAACAGTTTATGAAAATTGTTTGATCAAAATACTAAACTTTATAAAGAACTTTTAATAAAACAAGATTGCTAACAAAAGCAATCTATACATACATTTACATCATATAAACACTGTTTAGTGTCAATACAAGACACTACAAAAATTACATTTTCTTAAAAAAAAAATCCTAGGATCTTAAGGTCTTTACAAAAATAGGCTTACTATCAAGCCTTCTATACATAACTTTTCCTTAGCAAAAATTCTTCCAAAAGTCCAGGGTGTTCGAGTCCTATTCGTCCCACTCATCCAGAATCTCTCGAAATCGGACCCATAGCCAAATCATCATAAAACTCGTCTCCAATACCTGCAAAGCAGCAAAAGTGAGCCAAAGGTGTCACGCCCCGTAGGTATCCTAAACATAACAGCCCGCCACATACTAAGTAAGACCCTCGAGTTCCTTACCCGAGCCCTTCGGGAGTCTTAAGTAGATGTAAAGCGTTCTTTTACAACAATAGAATACTTCAACAAATGGAGTTAAACAGTTTAATGTGGCATTCATTAGCCATAGATAATAAATAAAAACGCATAAATTATAGTTTACAAAATCTAAGGGGCATTCCCCCGCAAAAGAATAACAAGTCCAATACAGTCATCCAGAGTCCTTAGTTTCCAATGGAAGCCTATACAAAAACAAATGGATTAAACTTCTACGGGAAACTCCTATCTCCGGTACCTGTGCTGTGGCATGCCTCGGCTAAGCCATATAAACTCGTGCTGCAATAGATAAAAACTATGGGGGCGTAAGCTAACTAGCTTAGTGAGTAATAACTTCCATAACACAATTAAATACAATCATTCAAGCAAGTGATTCTTCAAGCAATTGTATGCATCACACAAATGTGATCAACAAACATATGACCAACCGGAAATCATATGTGGATGGACTTGTGCCCTCCATCCCAGGTTAGCAGATTAACGAATCCTGCGGTACGATGCCGTTTTAAGCTCACGGTCAACTAACAATATTTCGTTTTATGGATCACGATTAACCAACAAATTCGTTTTATGGATCACGATTAACCAACATATTCGTTTTATGGATCATGAAAAACCAACCAATGCGAATGCTCCAACCCCATCGTGACATGAATGGATTCAATTTACATTTGAAGCCGAATATTTGTTAATTCAATTCTTTCAAGTGACCAACAAGTGTTCGCAGACATTCATCATCAGATACTAGCTAATCAGTCAATAGCTTAACACCCGGTTTCGATATTCCTTATGTTCCAATTCACATATCAGCAGTAGACAACATATATAATTCCCATATACCCCATCATGCATATACAATTTCTTTTTATCTTTGCCTACACCACTAGTGCCACTACATTACAATCACATTCATTAATTGAGAGTGGAAGTAAAACTCACTCGGCCATTGGACGCCAATCTTTCTAGTAGTAGTAGTCGGGGGTAGAGTGTCGTCCTGCTCGGGATCACCTACCAAGCAAGAATAATCCTAATGAGACTCTCATTATGTAACTAAATCAAGCTATACATCTAAACTAAATGGATTCGGATTTCTCGCTATTGTGGAAGTTCCGACTTAAAACGGCCATAACTTGGTCATTTTAACTCGGAATTTCGAAATTTTATATCGATCTCTATCTACTTCGAAAGATCTACCTATTTCTAGTATTATATCCAAGTTTTGAAAATAGTAAGGTCACGGAACAGTGGGTCAGATCTGTTCCGCAAATGTTCCAATCTCAAAATTTGTTTTGCTTTTGATAAGAAATGTTCCTAGTTGATGATTCATGCATGAATGGTATGGAATGAATTTAACATGAATGCCATGTGATGAACTTAATATATGCATGGTCATAATGGTTTTGGTAATAAACTCTTATGAACTCTTAAGTGTTGGAAAATTCATAAAGGTTATTTCTAAGAAGCTATTCTTCCACTTAATGCTCCTTAGGGTTTCTTTGACCTTTAATCTTGTAACCCATTTGTTATCTATCAAAAAATAAGTCCTCAAGGTCTATAGTAGTCATGGCCTTCATTCATGCATAAAAATCCACATTTTTCATTTGCTAAACATCTTTTTAAACTAGCTACTTGAAGAAATCCGAATTTTGTAAATCTCATTTCTTGCATTTTTCTTATGGAAAAACTTGTCTAATGCATTAAATTTGAAGCTCCAATATATATATTATCTAAGGACTCCATTTAGCTTATAAACATCCAATTTAGACTTAGATCCTAAGTGTTCTTGTAGGCATGAACCTAAATTACGAATTTGACTACACATCCATATTTCAATATTTTCCACTCTAACTTTATTCTTATTTTTACATCTTTATCATGCCTAAACTCTCCTAAATTTATAAAATCATTCCTTCAATATACCTATTACACATACCCTTCATTTTTCTTATGAAACATGAGTTTAAAATTGATTTTGGGGTTTTTAAAGTAGGGTTTCACTTTCATCCGAATTTCCAACATTTCATATTTAACAAAACCTTTCCTTTTTCAATATTCTTGCTTCCACATGTGAAGATCTACTATCTAACTCCTCTATACATGAACAAGACTACATTTTTATGATCATCAAAGTATAGAAAACAAAATAACCCTATGATCATGCATGTACATGAAGATGTGGATGTCTAAACTTTAGATCTACTATATATAATGCATGAATCATGGATCTCATGGCATGAACAACAATATATATGCAAGATCTTACTTTTCATGCATGAACAAGTTGATATTTCAAACTAAACCATTCAAAGACTAGATCCACTTCTTGTGATGGCTTGAGATTCTTGTAGTAGTGTTTTCATGTCCCTTGCTCATGCTCATTGGGATCTAAATGAGAAAACACACAAGAATGATCTTGCCATAACAAGATTTGGGATGACAAAGCCTAAAATCAACCTACCAATGGAGTCTTGAAGTGAAAAAGAGAAGAAAATAAGTTGAAGTTGTGAGAGAGGGGAGGGGGGGCAACCTCACGGCACAAATGGAGGAGAAGAGAGAGTTTTTCTCTTGTTTTAAAATTTTGACAAGTGAAAATGAGAGAGAGAGAGAAAACATTGTATATATATTAAGTAAATTAGGGTTTAGATAATTAAATGAAGTAAAAATAATAATTGAGAGGGAAACAAGGGGGGGGGGGGGGGGGGGGTGGCGTCCATGTGTGTGTGTTTTGAAAAATTGAAATTTTGTAATTTAGTTAATTAAATGTAATAAATGTGATAATTGATTAAGAGACAAAATTTCTTGGAAAAGAAAATTGAAATGAGTAGTTGTAAGGATGTAAGAATAGGGTATGGGTAGTGTGTAGTGTAGGTTGTACTTGTGAATAGTAGACAAGACATCTACTTTACCGGTTGTTCCGAAAACACGGGAAAAGCTATAATTTTTATAGCTCGGAAAATTATGAAATTGATATTTTTGGAATCCTTATAAAATTACGGTTCTAATGAATATTCCGAACATTTTTCTGAATCCGTGGTCCGGGGCACGCTTTTCCGTAATTGAGCTCGGGAAGGCCCGGAATTGAAAAATTCCCGAATTTAAAACTTTCAAAGGTTTATGTACTTTTAAACAATAATTCAAATTCATTTACTTCATAATATTTATTTTATTATAAACCGAAGGAAAGCCGGATTTAGGGTTCCTAGGCTTCACTCACTAGACTCAAACTGGACCGGATTAGGGTTTCGCTTCCAACTCCCGGGGTTTTTGACTACTGAGTATACCGGGGTTTACAACCTCCCCACCTTAAATAAAGTTTTGTCCTCAAAACGGAACTGACGTACCTTGCCCTTCAAATATCTCGGGGTACTTCTCCGGATTTTCCTTCAGCTTCCCATGTTGCTTCCTCAAAGGCATGATTCCTCCATAACACTTTCACGTAGTGAATGTCTTTGTTTCGTAGCCTTTGAGTTTTCTTATCCAATATCTTCACTGGGTGTTCTTCATATGTCAGGTTTTCCTTCAACTGAATTGGTTCCAATTCCAGAATCCTTTCTGGGTCGGCAACGTATCTTCTCAAAACTGACACATGGAATACATTGTGGATCCCGGACAAATTTGGTGGCAGGGCTAGCCGATATGCTAGATCTCCGACTCTTTCCAGGATTTCGAAGGGTCCAATGTATCTCGGGCTTAACTTCCCTTGTGTACGCATCCTCTTGATACTTTTAATCGGGTTTATCTTCAGGTATACATGATCACCCACCCTGAATTCAAGCTCTCTTCTTTTCAAATCTGCCCACTCTTTTGCCGGTCCTGAGCTTCTTTCATTTTCCGCTGAATCAACCTCACTTTATCCGCGGCTTCTTGTACCAATTCCGGCCCAATTGCTACCTTTTCCACTTCATCCCAAAACAAAGGGGATCTACAACGCCGTCCATACAAAGCTTCATACGGTGGCATCTGGATGGTGGAGTGATAGCTGTTATTGTAGGCAAACTCGATTAGGTGTACATGGCTATCCCAATTCCCTTTGAATTCCAAGGCACACGCCTCAGCATGTCTTCTAGGGTTTGGATCGTCGCTCAGACTGTCCATCGGTCTGAGGGTGATAAGCCGTGCTAAATGCAATTTAGTGCCCAAGCTCTTTTGCAAGCTTGTCCAAAACTTGGACACGAATCTCGGGTCTCTATCGGAGATAATCCCTGCAGGTATACCATGTAATCTTACGATCTCTCTGATATAGATCTTGGCTAACCTTTCCATTGAGTAGGTCATATTTATGGGTAAGAAATGCGCCGACTTAGTCAATCGGTCCACTATTACCCATATTGCATCACAACCAGATGGAGTCTTGGGAAAACCACACACAAAATCCATGGATATCTGATCCCACTTCCATTCGGGAATGGGTAAGGGCTTTAGCAATCCGCCCGGTCTTTGGTGCTCTACTTTCACCTGTTGGCATACTGGACACTTATCACATAATCTGCCACATCTCGCTTCATACCATTCCACCAGTACGGCTCTTCAAATCTTGATACATTTTGGTGCCTCCCGGATGCATGGTATATCCAGAGTTATGTGCTTCACTCATTATTTCCTTCTCAACTCCTCGTCCTCTGGTACACACAGCCTTCCTTTCATTCGGATCACATCTTCATCATCTACGGCAAAGTCAAGGTACTTTCCTGCTTGGGTTTCCCTTTTTATCCTTTGTATCACCTCGTCATATCTTTGGGCTTCTTGATTCTCTCTATGAGGGTCGGTTCCAGTGCCAAGTTGGATATCTCAAGCTCAGCGCTTTGACCTATGAACTCGATCCTTAGCTTCTCAAACTCCTTAATCAAATCTCTTTGACTCGTGATCAAGGCGGCTACTTCCCGTGATTCTTCCGACTTAGGGCATCCGACCGCATTTACTTTCCCTGGACAGTAATTTATTCCCAGATCATAATCCTTTATTAATTCTAGCCACCTCCTTTGTCTCATGTTTAGCTCCTTCTGTGTGAACAGGTATTTAAGACTCTTATGATCTGTATAATCTCACACCTCTGTCCATACAGATAATGTCTCCATAACTTCAAGCAAAGACAACAGCAGCTAGCTCCAAATCATGCGTAGGATAATTCTGTTCATGCGGTCTCAATTGCCGAGAAGCATATGCAATGACCTTCCCCTCTTGCATCAGACGCATCCAAGGCCATTCCTTGAGGCGTCACTATGTACCGTGTAGGGCTTTTCTGGGTCTGGTAAAACTAGAATCGGTGCCGATACCAATCGTCGCTTCAATTCCTGAAAGCTCTGTTCCCTCTTGTCCGTCCAAACGAATTTCTCATTCTTTTGAGTTATTGAGTCAGTGGCTTGGCTATCTTAGAGAAATCCTTCACAAACTTGCGATAGTAGCCAGCTAATCCCAAGAAACTCCTTACTTCAGTAACTTTGCGGTGGCTTCCAATCCACTACAGCCTTGATCTTTTCGGGGTCAACTGATATCCCATCACCGTTACTACATGTCCAAGGAATGATATTCTGTCCAACCAAAAATCACATTTGGACACTTGGCATACAGCTCATTATCCGTAAGGTTTGCAACGCCAATCGAAGATGCTCCTCGTGTTGCTCTTTGGTCTTTGAATATATGAGGATGTCGTCTATGAAGACTATCACACACTTATCCAAAAGTGGCTTATAGACTCTATTCATCAGGTCCATAAATGCAGCTGGTGCATTAGTCAGTCCAAATGACATTACCAGGAACTCGTAGTGTCCATAACGAGTACGAAAAGCCGTCTTAGGTACATCCTCAGGCTTAATCCTCAACTGATGATACCCTGAACGTAAATCAATGCGTGAGAACACACAAGCCCCTTGCAGTTGGTCAAACAAATCGTCAATTCTTGGCAAGGGATACCGATTTTTGACAGTCACTTTATTCAACTCCCGGTAGTCGATACACAATCTCATCGATCCGTCCTTCTTCTTCACAAACAAAAGGTGCGCCCCATGGCGATACACTTGGTCTTATAAATTTCTGATCCAGAAGTTCTTGCAACTGTGTCTTTAGCTCCTTCAACTCAGCCGGTGCCATCCGGTATGGCGCTTTAGATATCGGTTCGGTGTTTGGAGCCAAAACAATCTCAAAGTCAATTTCTCTTTTTGGCGGTAATCCCGGCAAAATTTCTGGGAACACATCCAAGTATTCATTCACCACTGGAATATCCTTTTCCTCACGGGTTTCCCCTTCATCCAAGACACCCTCAATCGGTATTATCTTCATCCTCCATCATCAACTCAAACGAGCTCAACTCACCCTTCTTGGGACTAAGGTTCCTCCCACGAATTCTACTTTTTCTCCCGATTGATCATAAAAACATACTGTCCTCCTTTGGCAATCCACTATTGCTTTCACTTTACTTAACCAACTCATTCCGAGGATGATTTCGTATTTGTTCATTTCCAACATTATTAAATCACTTTTGGAGTGGTGACCGTGGATTTCCAATGGACAATCTTTTATCAGTTCTCGGGTTGACACAACACTCCCTGTGGGGGTCTTAATCCTCAAGTTAACCGTGGTTGTGGCTATAGGCAATCCAAGTCGGTTGGCCAAACTATAGGTGATGAATGAGTGGGTTGCTCCCGTGTCAAATAAAACATAGGCCTCCACGCTATTCACTCGTATGTGTCCTGAGGTCAATAAACACCCATCACATATGGTCCTTAAAATACTCTTAAGGCTATCCACATAGGGTCTCTACTTCCAGCTTTCCATAACATATTCAATTTCATTTAAACAATAATCAAATTAAATAACTTAAATTTCAATTAGGAGGGGTTTCCGCTACTAACCTGTCACCAGGCCGCCATCAGCATTCTCGCTTTGATCCAAAGCTGCCAACTCCACTTCCTCATCTTCGTCTTCTTCCACCATCCATTGGCCTTCCAAATTGTACAGCCTCATACCATGCATCGCTGAAGCTGCCCGACTCCGCTCTTATTACCAGACCTCATGGGGTTGGTATTACTCGAGGTTCCGAAGGGTCGGGTGGCCACGCTTTTCCGTTGAGAACATTCGGAAGCTAAGTGCCCTTTCTCCTTGCAAATAAAGCAAGTCACTGCCAGCTTCTTCGGGCACGTATAAACCATGTGGCCAGCATCACCACAAAAGTAACATTTGTTCCTCAACGGGCATTGCCTAGGCGCATGCGTCCCCTTACATTTCCAGCACGTGACATTGTCTTGAACTGGGTCGGCTTGCTGCTAGACTCCTCTTTAAACCCTTGGTACGGCCTGTACCTTTTTCCTTTGAACCCTGAGCTCGAGGCATCAAACGGCCTCTTTCCAAATACCCTCTTTTCAGGCTCCTGATATTTCCTTTTCTAGCCCCTTCAATTACCCGGGCCTTCTCTACCATCTCAGGGTAGGTCCTTACTCCAAACTCTTCCAACTTAATCCGCAATCCTCATCTAAGCCTCCCAGGAACACTTGCTTCTTCAACTCTTCGCTATCCCTGAAAGACTCAGGTGCATACTGCAGCAAGTGGAAACTCAGTTTCGTACTGTTCTACGTCCCCTTTGCTTACATGGAGGAAATCAGCACTATATTTCACCCTCAAGCTGGAGGGAAAATAATTGTTCAGAAATTCCGGCGAAAGGTTTCCCAAGTGGCCGGGGAAGTCAAATTCTTCTCTTGGAGTCCCACCAGACCGTGCATTATACCAGCATATATGTCCCATATTCCAACTGCAGATAAGGTGGGATCTCGTATGCAGCAAAAGAACGCTCAACTTGAGCCAACCAGTCCTCGGCTTCATCCGGTTTACCGAACGCTCCATCAAAATACCGGTTGCTCTTAATAAAGTCCGGTAAGGAGCTTCGGTGGGGTCTCCTGTATGGCGGGGGTGGCGGCAATGGCACATTATAGGAATGCTCCTCTTGTGGAGCGGGCCTCTGCAGTCATTTCCCGATGATCTGCGGGTGGTGGATGTGGGGCCGAATCCCGGGCACTTTGACCTGGGTGTGGTTCTGAACTGGATTTGATTCTGATGAAAGTGTTCAGAAGATTGGCCAATTGTCCAATCGCATTTAGCACATCACCCTGTTGGTTTTGGGGTGCAGCTCCTTGGGGGTTAGGTTGTGGCATAGCCGGTTGATCGGCTTCGTTCGAATTAGACCCTTGTTCCCGATTCCGAATTCGTCGTTTCGTCTGTTTATACAATGTTTAATGAATTTTTAGTATCTTTAGTAAGTTTTAAATTTCGAAGGAACAAGATTATTAGCAAATTCAAAAGTTGCGAAAATCTGGAAATCAAACTCGGAAAATGGAATTCATAAATCCATAAAATCATAAGGAAAAAAAATTTCACACATAGAGTAACAAGTCGAAACTTCATAACAATAATGTGAATGAATGAATGTTTATGTGATCTATATGCGGTTGATGTTCTTTATGCCTCATGACTAGTATGCATGCTTTTCACAACTCCTTTTCTTTAAAACAAACTTGACCTTTTCATTACTTTAGTGAGCCATACAACAATATTACATCAAGATTTGGTCCCCAAAATTTGGCTAACTAAGTTCCAATTCCGATTCTAGACAACTTCCCTATTCTGAGAACATGACAAAATACAAGGAAAAAGAAACAATAAAATACTAACTATCCTGAATCCTAAGGCAAATTGGCATCCCGCATTGCCTACTACAAAATAAGAAAATCAGGACTCCTCTTGGACTTCATGGGTTAGCTAACATCCGGTCTCTACTCATCACTAGAGTCATCGGGGGGTGGGCTAGGAGGTCGTCTCCTGCTGGTAGAACCACCGTCGTCCCGTCGGATGAACAAACTAAGGTATTCCCTCGTAGTCATCCTCCGTTTCCTAGCAGGTCGGACTAAGGGTTCCGGGTCTTCACTTTCTTCCTCTTCCTCGGTACCTTGCCCTTCCCTCGGGCTTACATCATTTCTCCTCACCTCTAACCTCCGGCTCACCACCTGAGTCTCTATTATCTCATTCTCTCTCACTGGCTCTCCACCCATGCCTTCTACCTCCATAGGCTCGGGGGCTACAGGCTCAACTACCACCATATCAAGTACAGGGGGATTTTCCTTCTACATAAACATCCTCCACATCAAAGGATCAAACTCGGGCTCTACCCTACCACTATCAGGTATCTCCAGCTCCCGATTAAAATCCCATACAATCGGGTTGGGTTCCGGATTCACTTCAGCTTCCGGCTGCTGGTGGGGTAGGGGTTCTAGGAACTACATTTTCTTCCCAGTTAGGATCCTCCTCAGGGTCCTCTTCCTCTTCTTCTTCTTCATCCTCTCCAATCACAGGTGCCCCATTCAATTGCATGCCTATATCAATAGCTGGAGGTGGAGCTATCACTCGGGGTGGAAGGATATCTAAGTAATCGCATGCCAAGTGATGTGATTCCATGCGTCTGCTAAATTCCAGTCAGGATGATCATACAAGTTATCATGGGCATACACATATAAAGGTCCTATGGGGATCCATACTCTAAAATCTGGAGGGGTTCGGGTTCCTCCACCCTTCAAAATAAAAGTAGCTTCTCTAGTCATGGGCTCACGCCCATAATCAACCATGATCCTCTCTAGAGTATAAATTGTCTCCAATTTTGTCCAGCTCCTTCTTCATGGGATCATACCTCAATCGATCCACTACCGAAGCCCATCTGGTATATCTCAATCCATCCTTCCACAATTGTACATTTCCCTATAGTCCGGGGATGTCTGGCTAAGGCAAAATCTTCACACAGTTCTCTTAGCCTCAACCTATATTCTACCATCGTCTCATCATTTCTCTTTGTGAAATTCCTGGCCCTCTCCCTGGTCTCACCCAGGGAGACCTACATCAAAACAATACCCCTAATCAGACTTAGCAAGAAAACGTTTTTAACTCCATTTAACCTATTAGTTAGATTTCTAAGTCCGATTTCTTTTAATTCTATTGTCTTGCTTTATAACCTAGTGCTCTGATACCAACTTAAACTGTCACGCCCCGTAGGGTATCCTAAACGTAACAGCCCGCCACATACTAAGTAAGACTCTCGAGTTCCCTACCCGAGCCCTTCGGGAGTCTTAAGTAGATGTAAAGCGATCCTTTACGATAATAGAATACTTCAACAAATGGAGTTAAACAGTTTAATGTAGCATTCATTAGCCATAGATAATAAATCAAAATGCATAAATTATAGTTTACAAAATCTAAGGGGTATTCCCCCGCAAAAGAATAATAAGTCCAATACCCAGAGTCCTTAGTTTCCAATGGAAGTCTATACAAAAACAAATGGATTAAACTTCTACGGGAAACTCCTATCTCCGGTACCTGTGTTGTGGCTTGCCTCGGCCTAAGCCATATAAACTCGTGCTGCAATAGATAAAAACTATGGGGGCGTAAGCTAACTAGCTTAGTGAGTAATAACTTCCATAACACAATTAAATACAATCATTCAAGCAAGTGATTATTCAAGCAAGTGTATGCATCATACAAATGTGATCAACAAACATATGACCAACCGGAAATCATATGTGGATGGACTTGCGCCCTCCATCGGGTTAGCAGATTAACGAATCCTGCGGTACGACGCGTTTAAGCTCACGGTCAACTAACAATATTTTTTTATGGATCACGATTAACCAAATATTCGTTTTATGGATCACGAAAAACAACCAATGCGAATGCTCCAACCCCATCGTGATATGAATGGATTCAATTTACATTTGAACCGAATATTCATTAATTCAATTCTTTCAAGTGACCAACAAGTGTTCGCAGACATTCATCATAAGATACTAGCTAATCAGTCAATAGCTTAACACCCGGTTTCGATATTCCTTACGTTCCAATTCACATATCAGCAGTAGACAACATATATAATTCCCATATACCCCATCATGCATATACAATTTCTTTTTATCTTTGCCTACACCACTAGTGCCACTACATTACAATCACATTCATTAATTGAGAGTGGAAGTAAAACTCACTCGGCCATTGGACGCCAATCTTTCTAGTAGTAGTAGTCAGGAGGTAGAGTGTCGTCCTGCTCGGGATCACCTACCAAGCAAGAATAATCCTAGTGAGACTCTCATTATGTAACTAAATCAAGCTATACATCTAAACTAAATGGATTCGGATTTCTCGCTATATGTGGAAGTTCCGACTTAAAACGGCCATAACTTGGTCATTTTAACTCGGAAATTCGCAAATTTTATATCGATCTCTATCTACTTCGAAAGATCTACCTATTTCTAGTATTATATCCAAGTTTTGAAAATAGTAAGGTCACGGAACAGTGGGGTTAGATCTGTTCCGCAAATGTTCCAATCTCAAAAATTTGTTTTGCTTTTGATAAGAAATGTTCCTAGTTGATGATTCATGCATGAATGGTATGGAAATGAATTATTAACATGAATGCTATGTGATGAACTTAATATATGCATGGTCATAATGGTTTTGTGGTAATAAACTCTTACGAACTCTTAAGTATTGGAAAATCTCATAAGGGTTATTTCTATGAAGCTATTCTTCCACTTAATGCTCCTTAGGGTTTCTTTGACCTTTAATCTTGTAACCCATTTGTTATCTATCAAAAAGAAAAAAAAAAGTCCTCAAGGTCTATAGTAGTCATGGCCTTCATTCATGCATAAAAATCCACATTTTTCATTTGCTAAACATCTTTTTAAACTAGCTACTTGAAGAAATCCGAATTTTGTAAATCTCATTTCCTTGCATTTTTCTTATGGAAAAACTTGTCTAATGCATTAGAATTTGAAGCTCCAATATATATATTATCTAAGGACTCCATTTAGCTTATAAGACATCCAATTTAGACTTAGATCCTAAGTGTTCTTGTAGGCATGAACCTAAATTACGAATTTGACTACACATCCATATTTCAATATTTTCCACTCTAACTTTATTCTTTATTTTTACATCTTCATCATGCCTAAACTCTCCTACATTTATAAAAATCATTCCTTCAATATACCTATTACACATACCCTTCATTTTTCTTATGAAACATGAGTTTAAAATTGATTTTGGGGGTTTTTAAAGTAGGGTTTCACTTTCATCCGAATTTCCAACATTTCATATTTAACAAAACCTTTCCTTTTTCAATATTCTTGCTTCCCACATGTGAAGATCTACTATCTAACTCCTCTATACATGAACAAGACTACATTTTTATGATCATCAAAGTATAGAAAACAAAATAACCCTATGATCATGCATGTACATGAAGATGTGGATGTCTAAACTTTAGATCCACTATATATAATGCATGAATCATGGATCTCATGGCATGAACAACGATATATATGCAAGATCTATACTTTTCATGCATGAACAAGTTGATATTTCAAACTAAACCCATTCGAAGACTAGATCCACTTCTTGGGATGGCTTGAGATTCTTGTAGTAGTGTTTTCATGTCCCTTGCTCAAGCTCATTGGGATCTAAATGAGAAAACACACAAGAATGATCTTGCCATAACAAGATTTGGGATGATCAAAGCCTAAAATCAACCTACCAATGGAGTCTTGAAGTGAAAAAGAGAAGAAAATAAGTTGAAGTTGTGAGAGAGGGAGGGGGGGCAACCTCACGGCACAAATGGAGGAGAAGGAGAGAGTTTTTCTCTTGTTTTAAAATTTTGACAAGTGAAAATGAAGAGAGAGAAAACATTCAGTATATATATTAAGTAAATTAGGGTTTAGATAATTATAATGAAGTAAAAATAAATGAATTGAGAGGGAAACAAGGGGGGGGGGGGGGGGGGGGGGGGGGGGGGGGGGGGGGTGGGTCCATGTGTGTGTGTTTTGAAAAATGAAATTTTGCATTTACTTAATTAAAATATAATAAATGTGATAATTGATTAAGGACAAAATTTCTTGAAAAAGAAAATTGAAATGAGTAGTTGTAAGGATGTAAGAATAGGGTATGGGTATAGTGTAATGTAGGTTGTACTTGTGAATAGTAGACAAGACATCTACTTTACCGGTTGTTCCGAAAACACGGGAAAAGCTATAACTGTAATTTTTATAGCTCGGAAAATAACAAGATTGATATTTTTGGAATCTTTATAAAATTAGGATTCTAATGAATATTCCGGAACATTTTTCTGAATCCGTAGTCCGGGGCACGCTTTTCCGTAATTGAGCTCGGGAATGCGCGGAATTGAAAAATTCTCGAATTTATAACTTTCAAAGGTTTAGAATGTACTTTTAAACAATAATTCAAATTCATTTACTTCATAATATTTATTTACTATAAAACCGAATGAAAGCCGGATTTAGGGTTCCTAGGCTTCACTCAATAGACTCAAACTAGACCGGATTAGGGTTTCGCTTCCAACTCCTGGGGTTTCTTGACTACTGAGTACACCGGGGTTTACAAAAGGCCCAGTACACAATAACAAATGCAAATACAAGTCATCAAGCCAATATAAGTCCAATGAAATGCATTAGAAGAAAAGTGATTATCTTTATTAAATTTTCTTTCGCAAATCAACAGGAGGGTATCCAAACCCCGGATCATGATTTAGGAATTCAGGGATCCTGAGTAACAGCAGCTGCTCAGGGGGTTGATATAAGCAGTCCGAATACTTATATCTTCTATATCTATTTCATGAAGATAATAGCTTCACTTAGGGTTCGAAAGCCGTTGCCCGACTCTACTTAAACTCAGTCCACAACATGAGTGTAATTCACAAGTTCCCATAAACTTTGAACTAAACCATGGTATTTCCCCCTAAGTTTAAGCAAACGTTACTCAGATACTATTCCCCCTATCGGTTACCCACTTAACCAAAAAGAATCGCTATTGCATCATAGCATACCATTGCATCATGGTAAAGTCATTGCATCATGACTTGGTTAAGCGTCTAACTAACATGTCATTGCATCATGATAGGTTTGCTGCTCCTTGGACCAGATTAAACAGCGTAATAAACATCCAATTGATTCAAATATTAAGCCGAATCAATTTAAGTCAAATTAGAAATGCCTATTCCTAGCAAACATCAAACAAGTTATTGCGTACCTGAACCCGTTAGTATATTACTATGATCTCTCGGTGAAGAACTAACCAAAGAATCCTTAAATGAAATAGGAATATCAAAATAATCAATAAATAAATATAGATTCCTCATTCACAAATATATACATATATATATCTATATATCACAATCCTAGAACAATTGTATGAGGAAATTCATTAAACTTTGCATAGAGTCTAAATATCAAATTCATGCATAAAACATGTTTATTTAACTTATATATACAATTAATCAAAGAAATTCAAATAATTTAATACAAAGTCATAATAAAACATTTAAACATCCTATTATATCCTAAATTGCTTAACAAATACTTAATCCATCAAATATCAAACTTTAGAAAATTTAAAAAAAAAATTTTAAAATTCAAAAGCACAGGGGATACCCCGGCAGCGTACATGGATACACTGGCAGCCTTTGACCATACGCCGGCAGCTTAGACTCTCAATTTGCCGGCGTACATTCTGAAGAACAAACGCTGGCAAAATTTATTGTAAAAGCCGGCGGTGTTCCAAAGCGACGTTAAGAATTTTACTTCTAATGCTACCTCTACGCCGGCGGCGTTGAATTCCCAGATGCCGGCCTACGTTCAAAACAGACTTATTCGACAGAACACAAATCCCCTGTTTTCCATTTTACAACTTTTCAACCGAAAACACTTTTAAATCTTCTTCAACTTCATTTTTAACTTCATATACTTACTCCTATCTACACTACTCAATCCTAGCAACTCAAAACATGAAATCAACACATTTGATCACTTCAAATTCCACTTCCATTCATTCTCAACTTAACTACTCAAACTATCTTTATTTCTTCCCAATTCTTCATATCACTACCACAATACATAAACAATACTCATACACTAACCAAACATAATCCAAGATAATTTCAATGCATGAACAAACAATTTAGATAGCATTTAAACTCATCCTAATCAAGATCTTACCTAACTACTACAAGAAATGAAAACAAAACAAAATCATACTTAAATCAACTCATATGTATATGCCTTGTCTTGGGAAGAACTTTGATTTCCAAAGCTTGATATTGTCTTTGGGTTAGACTTGGAAATTGAAATGAAAGAGGAAGAGAAAAGAAAGAAAAAGGAAAATTCGTATGAAAAGGAGGGCTGCCCAAAAAGTAATCCAATTAATCAAATTAGAGTTTTAGACTTATCTAAAAAGTGACTTTTAAGGCATATATAAATTTAGAGTGTATTTTAGGTGAATTTGAGTCTCATTTGGGGCTCATTTAGGCATAAATGCTAGCTTAACTAAGGAAAATTTCTATAAACTAATCTTATGAAAAACCAAGGTTGATTTTATAAATCTAACTTAACTTAACACCTTAATGTATAAAAGACACAATTAATAAATACACACACATTAATACATATAAAACAACAATATTAATTTCACTACATAAGCAAAATAACACATTTAGACTATTACTAACACAACTATCATAATCATCATGCTCATTTAATTCAACGATTAAGATAAATAAACAAACACATGGAAATTAAATAGAATTTAAATTTATATCATTTCAGTTTTATAATGGTAAGCTTTCTTAGTTGTAAATGGTTGATCTTAATGAAAATAGAGACTCTAAACCTAATCATCTAGGAATTCAACATATGAAAGTCAAAATTGCCCATGTATTCCTCTATCTACCTCACATAACAACCCACTCATTTGTGCAACACTTGAGAAGGAGTCACTAAAAATGGGTCAATTGAGGTCATCATGGACACGTGTCATAACGTGTTAGGTCTTCTAAGTTTAATTTTAAATATTTCTTCTATTGACACGTGTCAATGGTGACCTCAATTGACCAACTTTCTAAACGTTGTGTTCTCTTTTCAACCACTCGAAAGATTATGACTACAAATGAACTTGTAAACCTCGAGATTTTTTATACTAGTTAAAAATAATTAGAAATATAAATATAAAAATTGAAGATCAATGTCGAAGTCAACAAAAACCTTAAAGTAAAACTATAGGTAGTAATGAACCTATATGCAGTCTCAAACCTTAAAATAAAGTCCCCTAAATAGTAACAAATACCAAAGAAAAAATTTCGTAATTAGTATCGAAAACTGAAGATATAGAAATAGTTTAGATAAGATTTCAAATACATTATAGAGTGGATAACCAATAAAGCTTATACTTAGAAAATGATAATTTAAGGATAAACCATTAGGGTTATAAATACATAATAAGAACGAAAGCAAATCCATAACTAATAATCTAAACTTCAAATAAATATTTTGATTGCATAGTATACTAGTTAAATAATTCTAAGGCTATTAGAGACTGAAACCAAAATTAGCCTATTAAGCTTAGAAAACCCTAATCGCGTGAGATAAAACTTTAAAAATAATTAATCGTGTAAACTTTAAACCCAAGTTTAAACACAAAGATGATCTAGAAAATTTGTAAAAGCATAAAATAATTTTTGGAGATGGAAGTCCTAAATAATTGACATATTTATACCCATTTAACTTAATAAATACCTAATAAATTAATTAAATAATAAAATAAAATATTATACAAATTATTGCATACATTTGGTGTAAGTGGAGAATAATATGCGGCTGAAATTGTCTAAAATTGTGCATAGCCGAAATCTTGAGGATATAGGTCAAAGTAAGCCAAGAAAGTCCAAGAAAAATAAAACTCAGCCAATCAATATGCCCTAACTAAGTAGCTCATTAATTGCAATAAGAATTCTTGCAAGTTCAAGATGATTTAAGTGGGACGAACTTCTTCTTCTCGGCCCAAAATTATGCTAGAGTTGATTCTTTCTCTTTACTTATATATAGGCTCATTGATTAAGTCCCAAACAAAGCCATTGAAGAGCATAAAACTAGCCCTAGAAGGCAACAGAAAACACACCATATCAGCTCAACCAATAACACAAAATTCAGCAATAAACCACATCAACTCAACCATAACACAAGCTTAGGAGGAGAACAACGAAGGTAAGTATAAATTCACTTTTAGTTAGTTTGAGTGTTAAACATTGTCTTATACAATGTCTCTTATTAACTTATATTCGTTTCAAGCCTTGGAAAGGATTGAACATTGCTCTAGCAGTCTCAAACAAGGTAATACTTAACAGTAAACCCTATTTCTGTATTATACTATGTATAGAAGTTAGAAAATCGTGTAGTATTGTGATTATAAGATATTATATAAGTTGTTATGTCATGAAAAATCAATGAGAATCATGTAAAAACGATTATAAGTAGTTTAAATGTAAGTATAACATATATAATATAAGAAAAATAAGTTACGTAATGAAGAAAAACGAAGAAGACGATGAACAATACTTACACCGACCTTACGCCACTAGTGTAAATCCTTAAAGCCGACGGCATACGAGGATGGGCCGACGGCTTTCGAGGCGGTACTGGCATAGAAGCTATGTAATTTTTTTTTTTACATGATTTAAACGAATGTCGAAGGCATAAACCTTCTACACTAGTTGTCACACCCCATGGGTGCCCTAGTAGTAATAAACAGGATCTTTTAGTTGCTTTGATAAGAAAGAAAAATATATAAAAGGCGTAAATTAATAAATAACTATCATCTAAAGTAGAGAATATCATAATAATAATAATAATAATAATATTACAGACCATGTCTTTTCTAGGTAGCCTTCAAATACATGACTAAAGTTTCTAATGTTAAATACTTGTAACTAGGAATAGAAATATAAATCTTTACCTGAACTACTCCTTAAGCTTCTAGCTTTTAGATTCTTACTGGGACCATGCTCCTGGAGTGTGAGCTAAACCATGGGCTCAGTGAATAATCAGAACTTACCACATATCAAACAAGTTCATTTACAATCATATGAAATGCACAAATCAAACATATGTACAAATACAAGCCTAGATAATCCGGAATCCAAATAGGATGGAGATTTACGCCCTCTCATTAGAGTTAAAGGATTATAATTTATGCCCCACCTACCTAGGCAGTTCTAAGCAAACAGAAGAAACAACAATATTCACTTTAGTTATCTCTTTTAATTTAATATATCTTTACTGTTCACTTTATGTTTCTGTCTTAGAATCCACCATGAAGTGTTAGTCATTTCAAGAAATACCATAAGTATTATCCTTCATTTACCATTTAGTTCCTATGGTACCAACAGAACAAAGGTAACCTTGGTATGACTAATAGCCTCCGGACTAGACATATCAAGCATTATTAGAGATCTGAAATACTAACACAAGCAGGCTACCATGCCTTTAGTTATGCAAATTGTGCAATGCATGTCCATTTTATTTAGGGAATCAATAGTCATTAATCAAGTTTAAGATAATCAACCAAATCTCAGACAAGCAGCATGCTATTTAGGTAATCAATTCATATAATATATCATTATCACTGTTAATAAAGTAGCTTAGCAATCAACAGATCATTAATCATACAATTTCCCCATAACCCATACAACACGATCTAATTATTATCTTTCATTTAGATACAGTTAAGCTACAAGCACAAACAGTGTAATAAGACTGAGTTACTCACTTGCTCATGTTCATTAGTTACAATAATCGTCAGGAAAATCCTCACAAGTGTCAAGATCACCTATTGAGATGATTAATATATTTATTAAGATCACATAAACTATATGAATAATCTTCTATAAGTGTCTAAGTATCATATATTGATGTTGGGTTTTTTTTTTTCTATTACTATATTGGTCCTTTAATGGTCCTATGATAATCAAGTATTATTTAATATTTATTTTCATTTTGCTTGTCTTGATCTTGTTTGTTACTTATATGTGTTCATCGGGTATTCCAAAATTGATATTTAGTCAACTTATTTTTTTATTATTATTGTTATTTTCGTATTGTTCCTTATCTGATTTATTATAACAAATCGTATTTATTCCTTATTATTTAGAGTTATTGGTTTTCTCTTGATTTACTTGATATAATTTTCTTGTAATGTAAATATATCACTTTATTAAAAAATTTAGGTTATTTAAATTTCCATTGTTACATGTATGTCTATATGTATGTATTTAAATAAATACTTGATAATTACCATAATTCTAATTTTTCCTTGTAAAATATACTAAGTTCATCTATGATGATAATAAAACAAGTAATATTAAGATTTGATAAATTTAAAATTCAGAAATTTTAGTAGTATTATCTTTATGTCATACTACTACTACTATACTATTACTAATAATAATAATAATAATCACAGCTTTAATAATAATAATTTAATAACAATAATAATTTTGATATTGGTAATACTCATAATACTCTTAATATAAAATACTATTAATGGTACTTCAAAAATCATACATATCAAAGTTAATACTAGTAGTAATATTAATACTTCTTAATGATATCAAAATAATATTAAGCTTAACTTTTTGTTTTAATATTAATATTAAATATAGTATTATCTTAAAACAATAATTCCAGCAATATTATTAATCTAAATACTTTTAATATTAATGGTAATGGCAATAATAATATTATTAATAATATCAATAACTATAATTGTAAAATATCATGGATTTTAATTAAATTAGTGATAATAGTTGTATATTAGTAGTAAACTTTTAATAATATCAATAATACATAATGACTATATCAATATTCACAAATAATGTCATAATATTAATATTATTTAAATACCGTATATTTAATATTGCAAATTTTAGTTTTAAACTCAATATTTAACAATTATAATTACTATAATACTAACAATGATAACATTCCTAATAATAATAATAATAATAATAATAATAATAATAATAATAATAATAATAATAATATTTATTATATTATTTTGTTTAAATAAATCAGTTTATTTTTTTGTCTAAATTATGTTTGCCGAAAGGTACACGAGGTAGAAACACAGGCGTGTTTCCTCGTGCGACGACGTACTGTTCATCTTCCCCGATAAGTTGGCCATTTTCTGCCATTTTCCAACGTACGTGCCTCTTCTAAATCATTTCCCTAAGCTTATACATGGTAGTTCTACATGTATATCAACTTACTTCATTAAATCTCATCCATAATCCATGATTTTCGAATTAAAATGTTGCAACTTAGGGTTTTGCAAACTTACCTTGTTGATCCAATTCGTGCGTTTTTTAAGCTTGGATTTGGGTTGGTTTTGATCCTAAGGATGTCAGTACAAGGTTTAAAGTATTGTTTGAGCAAAGAACTAACTTAACATACATGAACTTACCTTGTATGTTCTTTCCAAGCTTTGTTAAAGTGTTTTAAAGGAGTTTATGTTTGATTCAAGCAACTAGTGCATAGGGCGAGTTAAGGGTTGGTTTTGTGGCTATTTAGAGTGTTGTTTTAGTGTTTGTTTGGACGGGAAAGTGTGAGATTTAATTAGCTTTGTTTGCTTTTTCATTATAGTATTTATAATGAAGATGGGAGGGACATGAAGGGCAGTTTCATGGCATGAAAAACTTCCAGATTTCTCCTCTGTTTGTATGTGTTTATGTGTGTATTTTACTGCATTTATTAAGCTTGATGTGTTGTCTCCATTTGATTGGTGTGTGTGTGTGTATTTTGTTGACTTAAAAGGGAACAATTTGGAACAAAATGAGTAAGATTTCGACTTGCATCCATCCAAGAAAAGCAAGGCCACAATTCCATCCACTTGCACTGAAATTTCAAATGGATTTAAGGAAAAATATTATTATATTTGTTTAGTTAATAATTATCTTAGTTTTAGGATAATTCATTAAGCTATTCTGGTACAAATATATCATTTATTTGAGAGTTCTTGACTAAAAGCATTTTTATAGAGTCTAAAAAAATTTAAATTGCTATTAAGTTCAACTTAAAGTTTAAAGTTTACGCGATTAAATATTTTCAGAGTTTTAGCTCCTGCGATTAGGTTTTTATAGCTTATTAGGTCAATTTTATTCTAGGCTCCAATAGCTTAAGAATATCCTAACTAAACACTAAACAATGGTGTGATCCAAATATTTATTTGGAATCTAGATTATTAGTTATACATTTGTTTATGTTTTATTGTGTATTTATAACCCTAATGGTTTATCTTTAGGTCATCGTTTCCTAACTATAAGCATAATTTGTTATTTATTCATCATCTCTCTTAATACCTTTAACCAAGTTATTCTTATATCTTGGTTTCTGATACCTACTATGAAATCTTATTAGCAGTATTTGATACTACTTAGGAGTCTTTGTTTTAGGGTTTAAAACTATATGTATGCTCATTACTACTCATAGGTCTAGTCTCAAGTCTTTGTTGAGTTCAATGCTAACCATTTATCTTCTATACTTGTATATTTCTATCTATTTCTGTTTGTATGACAAGTTTCAGAGTTTGAAGATTGGGTTACCTTTAATTATATCTTGAGTTATCAGCTCAAGATACAAATTCTTGTTTTTGGTATCAATTAAGGTCAAAGAAGTTTTTATTCGGGCTTTTATATCAAAATCCAGCTAAATTCAGCTCATTGATCTATTCTTGAGTTTTTGTTAAGTTCTAGGTTTACTAGCTAGTTCATACTTTCTATTTTAGAGTTATGTACTAATGTAAAAATCTTTAGGTTTACACTAGTGGCATATGTTATAACACTAGCAGCCTTGGAAGCCAATGTACCCTAGAACAAATAACGTGTAAAATTTACACGAACACTGGCAATCTTGAGTTTAATATCAGCAGCATTGGATGCTGGTGTACGTGCATTTTTTCCTTGAACGAAGTCTGTTCTGTAATAGATTACATACATATATATATATATATATATATAGAAGAATAAAAGATATTATTTAGTATTATATATAAATATTTTAAGAAAAGTAAGTTTAATAATTCTTAAGCATTAAACTTAGTAACTGTTAAATAGAAAACACTTTTATTATTATACCAAACGAATAAGAATAGTCCAATACTAGTTTTATATAAATATAAATATATATATATATATATTATATATAAGAATAGAAATTTAGAATAGGCTAAAATTACAAATAATGTGATTTCTAAAAATAACAAGATAATAATATAAAGCCAGATCAAGAGAAACACAATAAAAATATATGATAGAAAATAATATTAGTTATCATAAAGTAGTCAAAGTAAAGAACGATGTAAAAATAAAATTTAAGTAGAATAAATACATGATATGTATATAATAGTAATTGAATGATAGTAAATAATCTTTAAAATAGTAGAATACTAACTTAAAAAGACATATAAGGTTGACAACCGAACAAATAATAATTAAAAATCTACTACCTAAGGCTATAGGACTTAATTAAAGGATAAGAAAAACATCATAAATATATATATATATATATATAATAAGATCAAGACAAGCAACATGGAAATAAATATTAACTAATAAGTATCTAATATCATAGGATCGTTACCTTAAAAGGTCAATACAAGTAATACAAATATCAATATAGGATACTTAGGTACTCATAGGAGTTTAGATATATAATTTATATTGTATTGATAAATTTTTTTATTCATCTTAATAGGTGATCTTGATACTATTAAGGATTTCCCAATTGACTATTACGATTAAGCAAAATGAGCAGGTGAGTAACTCAAATCTATTACATTATTTGTGTTTGTAACTAGTGGCATATATAATGCAAAGATAATAATATGGTTGTCATGAAATATATTAAGTATGTGATGTGGGTTGTATGTTTGGTTGACAAATAGAGAAAATAAAAGTGATAATACAAATTGACTGATGATTTGAGGAAAGCATGTTATATGTTGTGTGTGTAATGTATGATCACCGTAAGCCTAACTAAAAATTATTGGCTTTATAATAAAAATTGACATGCATTACACAAACCACATTATTACATATTCAAAAAGAGTGACCGTCTGCTACGTATTAGTATTTCGATTATCTGTTAATGCTTGGTTAGTTCTTCTAAGGTTTTCTTTGTTATGTCGGTTCAACGGGAACCAAGTGGCAATGAAGGATGTCGCCCATAGTATCGTTTTGAAATTACTAATACTTAGGGAGTTTTTAAGGTATGATGTAGGAAATAGTTAGTTAAAATATCCAAAAATTAAAGTGATAACCCTAAGACGATAAATTGTTGATTTTCCCATATGCTTAGTCTCTCCTAGGTAGGTAGGTCATTAAGTAAATGTTCTTCAACCCTTAAAAAGAGGGCATAAATCTTTTTCCTCTTTGGATTATAGATTATCAAAGCTTGTATCTGTGCATGCGCTTGATTGTTGCATTACATATGTTTTGTTAATAAACTTACTTGATGTGTAATGTGATTGGTTATTGTAAACCCTTGAAATTTTTCCTAATTCTTAGAAAATAATCCTAGAAGTTTAATACCAAAATTGAAACCCTGAAAATTGACCTAAGTTAGAAACAAATTCTAAATAAGGTCAAATACGAGAATTCTTAACCTTGAGAAAAAGAAAACCCTCAATTCCTAACATCCATACAACCAATTGATTCAACATCCATATACTAACCAAATCATCTATCCAATTCCTAACATGCAATTCAAGACGATATATCTAAATAACGCTTGACAACAAAATACTAAGACCTTAAATCCTTTGGTGAATTTTAGAATAAAAATTTCAATATTCACTAAAAGTCAAACTGAGTTAACCTATAACCCTAGACTCGGTTAAATGATCCCGAGAACTGAAAAATATTAAATAATAAAAAATACAAGAAAATAAAATAAACCACAAATGTTGAACTAAAAACATAATACGGACAAAACCCCAAAATTTTATAATTTTACGAATAAAATCAATAAGTCGAAAGTCAAACTAGTACCCTAAAAGTCAACAAAGCTTACAACAAACCCTAGTGTTTAAGATCCAGTAATCCTGCACTTTTAAACCCTAAACAATGAAACTAAGATAATTGTTGATAATAGTTCGTAATAATATAGGGAAGCTTAAAAATATCATATTGGCGAATTTCTAGTGTCCTTTGGATCCAAATGGGATCAGTTTTCGAAAACCGTGCCCTAGTACACTAGATGGCAAAAATATTCTATTAATACCAATAGATTCATAATAAAATAAGAATCCAAAAATATCAATTTCATAATTTTTCATTATCTAAAAATATCTTATATAGCCTGTTTACACGTATTTTATTACTATTGGTATTTTATTTGTTTAGTCTACTCTTCATAGTACTATTCATCTATCTCTACTTTTTCTACTACCTATTCTTACAACCTTTATACATATTTCTTAAAATTTATTTTCCCATAAAAATTCTACATCATATATTACTAAACTTCTCTTACACTTTTCTTCTAAAACTAATTTTTAATCACTTCTCTGTCTCTTTTCCCCTTCATGCCATCCACTCTCTCTCTCTCTTCATCCTCAATTTTTTTAATTAATTTAATTACATCTAATTTTCACTCCAAAACTCTATAAATACACCTTTCCTCCTTCATTCTTTCACACAACTCATTTTACTACCAAAACTCTCTCAAATTCTCCTCTCAAATACTCTCCCATTACTCTCCCAAAACACTCCCAAGTTTTCTTCTTTATACACAAAACCCATTTACTCATAATACTCTCAACTTCTATTTAGGTAAAAATTCTTTTTATATCTTTACTATCGTGTCATGTAACTTTACATGACCATGGTGTGAGTTTCCTAAACTTAATGTTATGGAAGCTACACTATGTTTATGTATTGTTCTTGTTCATGAACATTTATTTCTATATTTTTATGTTGTTATTATACTTTGCTCATATTATTATCGTCATTACGCTAACTTCTTATTCATATCTAAACTAATATATTTATGTATTTATATATAACCTTTAGAGCATACAAGCTTACTTGTTATTTATTTATTTTTATGCTTTGCAATTTATTTATTTCATGCTATTTTAAGACTAATATTTCTAGTCTTAGACTTGTCCTTATCAAGTCGAAACAACCTTTTCTTTCTTTTTTTTTTATTCTTTTTGGGACTAGTTTATTCTTAGTCCTGAGATGCCTTGATAAAGCTAAGGCTCCCAATACTTGACCAGGTTACCTTGATAAAGCTAAGGTTCCCAATACTTGATATTTTTATTATCTTGCTTATTATTATTTGCTTCCAGTATCTTTCTCATATTCTTATTATTTACATGCTCATGTACATGCATAACCATAATGATATTGTCTCAACAAAAATCTAAGGTGGAATTTTCTTTAATAAAGGAAATGAAATCCACCTTTTTTTATATATATGAAATACCCCAAATCTTTACCTAGATTAGAAATTGAGTTTAGATAGATTAAATAAATGAAATGAATTATAGGATTTAATTAGACAAGTTGATATATTTAATTAGCTATTAATTGAGATTTGAGTTTCAAATTCCCTAAACATGTCATCAAAGTGTTTAGAGAATTCCTAAATCCTTGATTCTTAGCCTAAACACTAATTCCTAAATCTCAGTAAAATTTGGAGTTCATTTACTTGAATAAAAATATCAGTTCTTAAACCCGAACTCAAATTAAATATCTTTTATCCAAAATAAATTTCTAAATTAAGTTGATACTTTGAGTTCTTAATTTCTAACCTATTGGTTTTGAAATCATCTCCTAAATATTTTTAGAACTAAAGATATTAATCTGAAAGTTCTAAATTCGATACCCTTATTTTAAAATATCCTATTTTAAGCCTTAAACTTCTCTTTTTATTTATTTTTCATCTCCTGCTCTCTCTCTCTTCTTTTACTTTTCTTTCCTTTATTTTCCTTTTCCCTAACCGATGGTTCTCTTCCTCTCTTCCTTTCTTCTTCATTTTTCCTTCTTTTCTTCAAATTCTTCAACAAATCTCAAGATTAAAGCCAACTAGAGGATGAATCAAGACTAGGAGATGAACTAGATGGAGGAAACCGAGCTAGAGGATGAAGTTTCAACTTGTGTTCTTTTCTAAAAGCTAAGTTTTCGTTTTCTATTTCTCTTTGTTTATACTTGTTATTTACATTGATAATTGATGAATTGATGTTGAATTGGGTTAAGAGTGCTGTTTATTTATGTATTTGTTGGTTTAATGGTTGATGGAAGTTGGGGTTTGGTTGGAGGAAGAAGATGATGAATAGTGATTTGGAGTTGATGAAGTTTTGGAGATGTTTGGTGTTGTTTGAATGATGGGATGATCATGTAACAAGCTTTAGAGTAACTTTGGAATGAGTTTAAAGAATTTTAAGAAGTGTAAAATTGAAATAGCCATAATTTTAATATATATTAATGCATGCTAAATTTGATAATTATATGTGTGTATGTGTTTGAGTGGATTAGTGTGTTTGTAATATTGGGTGTGTTATAACATATGTGATTAGATAATATGCTATGGTAAATACATCTAGGTTGATAGTTTATTCATGTTAGAAATTATCATGTTAGTATTAATTGTTATTGTAATGAATTATATGTGTTAGATTTAAACTTGTTTTAAGCCTAAATTAGATCCTACACTTAGCAGATTTTTAAAGCCCTCTTAAGCCCAAACTTAAGTCCAACTCCAAGCCCAAATAAAGCCCAAGCCTTCTCCAAATCTGCCCTCCTCAAAAGTCAACAACATTTAGATAAACATAAGAGTTTAATTGAGACATTAGACAACCCAAAACAGAGCAAAGAAAAAGAAAATTCGTAACTCAAGAAGGCCAAAATTTTTCAAGATCCAAATCAAGTTTTCTTGGACTCAACACACCACAAATCCTTCCCCAAGCCTTATATATACATTGAGGTAAGTTTATTTGATGTTTGAAATGCTTTATTTCCCTCTTAATCCATGAAATATGCATGTGTGGTATAATATAAGTAGTTGGAATGCTAAATTCTTGTTGAAATGTTGTAGAATTGTTAGGAAAGTTTTAGAATGCTTGAGTTGTTGTAGATAGGTTGTAGTAGGCTTTCATGTGGTTTGGAAGTGAAGTGTTGAAGTATAATAAGTATTAGAATTGTTTGAAGTGTGTTAGAGTTGGTGAAAGTTGATGAAAAAGAGTTTGATTCTTGTAGAGTAGTGTTTGAACTTGTTTGAAGTTGAGGAGTGGAGATCACTCTTGTTTTATGATGTTGAATGTACAAGAAGTGTTGTATGAAGTTTGTATAAGGTTTAGGACATGTTAGGAGTTGAGAAAAGTTGAGTTTTGAAGTTAAAACAAAGGAAAAGTGTGAAAAGTCGGAAACAGGGGTGACATCACGGGCGAGCTAAGGCCGGTGATATCGTCTGATTTTTGTAAAAAATTTCGTCAGGCAAGATATCACGGGCGAGGTAAAGGGCGTGATTTAGACTGATCATACCTTTTTCCTTAGTCACGGGCGAACAAAAGGGCGTGATTTGGTCTGTGACAAAATTTTTCAAAATCACGGGCGAACAATGGGGCGTGATCCGTCCCCTGCAGCAATGTGTTTTCGTAAATTAATCATAAATTTTTCATACGAACTCCGATTTAAGTGATTCAAATTGCGTTGGAAAGCTTGAAAAGAGATCTAAAACTTTCATGTTTTGAGTTTTTACAAAATAAAAACTTATCAAGGCCGAATTTTCATTTCTTTCCAGCTGCTCCATTTTCCAAATAAAGCTAAAAACTTATGTTTGATAGTTAATGTAATTTTTTGATTAATTATTGAACTTGTATGGTGTTGTATGATGATTGTATGATATATATAAGTCATATTATGACTTGAATGATTTTAATCAAGTTCCTATGATTTCCTAAGCTTTAAACTAGTAGATATAAGGTTGGCTTAGGATAGTATTGTTAATATGATTTGATTTATGTGAAACAGAGATAGATACTCAGTTGGAGACCCTCTTTTGAATTCCGAATCGAAAGGTACACAATACTTTGATTGATTGTTGCTTAGGATAGGCATATATCAATTTGACCTTAATCAAAGATTAATGAAAAGATATTGAAATTAGTTGTGCTTTACGTCGTTGAATCCGGATCCGGGGAGCGACAACCTTGTCATGATGCAATGGCACGGTAGTTTAGGCGCTTAGCCCAATCTTTTGTCATGATGCAATGACTCAAATCCATGATGCAATGGTTCACCATGATGCAATGGTGGTTTCTTTTATTGGCTAAGTGGGTAGCTAATAGGGTTAACTGTATCGGTATATCCTCTACTTAGGCTCGGAAGGAAATAATATGTCTTAGTTCACGGGTATGGGACCGTTGAACTAATTGATATTATAGACCGGGATAAGTGGATTATATAAAGGAGTGTGAACCCTAGATGAAGCTATTGTTCTCTATCGGTTAGATATAGGAGATATAGGTATCCGGTCTATCTATATCAACCCCCTGAGCAGCTGCTGTTACTCAGGACCCCCAGAACTCCCAAGCTTGAGTCGGAGTTTGAATACTCCAGTGTTGTTTTATTCACTTAACTAAAAGATAATGAAGTTGTGGTGATTTATTGCATTGTTTTTAGTTAAGTGAGCATTGCATATGTATTTGTTTGCATTATTGTGTACTGGGCCTTTGGCTCATACTGCTATCTTGCAGGTGACTTTGATGACGAGCTCTATGACGATATGGGCTATGGAAATGATTGGGAAGACTCTATGGATGACTAGGAGAGAGGCCTAGTATATGCTTAGGATTCCTTTTGATGAAGATTTCTTTTTGAAGTGTTTAGGCTTGTTTGTTAAGCCTTGGAATGTAATTTGTGTTGAAGTGTATTTGTAATATAGTTGGGTTGTAAGTAGGATTTCTATGTTTATATGTTCCTTGAGAAGTTGTAATGTATAAATATATTATGTATGGCTTGTATATAGTTAATGTACCACTACCTATGTAGTGGTAATGTTTTAATTCAAAGAATATGAATGTTATATCTATTTTAAACAGGTAGCCATTACAAACATCTCTTTTTAAGACGACCTTACGTATAATACTTGAATATTGTTCCTAATATTTGGGTATTATGCGTGGTCGGGAGATTTGGCACACTTAATAATTAGGTTAAGTGGGCCGGGTCTTTACAAAAAATGCATTTTGAAAACAGGGGATTTCGTCATTTTTTTGTTCCAGTGTACACAACCCGTGTACATGGTCGTGTAGGCCTTGAAATTCTTAAAAGTTGCTCTCGAGTTATTTTTTTTTACCCAACACGGCCTCGGTACACGGCCGTGTACTCGGTCGTGCAGACTTCCCCTGTTTCGCAGCTCTTTGTATTTTAGCCATAACTTTTTCATCCAACTTCCGATTGAGGTGATTCAAGTTCCGTTGGAAAGCTTAAAAAGAGATCTAAAATTTTCATGTTTTGGGTTTTTACAAATTCGAAACTTATCGATGCTTAAATTTTGATTCTTTCCAGCTGCAACACTTTTCAAAACAAAGTCAAAAACTTGTTTTTGTTTGTTAAATGTGTTTTTGCTTAGGAAATGGATCCTTTTGAGATAAAATGAGATAGATAAGTGATATTTGATGTGTTGAGTGAATTAATTCATGTAATTAAACATGGGTTAAGTAGATTTATAGATTTAACAAATAATTAGATTAAATCTAGAAGTTAGTTATAAAATAAACTTAGTTAACAAACTTAAGTTCAACTTGATTAAATAGACTTGAATGAGTTAAAATAAATTAGATTGAGTTAGTTTAATTACTTTGGCTTAGTAATTAGATTAAATGATTAATTCTAATGAGTTTGACTTAATGAACTCAATTAAACTAAAATGAACTAGATTTCTTAAGCTTAATCCACTTGGCTTGGCTTTTGAATTAAATGGCTAAGGTTAATCAATTTGACTTGGTAAATCACTTAAATGACTAACTTTTAATCAATTCGGCTAAGGTTAAGCTAAAACGGGTTAGTAACAAATAATAGAGTTAAATGAATGTGTTAGGGTGATCTTTGAATAACATGGTGAATATGTTGTTTCAAATGTGTGTTTACTTGGAAAATGAATGTTTTTGGTTTTATGAATTCTTTGTTAATGCTTTTGTAATAAAACATTATAAATAAAGAGAAAAGAAATTCTTTGATAGACAAAGGAGAACTGTCCATATTTTGGCAGGGCGATTTATCGCAGCCATAGTGGGGTTCCACATTAGTGTCTGATCAAATAGGATTAATAAAAGTTTGATATAAAGTGGATGATTAGTTTAGTTTAGTTTCTTATACGAGCTCTTTTCTTAACAGTGGTGGATATCTGATTTTATCTTCTGGATTATCTTATGAAATTTCCTTCCAAAGCTATGTTTGGATTTCATATTCAAGGTACGCAGTAACTAGCTTGTCTCTGTGTTAGGATAGGCATTTATGAAAACTATATATATTAAGAAAAACTTAATTGTGAGTGTTGATTTGTGTTTTACGCCGTTAAATCCAATCCCTGCACAGGGTGGCATGAGTGCCTAGGGGCGCCTCCTCACAGATTGGGTGAGCCTAGGATGGAATTGGTATCCGGTTCGAGGAGCGGCACCCTGCTCAGACTGTGTTTTCTGTAAAATTATCTAGGAGATATAAGTATCCAAGCTGCTTATATCAACCCCTTGAGCGTCAAGGTTGTTACTCAGGATCCCCCACTATCCTTGTTGCCCGGAGTTTGAATACTCCCGTGTTGATTTGTTTACTTTAAAGAAAGATAATAACTTGTGATTGTTGCATTTGCATTTAGTTAAGCTCATGTGTCACTCCGTGTGTGATTGTGTTGCTGTGTACTGGGCTCCGGCTTATTATTGTTGTTGTTATTCTTTTTACAGGTATTGTGATTGTTGATGATGATAATGAGATGATGACTTGATGATGATGAGTTATTTTTGTTGATGTTGATGTTGATGAGGATGGTGATGGTGATGATGATTGATGTGATGATGTTTGTCCCGGTTTTGGGCGATTCTGAAGATTTGTGAGATGAGTGAAATGTGATAGGATCGAGACATTTCTTATATTTTGTTTCTTCTTTTGTTTTGTTTTGTAAGAGGACTGGATATTTTTATACATTGTATTTTCTTTTAAGAGCTTGTTAATGCCCAATCGATTGTAAATGGTTATCTACCCCTAAGAGTAGATCATAAAGTGTTTTTATAAAGTTAGTTTCTTAGAAAACTGGTTTGCTCTGTAGGGAGTAGAAGTTTATAAGTTGTTTTGTAAAATTTGATTTTCCGCTGCTAAATCTAGTTATCTGAAAATCTAATTAAACGATTTCACAATCTAAAATTGAATAGCAATGTTCAACATAAACACCTTTTTTTAAGACAACCTTACGTATAATTCGCAAGAGTTATACGTGGTTAGGGACTTGGTGTGCTTAATTTGAGAATTGAGCATGTCGGGTCTTTACAATATATATATATATCACCAAATCAAGACTTTATATCACATCCATAGGAAAATTTTTCTTTTTCATCTTCTTTTCAAACTCACTAAGATTTTTCCTAGATAACAATAAAGATGATTTTCTCAAAAGAAGGTTAACTAACAAAATAATTATTTTCTTTTATTATGATAAGTCACATAAAGTTTATTAAAACTCAGTAATAATAATTATTTGATAAATAAATTTTTCTCAAAAAACTTACTTGTAGGAATTTTTACCAAAAGTAATAACTAAACTAAGTTTTATAAATTGAGATAAAATCAACTCACTAAATTATAAACACACTTAGAAAAATAAAAGTTTGCCAAGGTTTTTAAATAATAAACTCATTTTCAAAGAAATAAAAGAATATAAACAGTAGAGGTTTCAAAAACAATTGATATTATCAAAAACTTAAAAAAATATTAAGACGTTATTTCATTTCATATAAAATTGTTCAAAAAGTTAAAAGACCAAATTTTAGTAACAAATTTTAATTTTAAAGAAGTTGGAAAATGAAAATATAAAAAGAATTGTTTATCAAAGTCATTTCTTTAAAAGAAAATATACACAACTCAAATTATTATAAGTTAGCAACAACTTAATAAAACTCTTGAAAACTTCATTCTTTTATCACTAAAAGTAAAATTTGTAAAAGACGAAAACTAAGAGAAAATTTATTTTAGAAAACAAAATATGAATATACTAATAATAATTCAAGAAATTATGAAATTCTTAGGAAAGAAATTGTTAAGATACAAGACTTTAACATCGCAAGATATTGTTTTATGAAATATAATCGTTGAGACAATATCACTAGAATCTCGCATACAATATGAGTATATATATATATATATATATTCAAAGGATTATTCTAACTATACTACTATCTACATTTTTTGTACAAGTATTTTTCGATAAGGAAAACTTTACAAATTTATGTTTTGAAAACTACAAATTTCGTGATGAATCTATACTTTACGGTTTCAAAACCTAAATGACCTTATACGAAAAAAATAACCTTAGAAATGGATAGATCCTTTCAAATAGATAGAAAATGGTATATTATATACGAAATTCCGAGTTAAAATGAGCAAGTTATGGCCATTTTAAGTTGAAGTTTCATTCTATGCGATTTTTGACGAACATAGTGAAATAAAATTAGAAAGATTAAGTAGAATTTTTATGAAATACTCATTCCGGGTATTTCTATTATCTAAGTGACATGGAATACGAGATTTCCCTTCTTGAGGATTACTACGACCAAGAAGATTGCGAAATGGACGAGTGAGTTATTCTTCTTAATTTCATTACTTGCTTGTGCTTATAGAATAGTGGTATTAGAAAACTAAGAAAAGATAAAAAGGAACATGTATGGGGAATTCAAGGATGTGTATATATGTGATTCTATGCTTATATGATGAAATGAGAATTAAGAATATCGTAACTTTGAATTGTTTGTTTAAGTATTTTGTCTACTTAAATGTATGTGATCCGTAGAAAATGTGTATAGAAAATATGAGTACAGATACTACCAGTAAGTATATTGGGTCTGATCAAGTAATACAAAAGTGAGTAGAGTATCGTTCCCACAAGGATCAATTCAACTATTAGATCGGTATTAGCTTTAACTAATATTTAGGCAATCAAAATATATCAATCTAAACTAATTCTAATTTAACTTAATAGCTATTGATGAATGCAATGAGATTATAGAGAGAGATATATCAAATAAATGTGGGAAGGAGCAGAATCCACGCTAATCTTTACTAATCATATTGAAATTTTATTATATGAACAGTTATAATTGTGGATATTTGTATGAACTTGTCAAAACCTAAAACTATCAAGTTTTAGTAATCACAAATTAATCTACTAGCTTTCGCTAAACAAATTATCAATGGAATCGAATTCACAATTATAAACCTTCCGATTCTACAATTGTGTAATGCTCTAAATCAACTTATCCTAATTCCTTAGTGAGAAATTAACATAAAACATTGCATGAATTACATGAGACAATTTCTAAATCAGATTAAACTCCGCCACTTCTGTAATTGTTGTTTAATCTTAATTCATGAATTCCTATGAATCCTAATTCTTCTTCTGAATTATCAAAATTCTTATCAATCCAAATTCATACAAAAACAGGAAAGATAATCAGGATTCATTACAAATATTCTATAATTCTAACAATCCTATAATATAAATTCAAATATCATTTTAGCAAGATTAATGTTTCATCACTTCCCACAAGAAAAAGTTTAGCTACTCATGAGTGATAATTCAATAATCAAATAAGAATATGCAATTGATATCATTATGAACAAAGAAATCAGATATATGAATTGCATAAGAAGAGAGAGATCAGATATCACCAATTCAAATATCAAAATCTTCAATTACAAATTATCGAAAGCTTCAAATATCTCACAATTCTCGATGAAGTGCTAAAAACTATTTATCTATCTACTAAATGTATTATGAATTGTTTCTCTGATTTTCTTGATGAAATTAGAGGAAGGAAGTCCCCTTTATATAGGAAAAATTTTGTGAAAAACATTAATGGAAATTTGTAGTTTCAACATGTACATTGGCAGTTACACTTTCTACACTGGCGGCTTACAGGCGGCGTAAAGTCCTTCTCTTGATTGCACTGACAGCTTTCATCTTCAGTTACAAGTATAGGCCGCTCATATGCCGATGGCTTAGAAATGGATCTAGCCGATGTATATATTCAAAAATGAAAGGTTAGCCATTTTATAAGGAAAGCCGTGTCAAAGCTGGCAGCTTTCACGCCGGCTTAGTCAATATATTCAAATTTGGCCGTTCATTTTGTAACTAAGCATTCATGTTTGATTATGCCTCCTGATCTTCAATCTACACTGCCTTAACGTCGGCGGCTTATCATCTGGCGTACATTGTAACTCCATCTGCACTAGCAACTCTTAAGCTCTACGCTGGCAGCTTTCATTCTACACTGCCCTATTCACCTTCTACGCCGGCGGCTTACAGGCAATGTACATTCAAATGAAAGAAGGCTTGTAAGGCCGGCAGTGTACGTAACGGCTTTGAGGAGTGCAAACATGTTTATCTTGTAAGCTGTCTCAACGCCAGCGGCTTTAATTCTTAGAAAGATGGCATTAAATAAAATTGCAGAAGCTAGCTTCTTCTTCCTTCTACATTGGCAGTGTTGAGCTAGTTTGTTTAGCTTCCCACAATCTACACTGCCTCAAGGCCGATGGTATAGAGGCAGCCCTAAGGATTTTCATTCTAAGCATATGAAGGTTGGCTGTACGCCGATGGCTTAGGCTTTAAAAAAGCCGGCGTACTCCTTGAGTTTTCCTATTTTCATTTCAAAGTTGTTTGTTTTGCTTCCCTTTGTCTAAATTAGACCTGAAACATGAATTTTAACTGAAACAAGTACCCATTCTATCCATTTATGATAAGTTTATCACAATTTAAACATCAAAAGTTGTATAAAATATGATCTTATCAACTCCCCCACACTTTAACTTTTGCTTGTCCTCAAGCAAAACAATTAAGAACAAAATTCTTGAAATCTGTCATAGATAGTACAATTGTTCTAATTTAAGTATCAATTCTTTAACTTGTTTTTCTTATACCTACTGCTCTTACCACACTGGTTTCTTGTAATTAGAGTACTTTAATCAGAATTAAAGAGTTGATCCAAACAAAACAAGTTTTAATCTTAGTTTTTAACAAAAGAACATTCTTATTCGAAAGCATATGCTCAATCCACTAAGGAAAAATACTCATTTAGACTTCATTAGACTTTTATCTTACATATACTCTTAGTAACACCAAATGAAAGCATGTGGTATCTACATTTTTCTTAGATTTTGTCCTTCTTTATTACAAGTCTCCTTTTATTTGTATCTTTGCATTCATTTTCTTTATACAAGCATTTATTTTCTTTTTGGGAGGTTTTTGCCTCCATCTTTTTTTTTTCAAAGTTCATAATTTGAATTTTTTCCTTTCTTCCCTTCTCTTTATAGTGAGTTCATTGAGTCGGCACATCCCAGGCTCATCACTTAAGTGACTAGGTTTCAAAATACCCCTAAAAACTCTTCCTCACTTTAACATTCAAGTTCAGATACTTATGACTCAAAATTTTTTAAGTCAGAGGAGTAGTGACTAGGTTTCAAAATACCCCTAAGAACTTTTTCTTTCTTAATGCAATAACAAATCAAAGACTTATTTTTATAAAGGATCACTAAGTTTAAAGTTTCATTTGCCTCTTTCACTAAATGTTATAATTCAAAGAGTATATATAAGCTAAAATTTCCCAGAAGTAAACCTGCTTATTTTTCACAAAAGGATTTGACCAACTCTTAAATTTCTAATTCCAAAGTTAAAAATAAAGTAAACTAATCACAAAAGCAGGTGAGTAAGATACTTTAGCAAGTTATTTTCATTGCTTCTTTGTTTAATCAAATGCTTTCAATCATTATTTTGTACTATCTCTAAATTTCAAGAGATTTTAGAAAAATTTTGGTAGAATTTCAAACCAAAAATACAAGGGGGTGTTTACTCAGATTAATCTTGTCAAATAACAACAATCCAAACAACCAAATCAATTCAAACAACAGATCATATTCACAACTCCACTTCATAACTTCAATTCAGTTTATCCTTTCCCCCATACTTCAATTAAACAGTGTCCTCACTGTTTCACATTTATAGAATACATGAGAAAAAGATAAAAAACTGAAACCTTTGTAATTTCCTTTTGAATCAAAGTCAGCAAAATTCAGGGCAAAGAAAATTGCTTGTTCAGCCCTGTAATCTCTACAAAAAAAAAAACAAAAAAAACAAAAAAGAAAAATAAAAGCAAAAAAAAAAAATAAAAACTATCTAATAAGTACAGATCAAAGTGAGTCTAGCTATAGGGATTTGGGTGCTCATAATAAATACAGGCCAATATGAATAATAAAAATCAATGAAAAACAAATGAGAGCTAGTAGGATCTCTAACTCTCTGGCCTTAGACTAGCTCTGCTGGTGTGCTCTTGGCTAAGTCTCTGAGTATCTCTTGAGTTAGCTGTGTGAGTGTGCTCTGAGTAAGTCTAGCAGTGTGCTTTGAGCTATGCCTAGACTCAGTAGAAGTCCCATAACTCATCTCAGCCCCTTTTCTGGATTCAAGTAGAAGATTGCAGTTTTCACTGCCTTAAAAATCATCTTCCTGAACTTCTTATTTTTCTTGTTCTCCTTGATTTGTTTGTCTTTGAGCTCTTGATTTTCCTTCTTCAAACCCTGGATATCCAGCTTAAGCTGGTTTTTATCATATGCTGAAGCAGTACTTGTAGGAGGAGGAGGAGCAAATGAGGATGGTATCTCAATACGAATATCATCAAGAAAGATATCTTGAAATTCTAACTCCTCTACAACTGGTGGTTGAACTCCTTTGGCGTTTTTAAGCAATCCCCAACCTCTAAAGGGTGCTGATGAGATCTTAAGGCTCCTCAAAGATCTCTATACCCTTCAACAATCTAGTGATATAACCACCATAGAACAGGAGTCTGGTCCTGGTATCATCCGCCTGCCTATAGATAAAATTGGCTATCTCCACTCCCAAATCAATTCTATAGCCTCTAATAAGGCTATAGAGATAGAACATATCAAATATAGTCACTTTATTGTGACTAGTCTTCTTGCGACTCAGTGTATGTGCAAGAATGTGGTGGAGCAGCTTGTGCTCAACAGCAGCAAATGTGGTGGCCAATGACTTTAAGGGAACAAATGACTCATTTGCTCGCTTAGAAGGAATCAACTGATACCAATAAGCCTCCTGTGTCATCTGATTTTCTCCTTTAAGCCAGTTGTTAGGCAGATGGAAATTCTCCTCATCATCATCATATAAACCTAGGAGTTTGCCCATTTTCTTCAGTTTGACTTCCCTAATCTCACCAAACACCTAAAACTGAAATGTAGACTTAGCTCTGTCAAGTAAACTCTTCAGTGTAGATAAGAACTCAATTGTTAAGTTCTTATATGTTAGCTCCCAGAAATCAAACAATCTAATCTAAGCTAGATCTTGGATTATACTTCTAACCTTGTCAGTCAACCCATACTCATTTAGCAAACTCCAATCTAAATATTTGGTGTTTAGGAAATCCATCTTCAATAGCCTCTTCTTCCTATCCTTTGCATACTGCTGACTGGACAATAGATTCCTAGTTTGTGAACCAAAAGTAGAGGCGTCAGTAGTCTTCTGCTTTTTCTGCTTAGGAGCCATTCGTGCAATAGTATTAAAGAAATCATTACTCACAATTTATCAATTTCAGAATTGTATTTTGAGATAAAGAACAAGGCTTAGCACAATTCTAATAATCCTAGTGTAATTTTGTTGAATGCCCTCATAATTTATGCTTAATTCATTTCACCACATGAGTTTAAACAAATCTGAGATCGTAGGCATATCAAACAATGAAGCATATGACATGTAATTGGATTGAAAAATGTAAACTTGCAAAATTAGTTTCAAGCTAGCAGTTTAGACTAGCTAGCTTAGACTTGAACGTTAGGAATTCAAAATTCACTAAGAGAAGTGTCAATTGTGATTTTCAAAAATTTTTCATCAAAATTCTTTTGAACACTTCTAAACCCTATATTATCTTCAAAATTTGCATAAATTCAAATTCCCAAGCTCAAACTAGAGCAACTAATATCAACTGGAGCTAAAGTACAATACAAAAATCCATTTCATTCATCCAATTTCATTCAAATCACAAAAGCCCTAAATTTCGAATTCGAAATTACATTGTTAGTTCAAGAACCCTAATTCACACTATGATCACAATTCATGAATCAACTAAGTAGCAAATGTAATTAACCATGCGTTAATCTTAAATCAACTTTAAAATTTCATCTAAAACATTTCATCCATCAATTCTATCTAAATCCAAATATGATAACCCATCCACTCATTTCAACAATCCAATTCTTCAATTAACATTTTTAAAGTATAAATAAACACAATTGCATTAAAAAGAATTAAATTAGGAAACTTACTTGCTCAAAATGAATACAAGCTAGTGGAAGGATGAATGGGGGATTAGGAGACCATGAGTGAGAGAGAGAGAGTTGAATGCAAGAGATGAGGAAGAGAGAGAGATACCTGTTAAAATTTGATTTTGTATAATAAACGCCGGCATTTTTATCGAATAAGCCGGTGGCATACATGCTGGTGTATCAAAATTTAATTCTTTCCAGAGCAAATGGCCGACAGCTTTCTCATGTGTACTGTCGGTGTACAGGTCTAAGCCGGCTTCAAAGCTGGTGGTTTTGAATCCTAGGTAATAGCTTTGATCGAGGTTAAAAACCCTTAAAACGAGATGTTTATGCCGCCTTCAACACTAGCGGCGTAAATGTTATTGAGCCGGCGTTCTAATTAATTTAGCTTATTTGCAAATGCTGGCTTTAAGCCGGCAGCATTGAATTTCCAAGTGCTGGCTTCTTCTTTTTTTTTTTTAAGAAAAGATTAAGCTCTAAAAGTTTTAGTACTCTAAAAAAATTAGAATACCTACCTTGTAATTCCTTGAGCTTTTCCAAATTGTTCCTCATTCTCTTTTTCTTGAAAAACTACATCTCCCTTGTTAGTTAAAAACTCAATTTCTCTTTTGATTGATCTGTACATACTAAAAACTAAGTTAGCAAAAACAAAACAAAAATACTACTTTAAGTTAGACATGGGTTGCCTCCCAAGAAGCGCTTAGTTTAGAGTCACTTAGCCTGACTTTCCTAATTCTTGTCATGGTTCCTTAATTTATGATAATGGTAGCATTATCATGGTTTTCCCCTTCATAATAATGTTTGAGCATATGCCTATTCACCTTGAAAGTCTGATTATCATCAATTTTCAATTCTACTACACCATAGGAAAAAACTTTTTCAATTTCAAACGGTCCTAACCATCTTGATCTTAACTTTCCTGGAAATAACTTCAAACGAGAATTATAAAGTAAAAATTTTTGTCTAGACAAAAACTCTCACTTGATAATGTTTCTATCATGCCATTTCTTTGCTCATTCCTTGTAGATACGAGCATTCTCATAAGCTTCATCCCTCCATTCAGCCAATTGAGTTAATTGAAGCAATCTCTTCTCACCAACAGCTTTTTCATCAAAATCTAAGAATTTTATGGCCCAATATGCCTTGTGCTCAAGTTCTACAGGAAGATGATATGATTTACCAAAAACAGTCATAAATGGAGACATTCCAATAGGGGTTTTAAAAGCAGTTCTATAAGCCCATAATGCATTATCTAATTTTGAAGACCAATCTTTTCTAGACGTATTAACAGTTTTTTCCAAAATTCTTTTGATCTCCCTATTAGATACCTCAACTTGTCAACTGGTTTATGGATGATAGAGGGTAGCAATTTTGTGTGTAACTCCATATTTTGACAAAAGTTTTCAAATTGCTTGTTACAAAAATGTGATCCCCATCAATAATGATAGCTCTAAGCACCCTAAATCTGGTAAAAATATTCTTTTTCAAAAATCTTAAAACTACTTGGGCATCATTTGTTTGTAAAGCAACAACTTCAACCTATTTTGAAACATAATCTACTACTACAAGTATATATTTATTTGAAAATGATGAGGGAAGAGGACCCATGAAGTTAATTCCCTATACGTCAAAAAGTTCAATTACCAAGATGTTGTTTTGTGGTAATTCATGTTTCTTTGAAATGTTACCAGTCCTTTAGCATTGAGTACATGACACTAAGTATTTCCCACAATCACGAAACAAATTAAGCCAATAAAATCCAGATGATAAGACCTTAGCTGCAGTCCTTTGAAGACAAAAATGACCTCCTGTTTCTTTTAAATGACAGTGTTCAATAATACTAAGCTGTTCAGATTTAGGCACACAGCGTCTAATCACTTGATCAACACATTTCTTAAACAAATATGGTTTATCCCAAAAGTAACTTTCACATCATGCAAAAACTTCTTCTTTTGTTGATAAGACAAACCATATGGAATGATTTTGTTAACCAAGTAATTGACATAATCAGCATACCAAGGCAAACGTAGGATCTCTACAGCATACCAAGGCAAACGTAGGATCTCAGTTCCCTTCTTATCTTTGATCTCAAGATCAAACTCTTGCAGTAGTAATATCCATCTAATTAGCCTAGTTTTGCATCAGCTTTAGCAAACAAATATTTCAAAGTAGCATGATCGGTATATACTATGACTTTAGATCCTATTAGGTAAGGTCTAAACTTGTCACAAGCAAATATAACTGCAAGAAGCTCTTTCTTAGTTGTGGCATAGTTTCTTTGAGCTTCATTCAAAGTTCGACTAGCATAGTATATAATATGAAACAACTTACCTCTTCTCTAACCCAATACTGCTCCCACAGCAAAGTCGTTGGCATCACATATGAGTTCAAAAGGCATCTCCCAGTCAGGTGCAATAATCACTGGTGTAGATGTGAGCCTTTCCTTCAATAATTAAATGCTTGCAAACATTTGTCATAAAAATTGAAGACAGAATCTTTTTAAAGAAGATTACACAAAGATGTAGAAATTTTAGAGAAGTCTTTTATGAATCCTCTATAAAAGCCAGCATGTCGTAAGAAACTTCTGACTCCCTTAACATTTGTGGGTGGTAGCAACTTCTCTATTATTTCAACTTTGGCCTTATCAACTTCAATTCCTTTTTCTAAAACTTTGTGACCTAACACAATTCCTTCTATTACCATGAAATAACATTTTTCCCAATTTAAAATTAGATTTGTTTCTTTGCTTCTTTTAAGAACATTGGCTAAGTTTACTAAACATGCTTCAAAAAACTTTCTAAAATCGGAAAAATCATCCATGAATATCTCAATAAAATTTTCAAGCATGTCAGAAATAATGGCCATCATACACTTCTGAAACGTAGTAGGTGCATTACAAAGACCAAAGGGCATCCTCCTAAAGGCAAAAGTACCATAGGGACAAGTAAAAGTGGTTTTCTCTTGGTCATCAAGTGCTATGGAAATTTGATTATAACCAGAGTAACCATCTAGAAAACCATAATATTCATGCCCTGTAAGTTTTTCTAACATCTGATCAATGAAGGGAAGGGGGAAATGATCTTTCCTGGTGCCATCATTTAACTTCCTATAATCAATGCAAACTCTCCACCCAGTCACAGTGTGAGTAGGAATCAATTCATTATTCTCATTTTTCACTACAGTCATACCACCTTTTTTTGGAACAACTTGAACTGGACTGACCCACTTACTATCAAAGATAGGATAGATAATACCTGCATCAAGTAGTTTCAGAACTTCCTTTTATACTACCTCTTTAAGTCTTGGGTTAAGTCTCCTCTATGATTGAACCATAGACTTGTACTCAGCTTCCATCAAAATCTTGTGAGTGCAAATCATAGGGCTAATTCCCTTGATATCAGCAATAGTTCAACCAATTGTTTCTTTATGCTCTCTTAGAACTCCAAGCAGTTGTTGCTCTTGTTCACCTGTCAAATAAGATGAAACAATTTTAGGCAAGGTATTTCCAGTTCCTAGAAAAGCATATTTCAAATGAGTAGGAAGGGGTTTAAGCTCAAGATTTGGTGGTTGTATCAATGATGGTATTAGCTTGCTTTCACTAGTGCCCAGCTCCTCATAATATTGGTTTTAATTTGAGGCACTAGCTTAACTTCTTCCTCTCCAATTATCTAGCTTTCTTAGCACAGATTCCATAGTTTCTACACTTGCTTTTTCTTCAACAGACTCAGAGATAAACTCATCAATAACATCAATAGTATAACAGGAAACTTTATCAAATTTTTTCATTGCATCATAAACATTAAAGGTTACCTGATCATTTTCTACCCTTAAAGTAAGTTTACCTTGTTCCACATCAATTAATGCTTTACCGGTTGCAAGGAATGGTCTGCCAAGAATCATTAGGACTTGATGATCCTCGTCCATTTCCAAGACTATAAAGTCTATTGGAAATATGAACTTGTCAAATTTTACTAAGACATTTTCAACAATACCACGTGGGTATTTAACACTTCTATCTGCAAGTTGCAAGGTAACATGAGTCTCCTTGCATTCTTCAAGCCCTAATTTCCTGAAAATAGACAGAGGCATAAGATTAATACTTGCACTAGAATCTATAAGAACTTTATCAAAATAAAACTCTCCTATAGTGCAAGGGATAGTAAAACTCCCCTAATCTCTTCGTTTTGTTGGCAGGCAAGGTGTATTCTTTTGCAGAATCATTGAACATTCTCCAATTAGCATCACTGGTTCATTCCCATCAATCTTCCTCTTCTTAGTAAGTAATTCTTTAATAAATTTTGCATATGAAGGCATTTCTTGTAAGCCCCGGAAAATTTCAGTAAATAATTCCAAGATGAACTTCAAAAATAAACCCTAAAAATCACTCCAAATTAAAACCGAACTTCAACTAATCCTAAAACACGAGCGAATCCAGAAAATTCTAAATCTTGAGAAAAATAAGAATCCTTAAAAACAAAATAAGAACTTAACATACTTCAATTCCAAAACCACTACGTACGACAAATTCTATACGTAACTCTGACTTATAAAATCGGGTAATAGAGAACCCAAAAACACATTATTAAAAAGTAAATAACGATGAAACTTTTGAAAATAAAATTCAATTCAATAATTCCGAAAACGTTAAGAGATATTAAATACTTACAAAAATAAAATTTAAAATAAATTTTTCAAACTAAATATGTTGTGTAAACATAAAATATCAGTTTCTAAATTGGCCAATATCTAAACTGGAAAATCACCCAGAAACCCTAAGTGGAATACAGTAGTTTAAGTCCAGCAATCTAGCGCCCTTAACCCTAGAGGCCGATGTGTAGTTTAAGTGTGTAGAATAGCTCGTAGTAATATAATTTTGCTTAAAATATCAGATTGGTAAATTTTTGACCTATTTCGAACCCGTTCGGATACAGACTTCGAAAAGCGTGTCCCAGGGCTTGAGATATAAAAAATATACCATTAGTACCGTTAGTCTCGTAATTTCATAAGATTTTCAAATATATTGGTTATATAATTTTTCGGGTTATAAAAGTTACAATTATAACCTTTTTATTGTATTTTTCATTACTACCGGTAATTAATTAGTCTTTTGCACTATTCACTGCTATTTCTTACTACACGATTTTTATTATTCTTATAAACCCTTATATTTTTAGATAAATATTTTATATATTATAGAAAACTTGTTTTTCTAAAATTTAGTTAGTTTCGGGTTTTTTTATGGGATCAGATTCTATTTAAATCGATACTAAAAATAAAATAAATTAATTTAATAATTGGAAAATATTTGAAAAATATTGTTATTTTCATAAAATAATTTTTTAGAATTTTTTCGATTTCTAAAAATATCATTTATAACTCATATTCGCGTATTTTGATCATACAGTAACAATTTGTTTAAAATACTAAAATAATTCAAATAATTATTTAATTTTATTTATGAAAATTCTGCATTATTTAAATATTTTTTCTAATTTTATTTTTCTTATTTCTTAATAAAAAAGCACTTTTCCAACCATATTTCAAGTACACTTTCCACACATCATCTTTTTACTTCATCTTTCTACACTCTATCTCACATTTATAGAGATTTTTCCTTTTTTGGCTGCCATTGTCCTTTAATTTACTCTATTTGACTAAAATATATATATTCCACTCCTTCTTAAAGAAGACAGCAACACATACACATTAATTACACAATTCAATTTTCAAGTCAAAATTCAAACAAATTTCCTTCTCTCCCTCTCTCCCAATTTCACGTGCAGCTCCCTCTCCTTTGGCTACCCTTGCTTTATTTTTTTTTCATTTAATACACACCTTTTCTCTCTCTCTTTCATTTACACTTTTTCCTTTTACCATTCCTTATCTTTTTCTCCTCTTTTTCCTCTCTTTCTTTCTTCATTTTGCTCTTGTTCTTACAAGAACACAAGCTACCTTTATTTCTTCCATGAGCTCCCACACATATTTCTTCAAGATTTTTAAGTAAACTTTGTTCTTAAAGCTTTCATAGGTGATATATGTAAAGTATAATGAGAGTTTCATGCATCAAATGACCTTCCATAAGCTTAAAAGCTAAGGATGATGATGCCAAAAATGAAACACTCCTCTTCTCTATAGATAACTAGAAATTCTTAAGAATTAATCACAAAACACATGTGAGTTATCAAAGTTAGGAAACTAGTATTCTCAAAAGTAATTATTCTTGAAGTCTTGAAAAATAAAGAGTTTTAAAATTTTCTTTTATTAAATATCATCAAGATCATGCATTAAACTCATCTCATGTCATTCATGTTAGGAAATCATTCATATTGCATGTATAGCTAATCTATATAGTAGGAACATTACAAACATTTACAAAACTATTTTTCGGAATTGAAATTTGCTACTGTTCTGATCTGATCCGACCTTTTTGAAGCTTCAAAGTTTTCAAAACTTAATTATAATATTAGAATTAGATATATCTTTCGAAGTAGATAGAAATCGATATATAATTTGCCAAATTCAGAGTTAAAATGACCAAGTTATGGCCGTTTTAAGGTGGAATTCCCGCTTAGGACAAGAATTACGAATTTAGTAGTTTGTATAAGATCGTTTGGATTAGTTTGAGTTGAAATACTTATTAGAGTATTTCTTCCTTTTTAGATGACCCCGATATCGATGATTCCTTACCACCGGATTACTTGTACTAAAAGACCGGTGATCCAATGGTCGAGTGAGTCTTCTTCTTATTTTGTTACCTTGTTTGTGCTTATAGCTAGTCGCATTAGAATTATAGGAACAAGATAAAAATCGATATGAATGGGGATGGGATATATGATGTGACTGTGATGAAAGTATGCCAAAGAATACTAAAGCATATCGAAACCATGATTCGATTGGATAACTGCACTGTTCATATTATTTATGTTATGTGTATGATATTGGTTGGTCACTTTAAAGAATGTATGAATATTTTGACCTAAGCAAAAATTAAATTGGTTATGCATCGCATCGGACATATTGCATTTGCTAGCGTGCTACTCCTACGCAGGTCGATCGGTATGGTCCGATGATGACTCGTTTGGATAACGAGAACGGTGCCAGAGCTCATTCATGGGAACTAAGGCGCATCGGGGATGCATTCCATGGGTGAGCCTAGCCGAGTTGAGTGCTATGAGCCGAGGGCTTGGGGACTAGCAGCGGTCGTGTAGACTTCAATACCATCCTTAACCCAAGATACGGAGGGCGTAAATCCATTCTGTGTGTGGGTTCCGGATACCCATACATAATTGTTTGCTCATGTGTTTATTCATGCATAGCATATGGATAATTATAACTTGCTTGTTATGGTACAGAATCAAGAGAATTTCTCACTAAGCTAGTGTAGCTTATACCCCAATAGATGTTTGAATGAACAGGTTATCTCAAGAATGCTAAGTGGGGACCGAGATGGTTGGAGCCGAGAATGGCTATGGGATTCCGGTAAGGAATAAGAATGCTTAAAGTTATTAGCCAAGTTTTACGATTTGTCTTGTAATAGTTTTATGTAGTGAAATATTCTGATGATTGTAATTGACGTATAATGTTTTGTATTTGGAGTATAATAAATTGAATTTCCTTTACATTGTTACTCAAGTTGTATCAACATAAAATGTATCACTCTGATGTGTCTTCTCCATGTGTCAGACGCCTTGTGCATAGTATGGAAACCTTCGTGTGACTGAGGTGGTCATTCTTAGGCTTTAATATTGTGTACAGCGGACTGCCACGTTTAGTGTACCCTCCGAGGCGTGACATTTCTTGAATCACTTCTAAGAGTAAGTTGATGGAATTTCCCTTGAAGATCTTGAATAATAGCATGCTGATTATTGAGTGTGGTATGTGTGGTGCTTATAAAAGTCTTCAATAACTCATCAGTTGAAAGTTGATTTTGCTAAGATGATGGCAGGGCATTCCTTACAGGACCTTGTTTTTGAAATTTAAGTGGTATATAAACATTTAATTCATTTCTATAAGACAGATTTGGATGATTACGCCATTCTAGATTATAAGTGTTTGCATATGGTCCATGATTAACCCTTCCAAAGTTTCCAACATAGTTGAGCTACTCTCTACTTGATGATGGTGTGGTACCATGATTCATAAACTGAATGCGGTCCTGAGCACAATTCACAAGTAGCAACTTTATTAGTATTCAAAGAACTAGATGAAACAAGTTTACTTACTTGTGTGGTTAAAGCTGAAACTTGAGCAATGAGTTATCGTATGGCTTCACTATCTTGAATAGATCCCACCTTTGATCTCGTTCTTTCACAGCTCCATTTATAAGCACTATAAGCTAATTCCTCAATTAATGCACTAGCTTCATCATATGTCTTTTGTAAGCCCCAGAAAATATCAGTAAATAATTCTAAGAGGATCTTCAAAAATAAACCTTAAAAATCACTCCAAATTAAAATCGAACTTTGACTAGTCTTGAATCACAAACGAATCTAGAAATTTCTCAATCTTGAGAAAAATGAGAATCCTTAAAAACAAATAAGAACGAACAAACTCCAATTCCAAAACCACTACGTACGACAAATTCTATACGTAACTCTGACTTATAAAATCGGGTAATAGAGATCCCAAAAACAAATTATTAAAAAGTAAAATAACGATTAACTTTCAGAAATGAAACCCAAATCAAATATGTTGTATAAACATAAGATACCAGTTTCCAAATTAGCAAAGATCTAAGCTGGAAAATCACCCAGAAACCCTAAGTGGAATGCAGTAGTTTAAGTCTGGCAATCTAGTGCCCTTAATCCTAGAGGTCGAGGTGTAGTTTAAGTGTGTAGAATAGCTCGTAGTAATATAAGATCGCTTAAAAATATCATATTGGTAAATTTTTGACCTATTTTGAATCCGTTTGGATACAGACTTTGAAAAGCGTGTCCGAGAGCTCGAGATATCAAAAATATACCATTAGTACCGTTAGACTCATAATTTCATAAGATTTCAAAATATATCAGTTGTATAATTTTTCGGGTTATAAAAGTTACAGTTATAACATTTTATCCGTATTTCATTACTATCGGTAATTAATTAGTCTTTTGCACTATTCACTTCTATTTCATTACAAGATTTTATTATTCTTATAAACCCTTATATTTTTGGATAAATACTTTATATGTTATAGAAAATTTTGTTTTTTTAAAATTTAGTTAATTTCGGGCTTATACGGGATCAGATTCTGTTTAAGACCCGATACTAAAAATAAAATAAATTAATTTAATAATTGAAAAATATTTTAAAAATATTTTTATTTTCATAAAATAATTTTTAGAATTTTTCGGGTTATAAAAATATCACTGGTAACTTATTTGATAATTCACTAAAATAAATTAATTAATTATGTTATTTTAATTATGAAAAATCTTCTACAAATATTTGGAATAATTTTTCTATTTTTATTTTATTTTATCAAGAAAGTACTCTTACAACCTATACTTTTAAGTACACCTTTCACATACTACTTCTTTTTCACTTCAATATTTTTACACTTCATTATATCACTTCATGGCAGATTTTGACTCCTTTATGGCTGCCTTGACTCTTGAAATACTCCAAAAATTAATTAAAATCACCCTCTTTCAGCCCTTCTTCAAGAAGCTACAATACACATTTATTACACAATTCAATTTCAAGTCAAATTCAAACAATTTTCTCTCTCTCCTCCCCTCTTTCACATGCAGCAACCCTCCCAAATTGCTGCCCTTGTTTTATTTTTTTTTTCTTTCTTTCATTCATTTAATATACTCATTCTCTCTCTCTTTCATTTACTCATTTTATCCTTTTTCATTCCTTAACTTTTTCTCTCTCTTTTCCTCTCTTTTCTTCTTCATTTTGTTCTTGTTCTTGCAAGAACACAAGCTGCGCCCATTCCATTTTTGATCCACACATATTTTCAAGATTTTTAAATAAAAACTCTTGTCCAAGCTTCCATAAGTGATAAAAGTAAAGTATAATGAGAGTTTCATGCATCAAATGACATTCCATTAGCTTAAAAGCTAAGGATGATGCACAAAATGCAATACTCCACTTCTCTATGATTTGTTCTCTTGTATCATTCTATTTTCTTAAAAGTAGTTATTTTATAGATCTACTTTTTATAGCTTTGATTTTTGTTTATGCCATAGATCTTTGAAATACCCCAAATCTTCACCTAGATTAGAAATTTAGTTTAGATAGATTAAATGAATCAAATGAATAATAGGATTTAATTAGACAAGTTGATATAATTTAATTAGCTAATAATTAAGTTGATTTTGAGATTTGAAATTCCTAAATCTCTAAACATGTTCTAAAAATGTTTAAGGATTCCTAAATCCTTGATCTTAGCCTAAATACTAATTCCTAAATCTCAGTAAAATTTGAGTTCATTCTTATCTTAAAATATCAGTTCTTAAACCCGAACTCAAATTAAATATCTTTGTAAAATAAATTCTCAAATTAAGTTCTTATTTCAAGTTCTTAATTTCTAACATATTGGTTCAAAAATCATCTTTTAAATACTTCTGGAACTATAGATATTGATCTGATAGTTCTAAACCTATATCCATTTCTAAAATAAATATATATTTAGTCTTATCCTTTTCTTTTCATTTATTTTCCCTTTAGCTGCCTTTGCCTTTCCCCTTTCATTTTTACGTTTCCCTTTTCTTCTTCTTCTTCTCTTCTTCTTCTTCTTCTTCTTCTTCTTCTTTCTTCCTTTCTTTCTCCAAATCCAACACATAAATCTCAAACTCAATAAGAGGAAAGGAGGAATCAAGTAGAATTAGCTTCCCTAAGAAGAAGGAGAAGCAATTGCATGAGTAGACTCAAAAAGCTAAGTTTTCGTTTTCTATTTCTTTTTGTTTTTACTTGTTATTTACATTTCTAATTGATGAATTGATGTTGAATTGGGTTGAAAGTGCTGTTTATTTATGTATTTGTTGCTTTCATGGTTGATGGATCGGTTGTGAAGGAGGAAGAAGATGATGAATAGTAGTTATGGAAGTTGATGAAGTTTGAGATGTTTGATGTGGTGAATGTGAAGTTTATGCATGTTTGAGGATGTTAGAATAGATGTAGGGTGTAGTATGATAGTTTAAAGTGTTTTGGAGAAGGTTTGAAGTGTAAAAAATTTTGTAAAATTAGTGTTTGAAACAAGGAATTTCGTAAATATGTCACTACACCTGTCAAAACACCCTGTTGCCAAGGGTGTAGTGCTATCGGATCAAAAAATTTCATTTCCCCTGAGTTGAAACGGCCTCCAAAACACCCTGTTGCCAAGGGTGTAGTGTCCAAAACACCCCTGTTGCCAAGGGTTAGTGCTCTCGGATCAAAAAATTTCATTTCCCCTGAGTCAAACGGCCTTCAAAACACCCGTTGCCAAGGGTGTAGCGCTCGCGGATTTCTTTCCCTGACGCGACACTGTTTATAAATTGGTCATAACTTTTTCATACGACCTTCGATTGAGGTGATTCAAATTGCGTTGGAAAGCTTAAAAAGAGTTATATAATTTTTTTTGTGTTTTTTACAAATTCGGAACTTATCGATGCATAAATTTTAGTTCTTTCCAGCCTTTGTATTTTTCAAACAAAGTCAAAAACTTGTTTTGTTTGTTAAATGTGTTTTTGCTTAGGAAATGATCTTTTTGAGCTAAAATGAGATAGATACGTGATATTTGATGTGTAATGATGATTGAGGGATATAATTAAGCATGATTTAGATAGATTTATAAATTCAACAAATAATTGAATTTCCATGAGTATTAAACCAAAAGTAGTTATGTTGTATATATGATTTCCATTGCTTGATTTATGATGTTGTGATGACTAATGAACTAAATGATCTTGGTAAGTATAAAATGATTTATGTATTATTATGAATTTTATTTGAATTTCCTTATGCTAAGTTTAAGATTTGTTTTTTATTTGTTCTATGATTAGCTTGAACTTAAATGAACTTAGTTAACAAACCTAGTTCAACTTGACTAAATGAACTTGAATGAACTAAAATGGATTAGATTGTTTAACTTTGATGAATTTGGCTAGGTTTAAGCTAACTTGGGATTAAGTGACTAGATCTTAGATGTAAATGAATTAGTAATTAATCTAAGTCCAATTTGACTTAATGAACTTTACTAAGCTAAAATGAATTAGATTGTCTATGTTTAATCAACTTGACTTAGTAAATGAATCAAATGACTAATTTTAATCAAATTGGCTAATGTTAAGCTAAAATGGGTTAATAGCTATTAATTATTTAGATGAATGAAATAGGATGATCTTTGATTAATATGGGGAATATGTTGTTTCAAATGGTGTTTACTTGGAAAATGAATGTTTTTTCGTTTGTGAATTCTTTTAATGCTTTTGTAATAAAACACTATAATAAAGAGAAAAGAAATACTTTGACAGACAAAGGAGAACTGTCCATATTTTGGCGGGGCGATCTTCGCAGCCATAGTGGGGTTCCACATTAGTGTCTGATCAAATAGGATTTAATAAAATGAGTTTGAGACGAATGAATAAATAGCTTAAGTTCTTAATGATTTTGATGAAGTAGATGGTTAGTTTAGTTTAGTTTCTTATACGAATTCTTTCCTTAACAGAAGCGGATATCTGATTTATCTTCTGAAAACCTTCCAAGGCTATGTTTGGATTTCATATTCAAGGTACGCAGTAACTTGCGTGTTGAATGTTAGGATACGCATTCTAAACTGATTAAGACTTAAATTCGGCTTAAAAATTGATGAGTGTTGATTGTGCTTTAAGTCGTTGATTCCGGTCCAAGGAGCGACAACTTGTCATGATGCAATGACAATATTATAATAGGCGCTTAGGCACTTGTCATGATGCAATGACATGGCTCGGCGGGTAATCGAAGGGAATATAGTAACAGTGTAACATTTACTTAAACTTGGAAGGAAGTACCTAGTTTAGTTCAACGTTTATGGAGCGTGTGAACTAGATTCATGTTATAGACTGAGTCTAAGTAGAGTTGGGTAACAGCTATAAACCCTGATGAGATTACTGTTTCTTTTCAGTGTAACGTTATCTAGGAGATATAAGTAATCGGGCTACTTATATCAACCCCCTGAGCGTCGTGAGCGTTACTCAGGACCCCCAGATTCCTATTGGCTTGTTCCGGAGTGTGAGTGCTCCATTGTTGATTTTGTTTATTTTAAAGAAAAGATAATGACTTGTGGATTGATGCATTACTTTTAGTTAAGCTCGTGTGCCACTCCGTGTGTGATTGTATTACTGTGTACTGGGCTTCGGCTCATTCTTGTTGTTGTTATTCTTTCTACAGGTTTTGTTGTTGATAAGATGATGTTGATGAAGTTGATGGATGATGAGATGATAATGATGATGTTGTTGCTATTGATGACGCCTGACTCGGGTTTTGGGTGCTTGTAATGATTCGGAGAGAATTATGTATGTGAAGTGAGTAGTAGCGTGGATGTAGTTAATTATTTATTTCTTTTGTTTTTATATTGAGAGCTGGATTTATGATTTAAACTTGTTATATTCTTTAAAGGGCATAGTAGAGCCCATGTTTTATAATTTAACTTTGCAAAGCTTTGTTTAATATAGTAATTCTCCACTTGAGAAGAGTGGAAGTTTTGAAATGTTTTTATTTCTAAATTGTTTTATAAAATTTATTTCGCTGCTAAATCCAGTTGTTGCCAGAATCTAACTAAACGATTTCATAATCTAAAATTGAATAGCAATGTTCAACATAAACACCTTCTTTAAAGACAACCTTACGTATAATTCGTAAGGATTATACGTGGTTGGGGACTTGGTGTGCTTAATTTGAGAATTGAGCATGTCGGGTCTTTACAATCTTGTTATTTGAGTTATTATTTTTGTTATTGCTTATGATTTATGCATATATTCCTCATTCACATGTGTTCATGCATTTATAACTAGTGTAGTAAACTAGATCTAGTGTTTTGAGTTCATGAAATGCATTAGACTTTTGTATTTATGCTCATAAACAACTTATAGTAGCATGGTGATAGTAGGAATGTTTTAGAAAACTCAAGATCTATTTTATTTTCAACAAAAATCATTTTTGAAAATTCGGATGAAAAATGAACCATATTTAGAAAAGTTATTTTTCAACTTCAAAATGTGTATTTTTCATTTAAAAAGAAGGACTTAGGGTATAGATAACATAAATGAGTGATTTTGATGAGTAAAGTTTAGATCTATGAGTTTATTGTTTACTACCATGGGTTTCTTTTATATTAATGTTCATATTAAGAGTAGATCTTGGTTTTGAGGTCAAACAAAAATTGTGGAATTCATATTTTGGCAAGACCCCTATTTAAAAACCACCTTCCAAATGTCAAAGTGAAGTTTTTACTTGAATAATAAGGCTTAATATATGTATATCATCAAGATTCTTTTTACAGGAATCAAAGGTGATTTTCAAAATAAAAATCTCGTTTTCGGATTTTGGCCAAGGCATATTTTAAAAACATGTTTTCCAACTCAAAAATGAAGTTTTTATTCAAGATATGGAAGGCTCTTAAGATAGGATATGTAAGGAATGGATTTTTATAAGTTTAGATAGATTTTATCAAAAGATATGTCCAAAAATAAATTTTGCAAATTCTAATCTCGACCAAGACCAACTTTTAAAACCCATTTATCAACTCTAAACTCATGTTTTATGTGAAAAATGAAGGGTATAGGTAATAGGTATCATTAAGTAGTGATTTTTACAAGTTGGAATGAGTTTTGATGAGCTTAATGCATAAAACAAGAAATAGAATCAAGATGGGAAATTTTGAGCTAGTAATCAATTTATGAAATTCGTAATTTTGAATGAAAGTCATAAGAATGCCTATTATCCAAGCTCAAAATGAAAGTTTTATGTAATGAATGGAGTCCTTAAGTAATAGGTACCATAAAGTCTTAAATTTAATGCATTAAACAAGTTTTTCCCAAAGGAATAATTCAAAAAGTGGATTTCTAACAGCTCGGATTTTTGAGTAAATCCTATTTGAAAACATATTTGCAAAGTATAAGATGCAAATTTTTATGTAAAAATGAAGTCCTTAGTGGTTATGTATGGTTGAGCCTTAATTTTCTAAGTATCAAATGACTTTTACTTAAAGGAATCACTCAAAAACTAATTTTTACAAAATTCGGATTTGGAATCCACCCTACTTGAAAGCATGTTTACAAAGTGCAAAATGAAAATTTTTATGTAGAAATGAAGGACTTAAGTAATAGATATAATGAAGATTCAATTCTAACTTAGATAACTAGAAATTCTTAAGGATTAATCCCAAAACATAAGTGAGTTATCAAAGTTAGGAAACTAGTATTCTTAAAAGTAGTTATCCTTGAAGTCTTGCAAAATAAAGAGTTATAAAATTTTCTTTTAGCAAAAATCATTAAGATCATGCATACATCTTAGGAAATCATTCATATTGCATGTATAGCTAATCTATATAATAGGAACATTGCAAACATTGACAAAAATATCTTTTTCGGAATTGAAGTTTGCTACTGTCCTAATCTGATCCGACCTTTTTGAAGCTTCAAAGTTTTCAAAACTTAAATATGATATTAGAATTAGATAGATCTTTCGAAGTGGATAGAAATTGATATATAATTTGCGAGATTCCGAGTTAAAATGACCAAGTTATGGCCGTTTTAAGTTGGAATACCCGTTTAGGACGAGAATTACGAATTTGATAGTTCGTATAAAATCGTTTGATTAGTTTGAGTTGAAATACTTATTAGAGTATTTCTTCCTTTTTATGACCCGAAATCGACGATTCCCTACCACCTGATTACTTTTACTAAAAGACCGGTGATCCAATGGTCGAGTGAGTATTACTTTCGATTTCATTTATTGTATGTGATTGTAATAATAGTTGCACTAGATATTTGGTAAAGATAAAATAGATATGCATGATGTGGATAAATGGAAACTATGTATGGTTGTTGTTATATGAGGAATGTATATAAAATATCGAAGCCGAGTGATTAACTATTGCTTGTATAGATGAATTAAAATTGACTTCTGCGATTTATTGATTGATCACTTAAAAGAATTGGTATAATTGATTATTCAGAATTGAAGATGAAATTGAACTCGTTCATATCACGATGGGGATTGAGCATTAGCATTTGTTGGTTTATCGTTGTCCTTAAACGAATTATTGAGTTGGTTAATCGTGATCCATAAAACGAATTTATAGTTCAGTTGACCATGAGCTTAAACGGTGTCGTACCGCAGGATTCTTTAATCTGTTAACCCGGGATGGAGGGCGCAAGTCTATCCACATATGATTTCTAACAAGTCATATGTTTGTTGAATTCACGTATTTGATGCATATCACTTAGCTGACTAATCACTTGATTGTATGATATGTTATAAATGTAATCCTGGAAGTTCTTACTAACTAAGCTAGTGTAGCTTATACCCCAATAGATGTTTGAATGAACAGGCTATCTCAAGAATGCTAAGTGGGGACTGAAATGGTTGGAGCCGGGAATGACTTCGGGATTCCGACAAGGAATAAGAATGTTTGAAGTTATCAGCTAGGTTTTATGATTTGCCTTGTAATAGTTTTATGTAGGGGAGTCTTTGGATGAATGTAATTGAAGTATAATATGTTTTGGATTTGGAGTATAGTAAATTGAATTTCCATTACATAGTTACTTCAGTTATATCAACATAAAATGTATCACTCCGATGAGTCTTCTCCATGTGTTAGATGCCTTGTACATAGTATGAAAGCCTTCGCGTGACCAAGGCGGTCATTCTTAGGCTTTAATATTGTGTATGGCGAACTGCCACATTTAGGGTATCCTTCGGGGCGTGACATCTTTCCCATGAGTGATCCTCCTGATGTAGCATCCACTAATGACCTCAAAGTCTCATCTAGACTGAGGTAGAAATTTTCAATCAAAAGATCATCCGGAAGTCCATGATGTGGGCGTTTTCTAATTACCTCTTTAAATCTCTCCCAAGCTTCATATAATGATTCTATAGGAAACTTTGTGAAGTTGATAATCTCGTTTCTTAATCTGGCAATTCTAGCAGGAGGGGAAAATCTCTTCAAAAACTTAGTTGTCAAATCTTCCCATGAAGTGGTGGACTTAGGTGGTTGAGAATTAAACCAAGCCAAAGCTTTATCCCTAGGAAAGAAGGGAAAAGCTGCATTCTTATGTCCTTATCTGTTACTCCATTGAGGATGACAATATTGCAATATTGGAGGAATTTGGCAATGTGTTCATCTAGTGTCTCATTAAGATATCCTCCAAATGATGTGATTCAACCATCTGAATTAACGTCGGTTTAAGCTCAAAGTTGTGGCCTGAACTACTGGCCTTCTCATAGTAGGACCCTGAACAGTGGGTACCGTATAATCCCGAAGTGCTCTAACGGGTGCAACTTGAATCTAATCATTGTTCTGATTACTGTTTTGATCATTGTTGCCCGCATTGTTCGTGCTTCTTTTTCTGCCATTTCTTTAGTTTATAGTACTCCTTCTTGCCTTCTGTTTTCTCTTCTTTGCTGATGCGGAGTTTTTTCAATCTCAAGATCAATTGGTAGAAGTTCCCTACTTCTACTCCTGTGCATGTAACCTGCAAAAAGAAAAGAAGACAATCAAACCCTAGAAAAACACCTAAACTACTTGGTAAAACTAAAGGTGGTCTAATATTAATTGAATTCCCTGGCAACTGTGCCAAAAACTTGATCCGCAGAAAATGTGTATAGAAAATATGCGTACGGATACTACCATCAAGTATACTAAGTCTGATCAAGTAATACAAAAGTGAGTAGAGTATCGTTCCCACAAGGATCAATTCAACTACTAGATCGGTATTAGCTTTAACTAATATTTAGGCAATCAAATTGTATCAATGTAAACTAATTAACTAATTCTAATTTAACTTAATAGCTATTGATGAATGCAATGAGATTGTAGAGAGAGATATATCAAATAAATGTGGGAAGGCGAAGAATCCACCCTAATCTTTGCTAATCATATTGAAATTATATTATATGATTAGTTAGAATTGTGGATATTTGTATAAAATTATCAAAACCTAAAACTATCAAGTTTTAGTAACCATAAAATAATCTAACTAACTTTCGCTAAATAAATTATCAATGGAATCGAATTCACAATTATAAACCTTCCGATTCTACAATTGTCTAATGCTCTAAATCAACTTATCCTAATTCCTTAGTGAGAAATTAACATAAAACATTGCATGAATTACATGAGACAATTTCTAAATAAAATAAAGAAGAAAATTAAGTATTGAATTGTTGTCTGCTTATTTGAGACATCTGAGCTTAAATTGTTGTACCTACATTTTAAATCATTGTTTGTTTGTTCTTGAGTAATATATGGCAATTTTAGGCAAAATTTTTCAAATTTTTCTTAGAAATCTAGAGATAGTGCAGAAAAATTGAAATAGCATCTTTGAAAATTTGAAATTGACTTGCTAAGTGCCTTACTCACCTACTGTTGTGATTATTTTACTTGGTCAAAATTAAATAGTGAAATCTTTAAGGATCAAATTTACCTTATATTTAGCTTAGGATTTAGAAGATTAAGAGTGAGTCGAGTCCTTTTTGTGAAAAATAAACAGGTCCACTTCTAGGAAAATATAGCATGTATATACTCCACTTTAGTTCTTTTTAAAAGAATTTTTCAACATTTAGTAAAAGAGGTAAATGAAACTTTTTACTTAGTGATCTTTGATAAAAAGTCTTATATTTGTTATTACATTCAAAAGAAAGAAAAAAAGCATAGCGTATACTCCACTAGCTTAAGCAATTGAGTTATGAGTATCCAAACTTGAAATTTAGAGTGAGTAAGAGTTCTTAGGGGTCCCTTTAAAACCTGGTTACTTGGTCGATGAGCCTAGGATCAACCGACTCAATGAACTCACTATAACAAGAAGGGAGGAAAGGCAAAAGTTCTATACATGAGCTTTGAAAAAAAAAATATGAAAGAGCTTAAAAGAAGCAGGCAAAAACCCGTCTAGAGAATTTTCTCTGAAGGCTATCTATATATACTTGAAAGAATCAAAAGAAAAATGAATGTTGGGCAACAAGTAAAATATGACTTATAAAAGAAAAATTCTAGGGAAAGAGTTGATACCAAATGCTTTTGCTTTCTGTTGATTGGAGTATATATCTGTTAAATGTCCAGTAAAGTCTAAATTGGTGTTTTTCCTTATAGGACTGAGAATTTACTTTTGATTAGAAGAATCTTTTGCTAAACATGTGGATTAAAGTTTGTTTTGTTTAGCTTAACTATTGAATTTTGATTTTAGTACTTTAATTACATGTAATCAGTTTGGTTAAAGCAATAGGGCTCCAATGCCACCAGCGTAGAGGCAGTGTTGAATGCGAATAGAATCAAAATTTTTAATACCGGGCTTAACGTCGTCAGCGTATAATTCCAATGCTGTTAGCATTCAGTCCAATTTTGTTTGTGCAGAAAGGTCGCGTATCCCCTGAATTTTACAAATTCAAACTTCTTCAATTGTCATCCTTTACTTCATATATGATCTTCTAATGAATCTATAAGCTATATAAACATGTTTTATGTATGAATTAGATGTTAAAACTTATGTTAGATTTATTGAATTTCCTTGTATAGTTAACCTAAGATTATAATATATATATATATATATATAAATTCTATGTTCTATTATTGAATTGTTTTGATATTCTTGTTTCAGTTAAAGGTTCTTCGGTTATTTCCCCTCCGAGTGAATATAGTAATACACTGTTGGGTACAGGTACACAGTAACTTGCTTGTTTCGTTACTAGGATAAGCATTATTTAAAGTTACTTTAAAAATAAGAAATTTAATAATTGTTTGTTGAGTATCTTTTATACGTTGAATCTGGTCCGAAGAGCGATAACCCTGCTTAGATTGGGAGCATGGTGGTTTTACGTGCTTAGACCACCCTTATCATTTTGATATGACTTTCATAAGTGGTTTAGTGGATAATCGATGGAGAATTTGGTATCAGCATAACATTTGCTTATTCTTAAAAGGATATAATATGATTTAATTCAATGTTGATGAGAACACTTGAATTAAGTGATATTATAGATCAAGTTAAATAAAGTTGAGAAACGGCTAGAAACCCTAGATGAGATTACTTAATCATTATGGATAAATTTATCCAAGATGGTATGAGTATCCGAGCTACTTATATAAATCCCTTAAGCGTCATGATAGTTACTCAGGTTCCCCCAAAAATCCTTGTTGTCCAGAGTTTGAATACTCCAGTATTGTTTGGACTAATTAAAGATTAACTAATAATCTAATGACTGTTGCATTTGCATTTAGTTTAAGTACACGTGGATCACTTCGCATTTGTATTCGTTACTTGTGTACTAGGCCTTTGGCTCATATTTTAACCATTTCAGGTGATGAATTTGACGAGTTTTATACGAATATGGGGTATGGAATCGATTTGAGGATTTCCTTGATGGTTTGGAGGACTAGAGATGACCTTAGACTTGATGGAATCCATATTTGTAATAGACTAGTTATGATAGCTTTTGTGATTGTATTTAAATTTAGTTAGATTATTAATTTTGTGAAGGCTTGTAAGAAGCCTTTGGTTGTAATATATATATATATATATATATACGTACTTGGCTATGTATGAGTTGGGTTTATCTCTCTTATGAAATATGTTGAAGGTGTAGTTAGTTTTGCAAAAAGTTTTCAAAAATATGGTTTCAATTATGTTAATTATGTGGAATTAGTCAAACAATTCCTCAAACACTTCTTTTTGGACAATCTTACATATAATCCTACAGGTTATATGTGGTTGGGGAACTGTTATCGCCTATTTTAATTATAGGGGTGATAGCGGGTCTTACAAGTACACAGTAACAATGGCAAATACAAAGTGGCATGTGTTCTGAGTCTAATGCAATGTGATAATTATTAAGTTATGTATCTAGAATTAAATTTAATAAGTCAACATTGGAGTATTCAAACTCTAAGAACAATCTATTGCAAAATTAGGGGACCTAAGTAACAACAGTCTGCTTAGAGGGTTGATATAGGTAGCTCGAATATCAACTGTTGATAGTCAAATACAAGCCATAGATCACTCGACCCACCATAGTTGCTACTAAGTCACCAAGCCCAATAAATCGATAGTCTCAACCAACTAAGTGAGGCCCATAGTTGAGAAGAAAGGTTTGTAACCAAACTCAGAAACAAGGACCTTTTATTTATATTATCTTCCATGAAGTAGTTTTTCCTTTTGCTACTATTGTTGATTCATGTAGTTAACAATCCCAGGATCTTAATCGTGTACATAATTTGGAATATATTGATGATATAGAGCCTATTATGCATACTCATACTTCTTTGGTAAATATCAAAGTCAAGGGGAGTGATTCATCCTCTCATGATAAGAATTCTACATCACTAATACCATCAATTAGTGATAATGTTCATGAACAAGCTCTTACAGGTAGGGGGCAATGCATTCGTCATCCTCAATCATATTTGCGAGATATGTATGTCAAACCACTCAACTTGTTCATCCCATCTCTCAAACCCTACTTCAAAAGGTCTCTTCAAGTATGCCTTATCCCATTGCTGATTATATTACTAGCAATAATTTCTCTACAGCTCATTACAAAATTCATGTCTACTATTTCTGCTAATAAGCCCAAGAACTTTCAAGAAGCTATGCAAGATCCAAAGTAGCATGAGGCAATGAAACAAGAAATTGAGGCATTGGAGTCAACGGACACATGGACTTTAGAGGACTTACCTGTAAACAAAACACCTATTGGTTGCAAATGGGTATGTCGAATTAAGTGTAATCCTGATGGGACTATGGAACGTTTTAAAGCTCGCCTTTTTATGTTAGGTATACTTAGGTTAAAGGGTTAGATTATACGAAACCTTTGCTCCTATTGCAAAGATGACATCTACTTGATGTTTCTTATCAGTAACTATAACTAAAGGCTGGGAACTTCACCAAATGGATATTAATAATGCATTTATCTATGGTGATTTTGCAGAAGAGATGTTGTAATCCCCCTAATTTCTCATAATCTAGTTTTAATAAATACTAAAAATATAATATAAATTTTTTAAAAGAATGGTTAAAACGAGTAGCAAAAATCACTCCAAATTTTTTTGCGATTTAAATTTTTAAGTATTAACAAATTATAATCTTTATAAAAAAATAAAGAAAACTATTTAATATTTACGAACTTAAGTTTTAATGTAAAATATATATATATATATATTAAAACATTCAAGTTAAATAATTCTGAGTCTATAAAAAACTAAAAGTCTGATATAATCCAATAATTTATAATTAGTAAAAAAAACCGAGTAACAAATATAAAATTAAAATTAAATTTCTAATCTAATAAAAAGTCTAGAATAAATTTATAAATAGAAATGATTTCATATGTAATTTCAAATCTTAAAGATTTATAATAAAGTCGAATTAAGGGTAATATAATTATTAATTTATCAAAATACCATGAAACGAAACTTTTTAAATAAATAAAATATAATTTATGATAGCAGGTATAAAAACAGAAAATAAAAGTATTAAACCGAAGATTCTATATATACTATCATTATAATATTTAAATCGTTAATATATAATTTTTTATCCTAAAATATTATCAAATTAGTATTTATCATACGTGTCATTTAGATCACAAATTATTTTTTTTCAATAATTTATATTTTTCCAACTCCTTACATATTATTGATTATAAATTTATCATTTCTTTTATTTATATATTGTCATATATCCTAACTCATTTGCATTTTTTTTCTTTGTTTTGTTTAGTTACGTTTTACGTAACTCATTTGGTTTTCAATTTCAATTCCTTCTCTGGACGCGGTTAAGTTCAAAAAAAGCGAAAAAAATTCAAACACATATATAGATATCTTTAATAGAAATTCTATGTATGCCATAGTATTCATAATATTTAATAAGGAGAATATGGAAATTTTCATTTAAAAATATTACCGAATCAGTATTTAACATATGTATGACTTTAACCCGTAAAATTAATTTTTTTCATAAATTTATATTTTTTCTCACTCCTTACATATAAAAATATTACGAATCAGTATTTAACATATGTATGACTTTAACCTGTAAAATTAATTTTTTCATAAATTTATATTTTTTCTCACTCCTTACATATTTGTTAGTTATAAATATCATCTTCTTTTTATTTTTATAATTTCATATCCTAACTAACTTGCATTTTTTTTTCCTTTTGTTTTGATTTTGTCTTACGTACCAATTTGCTTTCAAATTGGAATCTCCCCTGGACGAGCGGTTAAGTTCCAACAAAAAGCAAAAATTCAAACATATATATGCAAACCTTTACTAGAAATTCTATGTATACTATATTATTTAGAATATTTAATAACGCGAATATGGAACTTCTCATTTAAAAATATTACTAAATTAGTATTTAATATACGTATCACTTAAACCCACAAAATTGATTTTTTCACAAATTTATATTTTTATTCCCTCCTTATACGGTGATAAATTCATTATCTTATCTTTATATTTTATTTATATATATCCTAAACCTAAAATAATTATCAACTAACTAATATATAATTAATATATATGCATTTGCCACTTGCTGGAGACGTTCCACGAAGAGGGAAGGGCTGGGATCTTCTTGTTTTTGGTGAGCCGAAATCCTTCTTCAACTTGCACAAATAATGCACAATGAAAGACAACAAAACACACACATACCCCAATCAAATGGAGCCAGCTTGATAACCCAATAAATGCAGCAAATAACTTGTTGAAACAATATAAGAAGGAGGAGAAATCTGGAGCAAACTCACGTCCCCAAAACAAGCTACCTTCTCCTTTTTTTTCATCATCTTCTTCCTCTGTAAAAACCTCCTAATGAATCAACCAACAAAGAGATTAAAACCCATATTCTCTAGCCTTAAAACCACTTGAATCTACAACTAAAATAACAACAAAACAAACCCAAACTCATTCCATAAACCCAACATACAAGAACAAAATCAAAACTCCATCAACAAACTTCAAAAGCTTGGAAACAAGAGTTTAAGGTCCGAAACTAGTGTTGGAAGGGAGTTTAGAACACCCAAACTCGGATCAAAAAGGTAAAATTTATAAAAACCCTTAGTTGTATCATTTTCTTCTTATAAACTAAGATTATGGACATATTAGGATGTAATATGTTATTATATGTATAAGTAGATACTTTAGCATTATTGAAAATATAGAAAAATATAATTTTATTAATTTTGGTTAGATAAATTAATTAATATTATTATATTTATTAATTATGGAATATTACTAAATTTTTTTAATTAATTTTGACATTTGTTTTATTAGTATGAGTTATGTAAGATATCGATTATAAGTATATGTTTTAGTAATGTAAAAAGTGTTAAAAATTAATATTTTATCTATTACGAATTTTTTTTATTATGAAATTAATAATTAAAAAAAAATATTTGAATACCCAAAATTGGGGGGACGTAAATGACGTCCCCTGGATGAAGTCTCCTCCGAGAACTATATATATATATAGGTATATATATAATAATCATATAATACTGAAAAAAAAAAGGAAAGAATCTGGGACAAAACGTCCCTGTACCCTTGCAAATGAAAAAAAAAAATAAAATAAAAAATAATAATAATAATAATAACTGATAAATTAATTTAATTAATCTAAATAAATGAATATAATAATAAAGATTCCGTAATTTATGTTTTAGCTAAAAATAATAGAAATATAACTTAAACTACTTATGTTTTTAATGAAATGATATATAAAAATAAATAAATAAATAAATGAATAAATATTTTGATATTGATTTTATTATTAAAGTTTATTTTCTCAAGCAATATTATTGCTTATATTACGAATATTGTTGATCTATTACTAATATCACTAATGTTGTTAGTAGTAATATTAAAATCATTATTAAGCCTATTGATATTACCAATATTAGTATTATTGATTTTGGTTACCAAAACTATTAAATTTGTTTTTGTAATTAAAATTGTTGTTACTATTAGTAGTAATATTAAAACTAATATAATCACCATTATCTTTGATACTAGTATTACTACTACTTTTATGAGTATCACTAATACTAAGATTAGTATATTATATAAATAAAATATATGATTTTTGGTAACTAATTAAAATAGATTTAGTAATTGAATTAGGCGATTAGTTTCCAATTAACTCAGCTTAGATTAATATGGTAAGTAAGACATAAAAAGAAAGGAGTACGTAATTTCTAAAATATGTCTAATATTAGAATTAGTGTAAATAATAGTATAAGTTATACCAAAACTAATCCGGTGAATATGATATTTCAGATATCTTATCTTCGGAACTAATAGAAAAATAGATTAGTAAAATAATAAATATCTGTTATTTCATTCCATAGGAATATAAATCGGTTCTCGGACTACCAGTAGCTTATACCAATATAGCGAGGACCGCAGGTGAGGGACTTTGACCTTATCATATTGTTTGTGCTTGTAGTTAGTTGCATTGATAATAACATATCAAACTGAATTACATGTGGGTTGGGTAAATTGCATGCTGCTTGGTGTATGTATGATTGCCAAAACATCTTATTATAATTAACAATTTCTTTGTATGATGACAATTGTATGGAGCATGTTGATGTTTGTCTGTAATTGTATTATCGCCCTGAACCTGACTAAAAACTATTGGTACCATAAAATGAAATGGGCATGCATCGCATATATTGCATATTTGCATCTCTAAAAGCGTAGTAGTCTATTACGTGTTGGCCATCCGGGACTCTGATAATGCTTGGTTGACCTAGGCTAAAGGCTAGTAGATCAACGCAAGGTTACCTTTGATCTGTTAGTACCATAAGAACTAAGTGGTAAATGAAGGACGCCGCTTATGGTATTGATTGGATGACTAATGCTTAGGGAGTTGCTAAAGGTATGTACAAGGGATGGTTTGTTAAGCTATCATATTAAAAGGGATAACCCTAATACGAGAAATCGTAAGATTCCCTTGTATGCTTGGCTTCTTCTGGATAGACTATGTACTACTGGTTCCTTCAACCCTGATGAGAGGGGTAAATCTCCATCCTGCTTTGGACTCCGGATTCTCCAGGCTTGTATTTGTTCATATGCTTTGAAATAGCCATAATTTATATATATATTAATGCATGCTAAATTTGATAATTATATGTGTGTATGTGTTTAAGTGGATTAGTGTGTTTGTAATGTTGGGTGTGTTATAACATATGTGATTTGATTATAAGCTATGGTAAATATATCTAGGTTGATATTTTATTCATGTTAGAAATTATCATGTTAGTGTTAATTGTTATTGTAATGAATTATATGTGTTGAATTTAAGCTTGTTTTAGGCCTAAATAAAATTCTAAACATAGCAGAATTTTTAAAGCCCACTTAAGCCCAAACTCAAGTCCATAATTAAGCCCAAATAAGGCCCAAGCCTTGCCAAATCTGCCCTCCTCAAAAGTCAACATCATTTAGATAAACATCAAGGTCTAATTGAAGCTTGAGATAACCCAAAACAGAACAAAGAAAAGAAAATTCGTAACTCAAGGAACCCAAAAATTTTCAAGACCCAAATCAACTTATCTTGGACTCAACACACCAAAAATCCTTCCCCAAGCCTCATATATACATTGAGGTAAGTTTATTTGATGTTTAAGATGCTTTGTTTTCCCCTTGATCCATGAAATATGCATGTGTGTGTAATATGAGTAATTGGTATATTAAATTCTTGTTGAAGTGTTGTAGAGTTGTTGGGAAAGTTTAGAATGCAAGAGTTGTTGTAGATAGGTTATAGTAGGCTTTCATGTGGTTTGGAATTTAAGTGTTGAAGTATGATGAGTATTAGAATTGTTTGAAGTGTGCTAGGGTTGGTGGAAGTTGATGAAGAAGAGTTTGATTCTTGTAGAGAGGGTTTGAACTTGTTTGATGTTTAAAGTTGAAGTTTATGTTGTTTGAATGTTATATTGATCATATAACAAGCTATGAGGAACTTTGGAATGAGTTTAAAGAATTTTAAAAGTGTAAAATGCATTTTGAAAACAGGGGATTTCGTCATTTTTTCGCTCCAGTGTACACAGCCTGTGTACATGGTCGTGTAGGCCTTGAAAATCTTAAAAGTTGCTCTCGGGTCATTTTTTTTACTCAACACGGCCTCGGTACACGGGTCATGTACCCGGTCGTGTAGACTTTCCCCTGTTTCGCAGCTTTTGTATTTTAGCCGTAACTTTTTCATCCGATCTCGATTGAGGTGATTCAAGTTGCGTTGGAAAGCTTAAAAAGAGATCTACAACTTTCATGTTTTAAGTTTTTACAAATTTTAATAGTAATAATGCTTAAATTTTAGTTCTTTTCAACTGATATACTTTTCAAACAAAGTTTAAAACTTATAATTGGTTGTTAAAAATTCTCCCAAGCTTGATAAATGATCATTTAAGTGTTTGTTGAGTATTGCATGATAATATATGATAACTAAATGCTATGTGATGATGTTGTAATGATTTATTTGAATTTCTTTGGATGATTATACTTGAGATTTGATGAATATATACTTGAACTAAGTGTGAGTTTGTAATTACTTCTTTTACAGTGATTGATCCCCTTTCGGTTATTTCCATTGATTCTCGAGCTAGTACAGGTACACAATACTTTGATTGATTGTTGCTTAGGATAGGCATATACCAATTTGACCTTAATCAAAGATTAATAAAAAGATATTAAAATTGGGTGTGCTTTACGTCGTTGAATCCGGATCCGGGGAGCGACAACCTTGTCATGATGCAATGACACGGTAGTTAGCTCTTAGCCCAATCTTTTGTCATGATGCAATGACTCAAATCCATGATGCAATGGTTCACCATGATGCAATGGTGGTTTCTTTTATTGGCTAAGTGGGTAGCTAATAGGGTTAACTGTATCGGTATATCCTCTACTTAGGCTCGGAAGGAAATAATATGTCTTAGTTCACGGGTATGGGACCGTTGAACTAATTGATATTATAGACCGGGATAAGTGGATTATATAAAGGAGTGTGAACCCTAGATGAAGCTATTGTTCTCTATCGGTTAGATATAGGAGATATAGGTATCCGGTCTATCTATATCAACCCCCTAAGCAGCTGCTGTTACTCAGGACCCCCAGAATTCCCAAGCTTGAATCGGAGTTTGAATACTCCAGTGTTGTTCTATTCACTTAACTAAAGATAATGAAGTTGTATTGATTTATTGAATTGTATTTAGTTAAGTGAGCATTGCATATGTATTTGTTTGCATTATTGTGTACTGGGCCTTTGGCTCACGCTGCTATCTTGCAGGTGACTTTGATGACGAGCTCTATGACGATATGGGATATGGGACTGATTGGGAAGACCCTACGGATGACTAGGAGAGAGGCCTAGTATATGCTTAGGGTTCCTTTTGATGAAAATTTCTTTTTGAAGTGTTCAGGCTTGTTTGTTAAGCCTTGGAATGTAATTTGTGTTGAAGTGTATTTGTAATATAGTTGGGTTGTAAGTAGGATTTCTATGTTTATATGTTCCTTGAGAAGTTGTAATGTATAAATATATTATGTATGGCTTGTATATAGTTAATGTACCACTACCTATGTAGTGGTAATGTTTTCATTCAAAGCATATGAATGTTATATCTATTTTAAACAGGTAGTCATTACAAACATCTCTTTTTAAGACGACCTTACGTATAATACTTGAATATTGTTCCTAATATTTGGGTATTATGCGTGGTCGGGAGATTTGGCACACTTAATAATTGGGTTAAGTGGGCCGGGTCTTTACATGCTTGATTGTGGCATTACATATGTTTGCTAAATAAACTTGATTTCCATTGTTTGATATGTGGTCTGGTCAGGTCATCTCATCTGAGCGAGTGGTTGGTTTTGCTCACCCTCCAACAGTCTTTGTGTAGGTATAACGTTAGCTGGGATTGGGTTAAGCAAGTGATGAGGGCTACATCAAAAGACCTTGTTGAAGATAGTTTCATAGATTATATTGGTCTCAAAGGAAAAATTAGATAAATGGTATAATTGATTAAGATCTTGTATTTTATAGGTTTAATCTCAATTTCATTATTTGGTAGGGGATACCGATTCTCTGCGGTTCCGGCAAACTAAGGAAAATTGGAATCCTTAGTATTTATATAATATATTGGTATGACTACATTACATGTAACAATTATAAGATAGAGTCTTGTAATATCTGACTTACAAGACGGTTTCTCATATTACGGGTGCACACGTGTATGATGACTACAGGATGATTAACTAGGCCCTATTTTGGGGCGTGACAGATGTATATGAGACCACCTCTAGGTTTTCCTCCTCCTCACCCTAATAAAGTTTGTTGACTTCGTAAATCTTTAGATGGACTTCGTCAAGCTCCTCATAATTGGTTTACTAAATTAAGTAGTACCTTGAAACAATATGGGTTTGTTAGTCTTATGCAAATTATTCCTTTTCACCTATCATCACATTGGTATATTTCTTGGCATGTGGATGATTAATTATGGCTGGACAACAATACTAATGAATGTGCAGACTTCAATGATTCTTAAGTACATGTTTCAAATTTAAAGATTTGAGTCCTTTAAAATATTTATTGGGAATTGAAATAGCTCATGGTTCTGGTGGTCTTTTTCTTTATCAACAAAAATATACTCTTGATCTTTTATTTGAATGTGTTATGATGGGTGCTTGGCTAGTTGAATTTCCCATGGAGCAAAATCATTCTCTAGCTTTTGTTGTTGAGAAGGATTTTCATGATTGCAATCAATATCATTGTCTAGTGGGTAAACTCATCTATCTTACTATCATACACCTATAACTTTTTTATGATATTCATATTCTATCTCAATTTATTTAGGCTCCTAAACAACCTTATTTTGATGCACTCATGTGTGTGGTGCGCTACTTGAAAGCTCATTCTAGTTAAGGTATTATGTTAAATGCTAGCAATGGCTTGCAGTTGTATGCTTATTGTGACTCTAATTGGGCCAGTTGTTTACTTACTAAGATGCTCTCTTTATAATCCCCTTAATTTTACAAACCCGATTATAATAAATATTATAAATAAAATATAGAATCATAAAGAACTATAATAAGAATATCAGAAATCACTCCAAATTTTTTTTATTTAAATTTTTTAAGTATAAACAAATTAGAATAAAGAATATTTATCACTAAGACTTTACAAATTCATAATGTTTGAAATCAAGAATAAAGAAAACTATTTAATATTTAAGCACTTAAGTTTTAATGTTCGAAACATATCAATACCTTTAAATTAAATAAATCTGAGTCTATAGAAACTAAAATTCTGATATTCTAGTAATTTATAACTAGTAAAGAGAACAAAGTAACAAATATAGAATAAAAATTAAATTTCTAACCTAGTAAAAACTCTAGAATAAATCTATAAATAGAAATGAATTCATATGTAATTTCAAACCTTATAAATTTATAATAAAGTCGAATTAAGGGCAATATAATTATTAATTTATCAAAATACCAGCAAACAAAACTTTTAAACAGATAAAATATAATTTACGAAAGCAGGTATAAAAACTGAAAAGTAAAAGCATTAAACTAAAGATTCTATGTATATTATAGTATTCAGAATATTTAATATCATTAATATGTAAATTTTTATCCAAAAATATTATCAAATTAGTATTTACCATATGCGTCATTTAAATCCACAAAATTAACTTTTTGCACTAGTTCATATTTTTGCCTACTCCTTACATAGTTGTTGATTATAAATTTATCATCTTCTTTTTATTTTTGTATTTCCATTCATCCTAACTTTCTTACAATTTTTTTTATTTCGTTTTATGTTTCTCTTCTTCTTTTTTTTTTCATTTTGAACTTCCACTATATGTGACAAAAGTGCAAAAATGAACACACATACACATATCTTCAATAGAAATTCTATGTATACCATAGTGCTCAAAATATTTAATAACGATGATATGGAAACTTTCATCTAAAAATATTATCGATAAGTATTTATCATAGTTGTCACTTGGACCCACAAAATTGATTTTTTTCACAAGTTCATATTTTTCCACACTCCTTACACAATTGTTGGCTACAAATTCATCATCTTCTCTTTATCTTTGTATTTCTATATACCCCATCTATTTTACATTTTTCTTATTTTCATCAATACATTCCTCATTTCTTCTTAAATCTCTGGAGAAGCTTTGAACGCAAATCACAAATGGAAACTTTCAAAATAAATGATATATTTGTACCTGATTAGCTTAATAAACTACCCTAAAATCTAGATAATTATTAACCAAATATTAATATAATAATTTTTCTTCAAATCTGGTACAAAACTTGTACATATAGGGTGCAAATTGCACCAAAAATTCGGTGGAAAAATGATTTATTATGGTTGGGATTTCATTGATGTTGGAGCAGTCGAAAATCATGCAACAACTTGCCTAAATTTGCAACTCACAAAGTCAATTGACTAAGGGAAAAGATAAATGAAAATTGCCCAGCAAAGCACCTGTAAACCCTGAAGATTTGGATTCAAATTAAAGCTTAAACCCTAATTAGAAGTCAACCGGATTTCTAAAGTCAATAAAACTAGTTCACCGAAACCGCTTAAGTTCGATATTCCCGTTTAAGAAACCCTAAGAGAATAAGAAAAAGTTTAGTGACGGAATAGTTCGTAATTATTTAAGGTATCCTAAAAAGATCAATATAGTAAAACCGAAACTCGTTTTGAATCTGATATGACACAGTTCTTGAAAACGTGTCTCTCGGAATAGTTTAAATATTCTGAATATACCGTTAGACTCATAAAAATATAAGATTTTCAAAAATATTAATTTCAAAATTTTTCGGTAGCTAAAAATATCAGATATCGAATTTATACGCATATTTTCTTACTACCGGTATTTAATTATCATGTCTACTTTACATTACACTATTTACTACTATTCTACACTATTTATCTATCTCTACTTTTTCTTACAACCTACTCTTATAACCCATACACCTATTTCTTACACATTTTCATTTCCAATATGTAAGGACCCGCTATTACCCCTAGTTGAAATAAGCAATAGCAGTTCCCCAACCGCATATAATCTGCAGAATTATATGCAAGGTTGTCTTTAAAGGATTGTTTGATGAATTGTTCACCTAATCTTAAGGAATAAATATTTTAATTAATAATTACTTAGTAGCTTTTCAAAACATATTAACATATATATATATACAACTTCAAACAAAGGCAGATCAAGCTAGATATATACATACATATATTACATCCACAGGCTTCTTACAAGCCTTAAGCAAAATAACCAAAATATAAAGCTTAACAAAGCTTTACAAACATCCAATCTAACTAACTATCTAGTCTATTACAAAAAGAATGGTTCCATCCAGTCTTGGTCAAACTCTAGTCCTTATATTCCTCCAAGAAGTCCTCGAAATCGGAGCCATAACCCATGCTCGCATAGGACTCGTCCAGGTGATCACCTGAAATTGTTAAAAGAATGAGCCAGAGGCCCAGTACACAGCAACGAATACAAAAGCGTGATGAAGCACACAAGCTTAGTCTAAATGCAATATGCAACATCCATTCAATTATTCTTTGATCTTTAATTAATCAATCAACACGGGAGTATTCAAACTCCGGACAACAGGGATCGCGAGGGGACCTGAGTAACACTCGGACGCTCAGGGGGTTGATATAAGTAGTTCGGGTACTCATACCGTCCTAGATATCGTTAAGTCAAAGAGAAAAGTAGCTTCCTCCAGGGTTAATACCGTTACTTAGCTTTATTTATACTCAGTCCATATCATAAAATATAGTTCACCCGTTCTCATAAACGTTTGAACTAAACTATGGTACTTTCCTACCAAGTTTAAATAAATTTTCACCGATCTATACTCCCCGTCGACTACCCGCCGTACCACTTAATGAAAGTCATCTCAAATGACAGGAGTGGCCTAAGCGCCTAGATCTATCGTGCTCAAACCGAGCAAGGTGCCGCTCCCCGAACCGAGATACCAACTTCCATCCCAAACTCATCAAACTATGAGGGGTCGCCGTTAGGTTCATACATGACCTGGCGTAGGAATTGGATTTTAACGGCATAAAACACAAGCAACAATCACATTTTAAATTTTCTTATTATATATATAAGTTTTATAAATGCCTATCCTAACAGAGACAAGCAAGTTACTGCGTACCTGATAAAGCTCGGGAATTAACGGAGTCGAATGGGCGAGGATCTATCACTGTTTAATCAATATTAAAATTCACTCTTAGCTTAGACTCTAATTGACTAGCTCAAAATATAAATTCATCCAAGAATCCAAATAAATTGATACAAAGTCAAGTTAAGGCATTTAAATACCCTATCATACCCTAGATTGCTTAATAAATACATATTTACTCGTATAACAAACTTTGGAAAATTTTAGAAAAAGCTTTTAAAAATTCAAAAGCTCAGGGGATACGCCGGCACTCAACGCCGGCGGCGTTGAGCCGGTGTTCAATGTCCTGAAAATTCACACTGCCAACGCTGGCAGTGTTCAAGGGTACGCCGTCAGCCTATGTTTTCTACCGGCGGCCTTTAGCGGCGTTGAATCCAAAACCCTAAGTTTCAAAAACATCCAGAGAAGTCTAAGCCGTCGCTTACTTATGTACGCAGGCAGCTTTGACATATACGCCGGCGGCATAAATTTTATACAGCGGCGTACAATATGGATGAAAGAACGCCGTCTCACTCTTCTAGTGAAAGCCGGCGGCGTTGCAAAAGCGTTAGGAAAATTGATTCTGTGGGCTTTCTACACCGCCTCTACGCCGGCGGCATAGAATCCCCAGATGCCGGCGTACGTTCAAATTCTAGCCTTACGAAAATGATTTTTGAAATCCCCTGTTTTATACACTTTGATCAATTCTCAAAATTTTTTTTTCAAACTTAGTCCAAACTTTCTAAAGCTTGTTATATGGATCAAATACTATCCTACAACATGAATTTCACCTCTAATTATCAAATCACCATTCTTACTTCAAATTCACACATTAACTACTCATTCTTCAATTTTTCTATAATATTCATTCCCACACTTCCACTTTCCTATGAGATGCAAACTACCACTTCATTAATCACATAATCCCATTCAAACTATCATTCATGCATCAATCCAATCTCATACCAAACATCATCTCAAAATCCTATCTACCCTAATATTACAATCAACACATTATAAAACATAAATTAAAAGACAAGGATTGCATTAAACTTACATGAGTGATCTTTTGGCTTGAAATGTTATTCAAATCCTTAAGCTTGTTGTAAACCTTGGCTTAGGGTTTAGGCTTTTGGGTTGAGAAAAGGAAGAAAGAAATAAGAAAGAAAAGAAGTAAAATTCGTATGAAATTTTGGCTGCAAAGAAGGAGGACTTATCTTGACCAATTAGAGTAATTTGTTATCCAAATCTTACCTTTAAGGGGTATATTTGTCCTAGGTTTAATTTGGGTGAATTTCAAATGCATTTGAGTTAAATTTGAGCACAAAATGTAGGTTTAAAAATTCACAAAATTTCTGTCATAAATTAAGCAACTTCAAAACAATTTAATTACATTCTAAACATAATACATGCATATTAATTCACAAAAAGACACATTTATGGATATCAAACAATAAGATTAATTTCATAATACTAATCATATATAAAATAACACATTCCTTAATTATATTACTAAACATACACACATATATATATATATATATCATTCAAATATCATACTAGCATGCAATATAGGAATTTCTTGGCTATTTCATTCTCCCCTCCTTCAAAAAGTTTCGTCCTCGAAACTTATCATACCTTAATCATTGCTCAAACAACTCGGGATACTTCTGTCTCATCTCATCTTCGGGTTCCCAAGTCGCCTCTCTTTCGCTTTGACCCGTCCACAAAACTTTGACAAAAGGAATTACTTTCTTCTCAAACCTTGTCAATCTTGTCAAGATCTTAATAGGTTCTCAATTGTGCTTAGGTCGGGTTGAATCTCGGGTTGATGAGTAGAAACGATAGCTTCAGGATCCGATACACTTTCTGAGCTGTGACACATGAAACACATCATGAACTTCGGACAAATTCGGGGGTAAAGCTAGTCGTAAGCTAATGGCCCGATTCTTTCCAAAACTTCATATGGACCTATATATCTTGGATTCAACTTTCCTTTAACCCCAAATCTAATCACTCCTTTTGTTGGTGAGATCTTAAGGAATACATGGTCACCAACTTCGAATTCCAATGGTCTTCTCCTCATGTCAGCATAGCTCTTATACCGATCTTGAGCCGTCTTCATTCTCTGCTTAATCACTCGGATCTTGTCAACCGCTTGCTGTACTAACTCAGGACCCAAAACTGTTCTTTCACCAACTTCATCCCAATGTATTGGGGATCTGCACTTCCTACCATACAGTGCTTCATAAGGCGCCATCTGAATCGTTGCTTGGAAGCTATTGTTGTAAGAAAACTCTATGAGTGGCAAATATGTATCCCATCTATTGCCAAAGTCTAAGGCACATGCTCTTAACATATCTTCCAAGATCTGGATCGTTCTTTCAGATTGCCCGTCTGTCTGAGGATGAAATGCCGTGCTAAACTGAAGCTGTGTACCCAAAGCAGTATGTAGACTCTTCCAAAATCTGCTGACAAAGCGTGAATCCCTATCTGAAGTGATCGTCTTTGGAATACCATGCAATCTCACTATCTCTTTGATATAGGTATGTGCCATCTTCTCCAATGATTCTCCAACTCTTAATGGTATGAAATGAGCCGACTTTGTCAATCTATCCACGATAACCCAAACAACTTCATACTTGGTTATGGTTTTGGGTAAAGCCGATACAAAATCCATGGTAATGTCTTCCCATTTCCATTCAGGCACTGACAAAGGTTGAAGTTCTCCTCCGGGCCGTTGATGTTCAATCTTTACTTGTTGACAAACCATACACTTAGAGACATATTGAGCTACATCCCTCTTTAAACCTTCCCACCAATAATTTCTTTTTAGATCCTTATACATTTTTGTACTTCCGGGGTGAATCGAATATGGAGAGGAATGGGCTTCCTTCATGACTTCTTCTCTTAACCCACATGGCACAAATAGTCGATTCCCATATCTCACAACACCATCCATATCAATCCTTAATTCTTTCCTTTTCCCAATCCTTATAGAATCCTTTATTCCTTTGGTTTCATCGTCTTCCTCTTGAGCTTGTTTAATTCTATCCAGAATTGTTGGTTGCAAAGACAGTTGAGCTAACATCACATCTACTTGCTCCACAGTGACTTCAAGATCTAGCTTCATGAACTCTATCTGGATCTCCTTTTGGCTAGAAAGCAAAGTAGCAATGTCTTCATGTTTCTTTCTACTAAGCGCATCCGCTACTACATTAGCTTTCCCGGGATGGTAGAGGATCTCCACGTCATAATCCTTAAGTAGTTCAAGCCATCTTCTCTGTCTCATATTGAGTTCTTTCTGTGTGAAGATGTACTTTAAACTCTTGTGGTCCGTATAGATCTTACACTTCTCTCCAAACAAATAATGTCTCCACAATTTCAGTGCAAGTATAACAGCTGCTAACTCTAAATCGTGTACTGGATAATTCTTTTCATGTGGTTTCAACTGTCTGGAAGCATAAGCTATAACTCTCCCGTCTTGCATAAGCACACAACCGAGTCCTTGAATAGATGCATCACTGAAGACTATGAATTCCTTTCCATGGACTGGTAGCGCCAAGATAGGAGCCGATATCAATCTCTCCTTCAACTCTTCAAAGCTCTTCTCACATCTATCATCCCATTCAAACCTAACATTCTTTCGGGTCAATCGGGTTAATGGAGATGCAATCTTTGAGAATCCTTCCACAAATCTTCGATAATATCCAGCTAATCCAAGAAAGCTTCTGATTTCACTCACCGTTGTAGGCCTTGTCCACTTGAGAATCGCCTCAATCTTCGTTGGATCAACTGAGACTCCTTCTTTTGAAATAATATGTCCAAGAAAAGATATCTCCTCTAACCAAAACTGACACTTGTTAAACTTGGCATATAGTTTCTTCTCTCGAAGCCTTTGTAACACAAGTCTCAAATGCTCTTGATGCTCTTCTTTGCTTCGGGAATAGATCAAGATATCGTCAATGAAGACTATGACAAATGAATCCAAATAATCCTTGAAGACTCTATTCATCAAGTCCATAAATGCAGCTGGTGCATTGGTTAACCCGAAAGGCATCACTAAAAATTCGAAGTGTCCATATCTGGTTCTGAAAGCTGTCTTCTGAATGTCTTGAGATTTAATCTTAAGCTGATAGTATCCTGATCTCAAGTCGATCTTAGAAAACACAGTTGCTCCCTTCAATTGATCAAACAGATCGTTCCGTGGCAAAGGATACTTATTCTTGATAGTAACCCGGTTCAATTCTCTGTAGTCAATACACATACGCAAACTCTCATCCTTCTTCTTGACAAAAAGCACTGGAGCACCCCACGGGGATATGCTTGGTCTAATAAAACCCAAGTCTTGCAATTCTTGCAATTGCAACTTCAACTCTTTCAACTCGGCTGGAGCCATTCTGTATGGAGCTTTAGAGATAGGTACCGTTCCTGGTAACACTTCAATTCCAAACTCTATCTCTCTATCAGGTGGTAATCCAGGTAACTTCTCAGGAAATACATCCACAAACCCATTCACAACTGGCACCATGTTGATATCTACTTCCTCCATACTCATAGCTGCTATAACCGGTTTCTCCCACAACTCCATGAACTTCATACTCTTAGGTCTTAACCTCTCTAACATATATGAAAACCTTCCTTCATCCAAATCAAAACTCAACTCCGCTCTACTACAATCGATAGTGACCTTATAATGATTTAGCCAATTCATTCCCAATATTACATCAAAATCAGATAAAGGTAACACATCATATCAATAGGCATGCTCACATCAGAAATCATCACATTCACATTCTTACACACACATGGATGCCTATTTTCAATACTAACGGAGTAGTTACACACATAACACGATCACTCAACACTTCAGAAGCAAGATTACAATCGTTCATGAAATTCTCAGAAATACATGCATGAGTCGCCCCTGTATCAATCAACACATAAGCATTCCTATCACACACATTCAGAATACCTGCCAAGGTGTCTACTGCAGGCGTATCTTCAACTTGCTGTAGGGTGAAAACTCTAGCATTTGTCTTCCCTTTTTCCACATTCATTCCCTTTTTAACATCAGGTCGATCTTTGCAATTGGAAATATGATGCCCTCTTTGCTTACAATAAGCACAAAACACTGGTGGTAGCTTGGGATTCTGACACTCTGTGTATTTATGCCCAACTTGACCACATGAGAAGCACGCTCCGGGAGTCCACTTACAAGTTGTCTCTTCATGAGGACCATAGCATCTAGGGCATTTCTTCTCAAACACTGGTGTAGAAGCCTTAGATGTTGATTTCTGACCTCCTTGTTTTCCCAGGTAAGGTCTCTTTCCTCGGTTTTGATAATAGCCTCCTTTGCTAACACCTTGATAACCGCCATAAGATGTGGCTGGAGCAGGTCTCTTCCCCATGAAAGCAGCTCTTCGGGCTCTCCTAACTCGACTATCATTATTTATCTGTTCCATCAACAAAGCTTTGGCAACTAAATCTGATAGAGTGTGCAATTCGAACTTCTTCACTTCATTCTGAATCTCTTCATTCAAACCGTTCTGAAACTTCTGAACCTTCATCCTCTCATCACGATAATCTCCTCCAGCAAAGCGTAGCAACCTGCAAAACTCTCCATGGTACTCATCTATGGTCTTGCTTCCTTGTCTCAAGTTCAACCAATCAGAAATCATCCTCTCTCGTACTGAATTCGGGAAGTACTTATGAAGAAGGTATCCTTGAATGTAATCCAAGAGATGGGTTGTTGCAAATTTCCACTAGCTAGTCTCCACCAGTTATAAGCCTCTCTCTTCATCATAAACTGCTAAGCTCACTTTCTTATCTTCAGGAGTATTACTGGCGGCAAATGTCTTCTCTAATTCTTCTATCCAATTCTCAGCCACTGTCGGATCAGTGCTAGTACCATCAAACTCTGGAACCATCTTACTAAAGTCATGTAGCTTGATCTGGTTGGCTTGTTCATTCACAGGTGGTGCTTCATTCGGTCTTACCCCGGGTTGATTACCTTGCTGTATAAAGTACTGTGTCTGCTGGTACATCATCATCTGATATTGTTGCATCATTGCCATCATGTCTCTTATCATACCATACATGGAATTCGGATCACCTGTAGGCATCTGTGGCATAGGAGGAATAGGCGGCATAGGTGGTGGTGGCGGAATTTGAGTCGGTGGAGGAACTTGTGAAGCTGAAGCCGATGCAGGAGATGGTGTAGTCTCACTACTAGGTGTAGAAGATGAAGTAGGAACAAATGTAGACGATGACTGTGGTGGTGGTGGCATACTTTCCCTATCTGAATGCTGCCTGGTAGATCTCCTTAACCTGTCCATCTTAATAGCCATACACAATACATTCAACACACATATATGTATATGCATTCAAGTCACACATTCAACCTATTAATTAGCATTCACAATCACACATCATATAACAACATCAAACAAGCAAGCAATAAGGCAAGCAATAAGAAAAACATTCAAGAAAACAAACAAACACAAGCATTCAAGCAACTTAACAACTATGCTCATCCTATTCTACCTATTTGTGTCTAAGTCAAGTCGCAAACAAAATTTTAATTAGGCAAACAATTAATCAAACTAAGCTCTGATACCAACTGTAAGGACCCGCTATTACCCCTAGTTGAAATAAGCAATAGCAGTTCCCCAACCGCATATAATCTGCAGAATTATATGCAAGGTTGTCTTAAAAGGATTGTTTGATGAATTGTTCACCTAATCTTAAGGAATAAATCATTTTAATTAATAATTACTTAGTAGCTTTTCAAAACATATTAACATATATATATACAACTTCAAACAAAGGCAGATCAAGCTAGATATATACATACATATATTACATCCACAGGCTTCTTACAAGCCTTAAGCAAAATAACCAAAATATAAAGCTTAACAAAGCTTTACAAACATCCATTCTAACTAACTATCTAGTCTATTACAAAAAGAATGGTTCCATCCAGTCTTGGTCAAACTCTAGTCCTCATATTCTCCAAGAAGTCCTCAAAATCGGAGCCATAACCCATGCTCGCATAGGACTCGTCCAGGTCATCACCTGAAATTGTTAAAAGAATGAGCCAGAGGCCCAGTACACAGCAACGAATACAAAAGCGTGATGAAGCACACAAGCTTAGTCTAAATGCAATATGCAACATCCATTCAATTATTCTTTGATCTTTAATTAATCAATCAACACGGGAGTATTCAAACTCCGGACAACAGGGATCGCGAGGGGACCTGAGTAACACTCGGACGCTCAGGGGGTTGATATAAGTAGTTCGGGTACTCATACCGTCCTAGATATCGTTAAGTCAAAGAGAAAAGTAGCTTCCTCCAGGGTTAATAGCCGTTACTTAGCTTTATTTATACTCAGTCCATATCATAAAATATAGTTCACCCGTTCTCATAAACGTTTGAACTAAACTATGGTACTTCCTACCAAGTTTAAATAAATTTTCACCGATCTATACTCCCCGTCGACTACCCGCCGTACCACTTAATGAAAGTCATCTCAAATGACAGGAGTGGCCTAAGCGCCTAGATCTATCGTGCTCAAACCGAGCAAGGTGCCGCTCCCCGAACCGGATACCAACTTCCATCCCAAACTCATCAAACTATGAGGGGTCGCCGTTAGGTTCATACATGACCTGGCGTAGGAATTGGATTTTAACGGCATAAAACACAAGCAACAATCACATTTTAAATTTTCTTTATTATATATAAGTTTTATAAATGCCTATCCTAACAGAGACAAGCAAGTTACTGCGTACCTGATAAAGCTCGGGAATTAACGGAGTCGAATGGGCGAGGATCTATCACTGTTTAATCAATATTAAAATTCACTCTTAGCTTAGACTCTAATTGACTAGCTCAAAATATAAATTCATCCAAGAATCCAAATAAATTGATACAAAGTCAAGTTAAGGCATTTAAGCACCCTATCATACCCTAGATTGCTTAATAAATACATATTTACTCGTATAACAAACTTTGGAAAATTTTAGAAAAAGCTTTTAAAAATTCAAAAGCTCAGGGGATACGCCGGCACTCAACGCCGGCGGCGTTGAGCCGGTGTTCAATGTCCTGAAAATTCACACTGCCAACGCTGGCAGTGTTCAAGGGTACGCCGTCAGCCTATGTTTTCTACGCCGGCGGCCTTTAGCCGGCGTTGAATCCAAAACCCTAAGTTTCAAAAACATCCAGAGAAGTCTAAGCCGTCCGCTTACTTATGTACGCAGGCAGCTTTGACATATACGCCGGCGGCGTAAATTTTATACAGCCGGCGTACAATATGGATGAAAGAACGCCGTCTCACTCTTCTAGTGAAAGCCGGCGGCGTTGCAAACAGCGTTAGGAAAATTGATTCTGTGGGCTTTCTACACCGCCTCTACGCCGGCGGCGTAGAATCCCCAGATGCCGGCGTACGTTCAAATTCTAGCCTATACGAAAATGATTTTTGAAATCCCCTGTTTTATACACTTTGATCAATTCTCAAAACTTTTTTTTTCAAACTTAGTCCAAACTTTCTAAAGCTTGTTATATGGATCAAATACTATCCTAACAACATGAATTTCACCTCTAATTATCAAATCACCATTCTTACTTCAAATTCACACATTAACTACTCATTCTTCAATTTTTCTATAATACTCATTCCCACACTTCCACTTTCCTATGAGATGCAAACTACCACTTCATTAATCACATAATCCCATTCAAACTATCATTCATGCATCAATCCAATCTCATACCAAACATCATCTCAAAATCCTATCTACCCTAATATTTACAATCAACACATTATAAAACATAAATTAAAAGACAAGGATTGCATTAAACTTACATGAGTGATTCTTGGCTTGAAATGTTATTCAAATCCTTAAGCTTGTTGTAAACCTTGGCTTAGGGTTTAGGCTTTTGGGTTGAGAAAAGGAAGAAAGAAATAAGAAAGAAAAGAAGTAAAATTCGTATGAAATTTTTGGCTGCAAAGAAGGAGGACTTATCTTGACCAATTAGAGTAATTTGTTATCCAAATCTTACCTTTAAGGGGTATATTTGTCCTAGTTTAATTTGGGTGAATTTCAAATGCATTTGAGTTAAATTTGAGCACAAAATGTAGGTTTAAAAATTCACAAAATTTCTGTCATAAATTAAGCAACTTCAAAACAATTTAATTACATTTTAAACATAATACATGCATATTAATTCACAAAAAGACACACACATTCATTAAACTATTCACACATTTATGGATATCAAACAATAAGATTAATTTCATAATACTAATCATATATAAAATAACACATTCCTTAATTATATTACTAAACATACACACATATATATATATATTATATCATTCAAATATCATACTAGCATGCAATATAGGAATTTCTTAGCTATTTCACAATACAACTTCACATCTTTTATTTCTTACTTTTAATTAATGAAAAGACAAAATAAAATAAAATTTTCTCCTCCCCATGCATTAAAGTAGCGTCGGCCCCCTCTTTCTTTCTCTTTAACTGTTTTATTTTTCACTTATTTAATTAACACAAATTATCTCCCACATTTTCCTATAAATACCCCCTCATACTTCCACTTCTTTCACATTTTCTCTTCTACTAAAGTTACTATACTAAAATCTCTCCATGAATTTCCTCTCAAGAAGTTCTTCCAAAATTAGTTCTTTTAGGTAAAATTTCTTCAAGAGTTTCATATGTTCATCTACTTAGTATGAGCTTAGTATGTGTTTTCTAAAACCATGAAGGTTAATAAAGCAACAATAGGTTCATACTTTGTTTTTTTTTTTTTTTCATAATCTACTTTCTTATGTTGTTTTATGTTCATAACTATCTAGTATATCTATATAATTATATATATTATTTAGAGCATATAAGCTCATTGTTTTGCAATTTATTTACTTTTCTTACAATTTATTTACTTTCATGTTATTTTAAGACTAGTCTTTCTAGTCTTAGACTTGTCCTCATCAAGTCAAACCATTTTTTTTTCTTTTTTTTCTTTTGGAACCAGTCATTTCTTAGTCCCGGGATACCTTGAACAAGCTAAGGTTCCAATACTTGATTTATTTTCTTATTAGCTTATTCTTTCAAGTTATTATGTTTCTTTATGTTTTCACTTTATGATTCATATTCATGCATGAACATAATGGTTTTGTCTCAACAAAATAAATGAAGAAATGTTTTCTTGAAATAAAGATTCTTTTCTAGAAATAAAAGTAGGAAGTTAATGTTTTTCTAAAAACTAAGAAGTCATCTTAAACAAACTTAGAGGAGTTCATAAGAGATTTTATAAACATATATAAAAAGGACTTTTTGAAGTAAACAAGGATTTTACACAACTTCATCTTTTTGTTCAAATGATAGAAATTATTTTCATTAAAACCATATGATCTCAAGAAACCAAGAAATCATTTTTCTAAATATAGAAGTGTCAATACTTTCAAAAAGTGTTGAAAGCTAAGTATAGGAAATAAAAATCATTAAAATTTAGGAAAAGAAAAGAGATACTCATTATAAACAAATTAAGATGATTTCAAAGCAAAATGAATATTCCAAAAGTTCTTAAGTTTCAAAATCTTTAAAGACTTTACTTTTTCATAAATTGAGACAACTTCATTTACTTCATACATTTGTTATGAGTCAATAAATACATAAATATACATTCCAAAGGTTTTACAAGCTATTATATTACCAATCTCTTCAAATGAGCTTTGGATAAAAGAAGAAAAACAAGTTTACAAAAATTTGTGGTGAATCTGTCCGCCACTTTTGTGGAACTCAAATGACTTAGTTTGATGAAAATAAGTTTAGAAATGGATAGATCTTTTTGAATAGGTAGAAAACGGTATATTATATGCGAAATTCCGAGTTAAAATGAGCAAGTTATGGCCATTTTAAGTTGGAATTTCCTCTTATACGATTTTACCGCGATTTTAAGAAAAGTTTAAGATCTTTAAGAATAGAAACTTCATGAAAGACTCATTTTGGGTATTTCATCTTGTTTAGGTGGAGAAGGACCCGAGATCACTTTTCCGGAGGATTACTTTGATTAGGATCTACCGACATGGAGTGAGTTATTCCTTTTACTAAGTTACATTTCCTTATTTTGTGCTTGTAAGTAGTAGCACTAGTAATTAAGAAAAAGATAAAATGAATAATTGTTGTGTGCCTTAGAATTATGATTAAGTGAATATGAGTTAAGAATATCGAAATATTGTTTGATATATAAATTGTGATTCTTGTATGGACATGATGGGAGTTGTGTTGATCACCTTTAACTTGAACTAAACATTACTTGGTTAAATTTATATTGAAATCAATTCATGCATATCATACTTATGAGTCATATTTGTTTCACTACTATTCTTCGTGTGGGGAAATGAGGAAAAGGTAGTGATGGCTGGTAGGAGTCGGAAAGTCTACATGGGCTAGTAGGAGCCGGAAAGTCTGCAGGGTAAGCAGGAGCCGGTAAATCTACAAATATTGATGGTTGTATGGGCCTGTAACCTCCCAACCCTCGACATGGAGGGCGTAAAATCTATGCTACACTTGATTTCTGGTTAATCATGTGTATTTTGTTTGTTCATATGATTGGTGCATTCTCATATGTTTGATTAAATACTTGTATGAATTATGGAAATGTCTTATAGATGGAATTATCTCACTAAACTAGTTTTGCTTATACCCTTATAGCTTTTTGTTACAGTACGATTACCTTTGGTTGGCCCCAAGGAGCCCCTATGCCAGGTACGTAGTATAAGTGTAAACCTAGATTTTTCATACTAGTAGAATAGAACTAAAAATGAAATGACTTAGATTT